>CM040119.1:339246276-339810057 GCA_022559845.1 Amorphophallus konjac
TCCCCTCTCCCGCAGCACCCCTCCCAAACAGTCTACATTAATTTTTAAAATTTATGTCATTTTTACCGAACATCTTACACTGATTTTTATCAATTAGAGAGAAATAATTCTTAAAAAAAATACTCCCGAACACCCCGTTAACGAGAGATTATTGCATCGAACGATCTCGCGTTTGGACAAGCTATATATATATATATATAAGTTCGAACAGCTCTCGAGCTGACTTTTGCCAATAAAATAATTGACATTATTTCGCCGGCGGAAGAGAGCGAGTACTCGTCTTTGTAATAACAAAGTTGACCATCTCTGTCACCTGTTTGGTTGATTCAAGTTACCTCTTTTCTTTTCTTTTTGCCTATGTTAAGAGTCAATCGGTTGATTGAAGTTGGTACGTAGGAGATGGAATGCCTTATCGTCATCACACATGAGTAAGCCATCAAAAGACGCAAAAGATTTGAATACGCTCGGTCATGCATGCACTGTGTTCGGCCAAATTCCCAAAACTGAGACCATTCCAAGAGTTGTCTTCTCTTTCCTTTCTCTATCTGAAGTTGTTTCTCCACGGTATTATTAAACTGAGGACCATCCCAGTAGGACGTCGGAAGCCATGATTTTACGAAGAGAAAAGCATACCTGTTTGAAGTGTAAGCAAAAAGTGTTCGTTCCTTGATAACGTACAACATCGCAGGAAACGTACGATTCCAAAAATGTTATATACACATATATATCGATAAAAAATAGATTTTTAGAGAGTGTATATTTTGAATGATTAGTTGTCATGTGACATTTTATTCGAGAATTTTCTTGGGTCATTTGAAGTCGTGAACGTAAGTAACTAAAAGCACCTTTTTAATTTCATATATTTTCTATTTTTATTTTCAGAATTTATATTATCTTTTCAAATTTGATTCGAAAGAGAATCAATGTGCCCTCTTTTGTTGACTCCTTTTGGTCAAATGGCTCAGCTACAAAAGTATATTTTATATATTCTCTCTAGTGAAGGGAGTTCAAATTAATCTCAACAATTATAATATTTCTTCTTTAAGTAAATAATTATTTTGCACATTTCACAATATTTTTTCATAATTCGAGTGATTATTTCATATCTAGGACCCGACCGCAAGAAAAATTTTCTGCGTGTAAATCAGCATGATATAATATATTCTGTTTGCAAACATTTGAAAGATATGTCATGATTGCAATCTAACTTACCAAGTATTATTAAATGTCACTCGGAGAAGGAGAAATTTGCGGCCCATTGATTCACGGCCCAATAGCTCAATATGATATGCTGGGCTCAATAAGTGACAACCCACCCCCACGATCTCTTACGACAAGTCCAAGCAAGAATGGCCCAAAGAGCGCCACACAACCTCAGCTCGGTTGATCATACAGAAACTCCCCTAAAACTCAAGAGAAACCCCCAATGTACCGATGACCCGAGCCAATGGAAGGTTGATAAGATAACTCCCTCGGAGAGCTCGAGATAAGAGTAGCATTTGACGATCCTGACCTCCTGAAAGGGATAACCCTCATCCAGTGGTGGAAAGACCCACGCCAAAGACCCCCTTCCCAATCAAGGAAAAAGCCTATTCAGCCCAATAGAGAAACACATGTAACAACACATTTTTATCCACAGGAAAACTCGCCATGTTAATATTTAGTCGCCTCGTGATATCATCCAAATGTCTCCCAATCTATTTTCTTTCGAATTGAGGGCCAACGGGTAATTAAGAGAAGATTTTTAAACGCTTACTAGTCCATGAAGAAAATTCAATGTTCGTTGCCGCCATTTTTTCACGACACATGATTTATTTGATCCACTCGTGATATTCATACAATGTCCAAGAATGTCTCTCTCAATTCCCTTTTCCTCGCCCTAATAGAGAAGGACGTTAGTGAGGGGATGGAAAATCTCTAAAGACGTTAATGCACATTGTAAGAAAAGGCACACTTAAAGATGAAAATTAGATATTAACTTTTTTCACCTTAAATTCGTCTCAAATTTTGAACAGATTTGAGAAAAAGATTATTTCATCTCAAATCTTTCTAATTTAAGACGGATAAGATTTTCGTCGCAGATTTGTCCCCAATTTGAGATGGATCTGAGATGAAAAACTGATCTGTCCCTAATTAGAGACGAAAACAGTAACGACAATATTATCCATCCCTAATTTCACGATGGATTTAAAGATATATTTTTAATCTGTCCCTAAATAGTTTTTATTTTTAAAAAAATATTTGTATGGTAGATTTGAGACGATTTTTTCCTCTCCCATACTGCTCATCGGTGGTTCTGCTTGAGAGGGCTGCTCTCCTCTAGATCATATCCCTAATCAACATGATCATCGATGGGAAAGTCATTTGACTGTTACTCTTCTATCTCAAAGTCCATTTCCTCAGCATCTTCATCAACCTCATCTTGCTCATCAGGTTGTTCTTGAGGTTCTGGTAGCACAGATATGGGAAAATCGCCTGTAGAAACCTCTGACTCAGAAGACTTCTCCAAATCCTCAATTGTTTAATCCTCCCTGAAGACAACATCACGGGCCCTACGGATTGTTTTCGTCTTTGGATCCCAGAGTCTGTAACCAAACTCATCATTCGCATATCCAAGAAATATGAGTGGCACTACTTTATCATCTAACTTAGATCTTTGTTCTTTAGGCACATGCATAAATGTCTTGTAGCTAAAGACTCTTAGATGATCATAAGACACCTTTTTTCCTGACCAAACTTTTTCTAAAATGTCTCCCTCTAGTGACACCAAAGGAGACCGATTGATCAGATAAATTGCAGTACGCATTGCCTCACCCCAAAAGGATTTCGGTAATTTGCATAGTCTTGTTCACCCTTTTTGCAACTTCATTAATTTTGCTGTGGAGTATAAGGAACAGTCTTCTCATGCCGAATATCATGCTTCATATAGTACTTCTTTAATGACCAAGCCCTGTATTCACCACCATTGTCTGTATGTAACATTTTCAAAAAAATTCATGTTTCACGCTCAACAGCAGCATGAAAAGCTTTAAAAATCTTACTGACTTCACTTTTATTTTTCATTGCAAATGCCCACACTTTCCTTGATGCATCATCAATGAAAGTAACAAAATAAGAAACACCTCCTTTTGATGTTACATTTATCGGATCACAAACATCATAATAAATTTATTTCAAAAGGTCAGTTGCTCTTTTTGGGCGATTTCTTTGAAAAGAAACTCTATATTGCTTGCCAACTAAATAATGATCACAATGACTTAGATGCGTACCTTTCATATCTGGAAGGAGATCTTTCTTCACAAGCAAATCCATCCCCTTCTGATGCATGTGTCCCAACTGTTTATGCCACAAATCTGATAAGGAACTATCAGCCATAGTGTTTACCTCACATCTGTTGACCCGTGTCCTCATAACATAAAGAGTACCATACTTGTTGCCTCTTGCTAAAACAAGTGCACCCTTTGTTAGCTTCAAGTGGCTAAAAGTAGTAGAATAGCTATCTTCACCTAACTTTTCTATAGACATCAAATTCATCTTGAGGTCTGGAACATGTCTCACATCTTTGAGAATGAGCCGACATCCCGTGTAAGGCTCAACATAGACATCTCATATCCCCACAATCTTTGAAGTGTCTGTGTTGCACATATGGACAACACCAAAATCACCTGTTCTATATGATGAGAACAGATGTCGACACAGTGTAACATGATAGGATGCTCCAGAATCTAAAATCCAGATTGTGCCACCCTTATCTAGTGTAAGATAATTTCCACCATTAGAGAGAGGAACTACTACTCTTTCATCTAACATAGTTACTGCAACCTCCTTGTCCTTTTTGTTATATTCAGTCTTCTCTTTTGATCTTTCTCTTCTTTTAACTTTCTATAGTCGATGTTCTTGTGGCCAGGAATACCACAATGATAACATTTACTAATGATTATGGATCTGGACTTTGATCTTGATTTTATTTTTCCATGGATTTTTTCTCTGTATCTTGTTCTACCATGATCTTCTATTGTCAAGATCTGTGAAGTTGAGGCACCCAACGATGACTTTCTTCTTGTCTCCTCATTTAGGAGACTACTGATCACGTGTTTTAGAGTTAGCACGCCATCTGGAGCAGAATTACTTAGAGAGGCTACAAGGGTCTCCCAACTGTCAGGTAAGGAATTGAGCAGCAATAGAGTTTGCAACTCATCTTCAAGCACCATCTTCATTGCAGATAATTAGTTTTGTAACGACCCAAGAATCTGATTACGGGCGACGGCGTGACGACGTGGGCGACGGCGAGGCGATCGTGGCGGCGTAAAGCTTGTGGGGAATCGTGAAGGGACGAGGGTTCTAAAAGCGCTCTTCATGGTTCGAGTTCGATTCGACGGAGTTTTCACTCCATTGAGGTAGGGGGACGAATCCCTATGCTCATCCCGTCATCCCCCACGCTTTGTAGGCCGATCGGGAGCCGAGAGGGGTGTTTTTGAACGGGTTAGGGCAAAATCATGCTTTGGGGAGATTTCACCCGATCTATGGATTTGAGCCGCGATTCGGCGTTTTGATGGCCTAGAATCATGCTAGGGATCCCCAGGGGTCTTCCCCTTTGATTTCCCCCTCTCCTATGGAGGCATGGGGGCGTGGTTGGAATTTTTGGACATTTCACGCCGTTAAACCGCCGGGTCGGTGTGAGGGTCATTCCAGTGACCGTCACACAGTGTAACGCGCCCAGGTAGGTGCGTTACAGGCCCTGTTTTAGCCAACTAGGGGTCTGTGGGCTGTGACGGTCCCACGATAGACCGCCAGGGTGCCGTGATGCGCTTGGGTTGGACCGTCAGGGACGATCTGACCGTTGGCTTTCGATCGTTGGTTTTTGACCGTTGGGGGTCAAGGCCTGTGACGCACTAGGACTGGCACGTCACAACCTTGTGACACCCCTGTGTGGGTGCGTCAGGGCAGACACATTCCCACCCTGTAACGCACCGAGTGGCACGCGTCACAGCTTATTCCTTCGTGCCTTGTGACGCACCAGGCTGGGTGCGTCAGACCTGTGACGCACCAGGGTAGGCGCGTCACAGTCATTTTTGCACTGAGGGTTTGACGCCCCTGTGTTGGGCCGTCAGATGGCTGTGACGGTCCAGCCTTAGACCGTCAGAGCCTGTGGCATGTCTAGGGTAGACCGCCAGGCTCAGGGCTGCACCGGGTGGTTCGCAGTCCCGTTTCTTTTCTGACCATGGTCGTCGTGCGACGGTGCTGGTACGTGGGATGGCCCTCGTACGTCGTCGGATGCGACGTTATTTTCTGTTGACTTGAGAGTCTACTCCTTTAGTGACACTTCACTACTCGTAACCCACTAGTACGCGTGTTGGTGGGGACACTGGGCCCACTACCGAACGTCGCACCCCGCACCGAGCTTGTGACTCGGAGATTCGGCTGCCTGAAGACTCGGCGTCACGTATTTATGTATTGCGTATGTATTGTGCGTAAAATACATGTATTATTTACTTTTGTTGTATTAGGATAGTCATAGTCAAAGTGTGTATTTTATTTTATTAAACCCACAAAGTCAAATAGTTAGGTTGGTGGGTTTTGTCTTATTAGGGTATAAACCCAATTAGTGGAAGTTAGATGGTATTCATGTTATAGCCTCTCCTATAAATAGGAGGCTAAGGGTGTGTTACAAGATATGATGAATAGAATGAAAGCTTGGTTTGTACATCAGAGAGCTTCCCCTCTTTCATTTCCTTCCCTCTTTCTCCTTGTGAGTTTCAGTGTCGCCCGGTGTGAGACGGTCCGGCGTGAGGCCAAGCTACGTAAGGTAACAAGTTATCCCGTCATGTTCGCATCTCGGAGTTGCCGTCGATCCATTTCCACGTCGCCGCTGCGTCAGATTTGGTATCGGAGCCCAACAACGGCATCTCCCTCGACCCCGGCGTCCCCGTCGTCGATCTTTCTCTCTTTAGGTTGCTAGAAGTGGAAAAAAAAGAGAGAAGAGAAGTATAAAGAGCTCGGTTGAGAGGAGTTTGGAGAAAAAAAATTTTTGGAAAAAAAGGAGGCAACCCCCTTGCGTTCTCTCTCTCTCTCTCTCTCTCTCTCTCTCTCTGTTCTCAGAAAAAAAAAGAAAAGCGCTTCGCGGCACGGGCATCATCGTCCGTGCCCGCTTTCAAAAGCGGCAGCGGCCGCAACGGCCGCTCGCCGCCGCGCCCCAGTACCCGGCTGCCGCCGCCCGCGGATCTCCCGTGTCGCCGCCCGGCTGCCCTGAGCTGCCCCTGGTCCGCACCGCGCCCCGTGCGATCCCACAGTCCGCGCCCAAAGGCCCCGCACCCCGCGCCTGCGTCGCAGACCCGCGCTCGCCGCGCACCCCCTGCGGCCCCCCAGCCGCCCGGTTGCGGCCGCCCACACCTGGCCCCCCCGCCCGCAACGCCGCCCGCCCATGCCTGCGCGCCCCTGCGCCCGCGCCAACAGCTCCCGCCCCACCTGGCCGCCCGCCCACTCCTGCGAGCCCCTGCGCCCGCGCCAGCAGCGGCCCGCGCCCACCTGGCCGCCTTCGCGCATTGACCGCTGGCCTCTCTCACCTGCCAAAACACGTGAGGACACGCAGGCAGGCTTGAAAAGAGTTAGAAAGGATAAAAAAGTAGAGAAATTTGACAAAAAAGAGTTTGAAGAAAAAAATAGAAAAGACAAAGAGAAGTAAAAAAAAATGGAGTTGATATATATATTTAAATTATATTACATATATTGGGAAAAGTCAAAAAAAGGGTTTGAAAAAAAAAGGAGGTTTTAAAATTGAAAAGAAAAGAAGTGTTGAATATATATATTATATATATATATATATATATATATATATATATATATATATATATATATCATATTTGATTAACTTCTTAGTTGTGGTCCCGAAAGTCCATAACGACAGCTAGGACGGTGCTCGAGTCGCCCGGAAGCCGACAGAAGATCCGTAAATTACGGAACGTGGGTACCCGAGAGTCTCCCTGCGAGGAAAAGCATGATCTGATTTATTCCCCTGCGTTGGAAATTTTAAAGCGGTTTTGTAATAAATTAAAATCCTCCCTGCGTTGAGTGAATTCATTGTAACTGTGAAGCTTCATCGACGCCGTGCGGGCACGCACGTCCCCGCTCGCCTTCGTCTCCAGTCGGAGCTTGATTTCTCAGTCAGCTAGGTACGTGCTCTAAATCACTTGCTTATTTAGTATCTTTATCATTTGCCGTGCGACGAGGTGAGCGAGAGCCTGATCTATGCAACCAGTCTCCTGAGTGCATCGCTGTGGACGGAAAGTGAGAGCTTGTATATACCCATCCTTGGGCCTTAGACTGTCCCATTAGGGCACCCTAATTGTCAGGAGGTAGTTCCACGACTACTTCGCCTACGGGTGAGCAACGTTTTCCGACCGATCCCTTCAAATTGACCCTTTGCATATCAGCTGGGTCCACACCTTGCAAATTGTCGGTCTTAGGACTGCATCATTTAGGTCCAAGCTCGTGCATGCCACGTCAGTCTAGGAATTCATCAGGCCGTCTAGAGTACATTTCAACTCTACAAACACCCATGGATCAGGAGAGATATATGGCCGATCCTGACCTTATCGCCCAGTTTGAGGGAATTGATGTAATATTTGATGGCACGCATGTCGAGTACATGTAGGTAGGAGACATTTTCGAGAGTTCTAACCAGAAAAGATTGGGTGTAGTTCGTTGTATCTCAACACCCTAGGAGGACGATTGGCGTCGAACCTCTATCTTTCAAACCTACATCATGGTGAACTCTCATCCTTGTAAGGCAATCTTTGACAGCGGGAGCTGTATCAATGCAGTCTCTTCAAACTTTGTCTCCCGTTTAGATCTACCTACGCACCCTCATCCAAAGCCATACAACGTGGCTTGGGTCGATGACACTTCTATCCCAGTCACCACCACATGTGTCATTCCCATCTAATTCCAGTCCTACCAAGGACAAATCTTATGTGACGTAATGCCTATGAAGGCCGGGAGCGTCATCTTAGGACGACCATGGATCTATGATGTAGACCTCGCTACCTTTGGTCAGTCCAATCAGTGTCCTTCTCCCACAACGGGAAGAAGATTCAGTTGTACCCGACACCCCCAAAGGTGACCCCGGGAAAGAGTTCCACCCCCACTGGAACTCCCAAAATTCAGGAGAATCCCCAAACTCCCACTGAAGGGAAACCTCCCCTTCCCTCTTCTCCTGCATCTATCACACTCATTTCTGAGGCCCCTAAGGTTAGTCATAACCTAGTTAGGCGCCTTGACTCCATAAATGTCGGTGAGCTAAACAGAGAGGTTGTTGAGGGTGCCCCTATTTTGGCTGTTGACGTCACCATCACACCCAAGGAATCCCAAGTCTCAATCCCAACTGAAGTCCCGCCAATACTATAGGACTTCCAAGGCATCGTCCCCGATGACTTGCCTTCTCGACTCCCTCCCATGTGTGATGTACAACACGCTATTGAACTTACCCCTGGGTCCACCCTACCTAACCTTCCCCTCGAGTCTAGACTGTCCAAGTCAGCCGAAGAGTTTTCAAAGCATGTCATTAGTCTGCATGAGTCAGCTGATTCACATAGGCGTCACCATAAATTTCAAGAAGGTGACTTGGTTATGGTACGGGTCCAGCCCGAACGACTCCCCTCGGGAGCCGTTAAAAAGTTACAAGCCTGTAGTGATGGTCCCTTCCCAATCCTACGGGAGATTGGCGTCAATGCCTATGTTGTGGACTTACCTCCCGAAGAGGGGATTAGCTCGACCTTTAATGTGACAGACCTAGTGACCTACAAGGAACCCACAGCGATTCTTAGTGATGCTTTCGAGCCTTCTCCTCCCATTGAGAGTGAGCCCACCCCTGTGCGTCCTACAGCCTCAAGAGCACCGCGCGAGCAAATTGAGAGGATACTGGATGAGCAGGTGACCACTACACGGAGCAGGGTGTACCAGCGCTACTTTGTCTGCTGGCGGGACTGTCCACCTTATGATGATTCCTGGATCAGTCGGGAAGATCTACAGCGCCTCGCTCCAGATCTGCTGGAGCACTACCACAGCAGTGTCCCCCCTTACTTGACGAGTCGAGTTCCAGCCGCCCCGGGAGGGTTGGTGGGGACACCGGGCCCACTACCAGACGTCGCACCCCCGCACCGAGCTTGTGACTCGGAGATTCGGCTGCCTGAAGACTCGACGTCACATATTTATGTATTGCGTATGTATTGTGCATAAAATACATGTAGTAATACATGATTATTTACTTTTGTTGTATTAGACTAGTCATAGTCAAAGTGTGTATTTTATTTTATTAAACCCACAAAGTCAAATAGTTAGGTTGGTGGGTTTTGTCTTATTAGGATATAAACCCAATTAGTGGAAGTTAGATGGTATTCATGTTATAGCCTCTCCTATAAATAGGAGGCTAAGGGTGTGTTACGAGATATGATGAATAGAATGAAAGCTTTGGTTTGTACATGAGAGAGCTTCCCCTCTTTCATTTCCTTCCCCCTTTCTCCTTGTGAGTTTGAGTGTCACCCGGTGTGAGACCGTCCGGCGTGAGGCCGAGCTGCGTGAGGTAGCAAGCTATCCCGTCCTGTTCGCGTCCCGGAGTTGCTGTCGATCCATTTCCACGTCGCCGCCGCGTCACGTGTGCTGGTCTCACCTGGGAGTAGGTGTACGGGCTTACCCGAGGACGGTTTTTTAGACGGGTTTCCGTCGGGCCCCACGTCTGTAGCCAGAGTCCGGCTAAGGGAAAAATCAGTTAGAGGCCAGACCTAGGACGCATGGTCTGTGTGTACACACGTGGTTGGGGGCAGTGGACCCACGCCGACGGACATGACCCCAGCTAGTCACTTGTTTGTGGTTATTTGTACGGTGTCTCAGTTCCCGCTGGGTCGGAGGGGGACACCTGAGGCGCGGACTAAGACGTCAGTGGATGCTTTCGGCCTTGCTTCTAGTGGGAGGTACTCATGTCGAGTTTGTAGTGACAGACTGTCAGTCGTTGCAACTTCGACCTTCGAGTTTTTGGTCGAGTTGATCGTTGAGTTTCTATCGTTTCACCGTGGCACGTGTGCCGATTTTCGTGCCGTGAGACCGGTGTTTTGTAGATGGCAGGGCTTCCCTTTCCGAGGTACTCGCTTAGCCGCTAGCGTAGTGGTTTCCCGTTTGCGAGGTAGGGTTCGAGTGACTCCTACTGAGTCTTGTTCTGAGACTCATTCTCTGCGTGTTTTCACCATGTTTCAGGTGAGGCGCGGCTTCAGGGGAGGGCGTCTGAGGTTCAGCGTGGTTCAGGTGCTCAACGTTAGTGCCAGAGGTCAGAGCCGGGGTATGTCCCGTGTAGCTGTACTTTTCTTTCTTGTCTCTGTACTAGTTGTGGACTACTGTTGTTATTTTATTATTATCTGTGGACCATGTATCATATAAAATGTTAATTTATTTCCTGCTGAATTATATAACTGTTTAATTTCTGTAATTATTTGTGATACTTGTGTAGTCTCCACACTATCCTTCAAACCCTACCGAGTCTTCGGACTCGTGGGTGGCGGTACGAGTCTCGGGTTATCGGACTTTCCCGGTAATCAGATTCTCGGGTCGTTACAGGTTTACAATACTATACACTTCATTTAAGTGTTCAGCAACTGAACTCCCCTCTTTTAGCTTAAGGTTGACCAATTGTTAGATTAAGAATGCTTTGTTGCCTGCAGTTTTTCTCTCATAGAGATCATGTAACTTTTACCACAAAGATTTTGCAGTTGTCTCGCCCGACATATGGTGGAATACACTATCATCCAACCACTGTTGAATGATGCCAATTGCTTTCCGATCTAGGAGCTTCCACGCGACTTTCGACATTTCTTCTGGCTTGTGCTCGACACCCTCGATGTGTGTATAGAGATCCTTGCAGTAAAGGATGTTCTCCATCCTGGCCTTCCATATCACCCAATTGCTACCATTGAGTGATGTCATCCTGTTGACAGTCGCATCCATCTCGTCTCACGGGATCGAAAATGTGATGACCGGGCTCTGATACCACCGTGTTGAGAAAATTGACCTTTTTTCGTCCGCGTGAACGACTGAAGATGAATTTGGCAACCACACAAGTACAAAATACAGGAGTGCAAGAATAAAATACAATAAAAACTTCTTATAGGATTTATGTAAAAAACCTATAATCGGTAAAAATAATGGAACAAATCCAATCCATTATAATAAAATAAAATAATACATCGACTTCACTCTCATACTACAAAACTGAGAACTACAACATTCACACAAGTATAGAGACCACACACCCGAGACATCAATGACAGTCTTTGGGGTTGATACTCAAGATGAAAATCTCTGAGAAAGAGATGCGCGAGGAAGCCAGGAGACGTTGCCGCCTTTCTCTCTTCTTCTTCCTCCTCTTCTCCTCTATCTTCTTTCTCTCACCGGTGTGTATGTGTGTGAGAAGCCGCTGCTAGTTTCTCTTCCCTTGGCCGATTATTTTTTACCTTGTATGCGTTGATTCTCCTTTTGTAGGGAGAAACATTCAATATGGGCCACAAATTTCACCCTGCCACGTGTGTGAATTAAAGTTGATTTTGGAGATCAACTTCTTCCCATCCACACATATAAGCCTCTAAGGAGGCTGGAACCATTCAACACCTCTCACATTTATTCTTGGTTGAAAATGAAAGGAGACGTACTCAGTGAGCTTTAGTTTAGTTGACACCTCGCTTTGAGAGATCGTTAGTTTAAGTTCTCACGGATCCATGAGTTAGATCCGAGTTAGAGCAAACAAGTACTGTGCAAATATGTAGGATAGATTAATGGTAGTGAAAGAGACTTTGGAAGCCTCTTAAAGATATGGTGACCGTTACTCGGTGACAAGTAGGTCAAATTTGGCCTTGACATTCTGTTGCTTAAATTTGATTTCATGTAAAAAGTCATAGTCAATAACATATACTTCCTGAGTCTACGGAGCACACACACATATAGATACGTATACATGAGGAGGAGAGATCTGTTACCATCGGTGACAACAGGAGAGCGATGTCACCAGTTTTAAAATCATATGATTCAATCTTAAATTTTCTCTACCATTAGTAAATTACTTGTGAATTAAAAATCATATGATTCTAACATTTATTTCTTATGCATCAGATGATAGTACATTTTTTTTATCATATAATATCTATATTTTTGATATCATATTTGAATAATTTTTTATGTGTAATTAAATTTATGATAATAGAAAAGATTTAACGGTGTAGATTAAAATTTTAATATTGAATCGTGTAGTTTTAAAACCGATGACACTGCTCTCCCGTTGTCACCGGTTACGACGAATCCCTCCTCTTATATATAATCGGAAAGTTTTGACATCTTATTGGCCAAAACATGCATTATATATGTTAGGGGGAGATATATTTGTTCATCGATTGGTTACGGCAGAAAGGAAGTGTACGCACGGCATAGATATTCTAAGAGATGGACATGGATAGATTAGGGTGAAAGAGACTTAAGAAACATCTGATCGACATCTCATGTATTGTTTGTGTGTGTGTATATATATATATATATATATATTATGTATGTTTGTGTATGGGTGATCACTTTGTCCTCCGTCCAACTATCGAGAGTTCTTCCCCTTAATTTGTTTGCGACAATAGAGCTCATAAAGTTCTAGCTAACCCACTTCGCCCCAGCCGCACCTCCAAGGGAAGAGTGTGGCCTCGCCTCCCACCGCCTTGCTTGGAGGCCTCGTCTTCTCATGATAAATGTCTGACTCAAGGCATCACAGTTCGAGATCCCACTACAATGGAAAGCACACCAACTTCGACATCGAGGAGTACAAGCGCCCATTCAGAAGCAAGTCTTATGAGGACATTCTCAAAGAATTCCAGAAGGAGCTGAAGCCAATTACCCACATTATGGAGGAAGAATAAGAAGAAGAAGAGTCTCTCGTGCCCCATGTTCAGTACCTCACTGACGACTTTGCTGGACAGGAGCTCGAAGGCTCGCTTGCAGGTGGGGACCAAGCTCCCTTGCGGGGCCTTGTGCGGGACTACATCGAGAGCGGCACCAAGGCCTGTGATTTCTGCCGCTTGCTCCTCAAATCCATATCGAGCGAGCCCGCGCCAACGTCCGCGTCCTCCGGAGGGTCGTCAGGGTGCACGGAGCTTCCCCTGGCGAGGGCACGGCGGCGGGGCATGTTCACAGTGTTAAATACGTGCGTGATATAAAAACTTTTAACAATAAAACCTCACAAAATCGTTGCAGTCGCAACGTTCACAAGCGAACGTTACGGTGTGTAACGTTTCTAATAAATGGAAACGTTGCAGCGTGTAACGTTTAAAGCGTTACAGAGAGAGAGGTCATCAATCAATGGATGAATGTTGGGTATTTTTTAAGACCTATAAATAGGTCTCTTGACCGATCTAAGAATAATATTAACAACTAGAGGAGAAATAATAACGTGAAAGTTTTCCAATTTTTTTCTCTTTTTATTTTCTTCACAATTTTTATTTGCTCTGTGACAAGTTTTTACAAATTGAGTTAAGATTCGTTAAAACTTTTTTCGAGGGAGTGTCGATAAGAGAGAGGGTGTCATCTACTCGAGATCGTCGTATCTCTAGGAGACTATTGTCACGAGCACCGGACGTCGGTCGATAATAAGTTCTCTTAATTCATCGACATCACATTTCGACCAAAAGATTACGCTCCTTAAACTTCTTAATTTATTTTATTTTATGTTAATAATTATAATTTTTCAACATATATTTCCAACAATCTAAGAAAACTTATTTATATTATATTGTCAAAAAAAGATCCAAGACGTTGTTTCGTATCAATGTTTGCGAATAAAGAGTGTAAAGTCTATTATCTTAAAATTTATTATTTTGTTATAACATATATGTCAAAATATATATTACACGTTATTAATCAGATATTATTTAGTCTAATAGTATAACGTCAACACAACAACTGATGTCATTTTGATTTCTATTACAATAAAATTTTGAATATCTGTTTCGATTTTATTTCTTTATAAACTTATACTTCTGAAATTAATATTTGGCATATTATTTATAATTTAAAATCCATTGAAAATAATTATTTTTCTGCCTTCAAATTTCTATTTTAAATTCAGAAGACTATTTATGCGTATGTCTATTTCTGTTTTGAGTTTTCATTTAAACAGACATTTCTGGTTTCAGTAATTAAAATTCAGAAAAATAAAATATTTCTGTTTTTTAAATATAACTAATTATAATAAAAAGTTTCTGTTTATTTTTTCTGAAAACCTTCTATTTTACAGAAAATAGTTTCTATAATTTTCATTTACAGAAAATAGCTATTATTATTTTCAGAAAATATTAATTCTAAAAATATTAATTCTGCATGAAAACAATTTCTATTTACAGAATTTTTAAATATCTATGTTTACAAAAAATCATTTCTGTTTTTTTTCTGAAAACAATTTCTGTTTACAAAAGTTTTAAATATCTCTGTTTACATAAAATCATTTCTGGTTTTTTCTGAAAATAATTTCTGTTTACATAATGATTTTTTTAAAAAAATTATCTCTATATATAAAAAATAGAGCATTTTTTGTTTTTCTGAAAATTCATGTTGCTATTTAAATAAATTATTTCTAGCTTCAAAAAATCAGAAAATAATTAAAATCATTTTTGCTTAAAATAAATGATTTCTATTCTCAGATAAATAATTTTTGTTTTCAGATAATTAGATTCTGAAAATTTATTTCTGTTTAAAAAATATATATATTTATTTCTAGTTTTAGAAAATAAAATTGTGAAAATCATTACTTTTGATCAGTTTGCATGAATTAACTAATCTTAATTGCTGAAAATAAAATTTAACAATTTTTACTTGCTATAAAAATATATCTTTATTATTTCCTGCTTTTATTAAACTTACGTTTTTATTAGTTACTCTGTGATAATTTAAATTTAAAATGATTATTTGTTGACTTTATATATTCAAGTGTTTTGATAAAAACTCAACACATCACATCGATAAATTTTGTCGACCCTCGAACATTTTCTCAATGGCTAATTTAATTACAAAAGAAACATTAAGTGCCTAACCAGATAAATTTGATGGTAAAAATTTTAGAAGATGGTAAAATCAAATGACATTTTGATTAACTATATATCATAAACCTAATGTCAGCAATTAGTGATAACACATGAGAACTTGTGGGGGAGGCAATTTTAACTGCCTGTTATATCCTAAATAGAATTCTTTTTAAACAAAATGACTCTACTCCTTATGAAATTTGGAAGAAAAGAAGACCTAATTTAACTTATCTCAACGTGTGGGGGTGTTTTGTTAAAGTAAAAATGTCAGAAAATAAAAGAAAGAAAATTGGACCTAAAACTATAGATGCTATATTTATAGGTTACACAACAAATAACAATGCAGATAAGTTTGTTAGCAATACTAACCGATTTTTAGTAATTAATTCTGAAATAAGTGATATACTCAGTAACACGATTATTGAAGCTAAAGATATAGTTTACTTTTAAAATATATTTTCATTTAAAATTAGGATGGAACCATAGATAAGTTTAAGGCCCGATTAGTAGCTAATTAAAGGGTTTACCCAAAAGGAAAACATAGATTACTTTGATGCATATTCCTCTGTGGTTAGGATCACTACTATTAGGATCCTAATAGCCTTAGCCTCGATACATAAATTAGTCATTCACCAAATGGATGTAAAAACTGCATTCTTAAATGGGGAATCAGAAGAAGAAATATATATAGATCAACTTGAAGGTCTTATAGTCTCGGGACAAGAAAAGAAAGTTTGTAAATTAATCAGGACTATAATATCTTATGGATTTAAAATCAATCAAACTGATACGTGCGTATATCATAAACAATTTGGGAGTTACATTATTTATATGTGGATGCCATTTTAATCTTTGGGTCTAATATACAAGTAGTAAAATAAGTTAAAGAATTTGTTTCCCAAAGCTTCGACATGAAAGATTTAAGTGAAGCAAATTTAATTCTTAACACGAAAATCATAAAAGATTCATCCGGGATAACTTTATCACAATCTTATTACATAGAAAAATTCTTAAAAAGTTCTACTATTTAGATTGCCAACCTCTGTCTACTCCCTATGACCATAGTATTCACTTAAAGAAAAATTTAGGGTATCCAACACTACAAGGTGAATATGCACAAATCATAGGGTTACTTGAATTCTTAACAAATTACACCAGACCTGATATTGCATATGCAGTCAACAGGCTTAGTAGATACACTATAAACCCTGACGAAAGTCATTGGAAAGCCTTAGAAAGAGTACTTAGGTATTTAAAAGGGACTATAACCTACGGATTACACTACACTAGTTATCCTTTTGTCTTAGAGTGATATAGTGATGCAAATTAGATTAGTGATTCTTTAGATGTAAAATCCACATCAAGATTTATTTTTCTCCTGGGAGGAGGTGCAGTATCTTGGAAATCAACTAAACAAACAGTTTTAATTAGGAGCACTATGGAATCTGAAATGATTGCACTAGACACCACCTGCATGGAGGCAGAATGGTTGAGAGACCTTCTAGTTGGTATTCCTTTAATAACTAATCTACTACCTCCCATATCTATACTATGTGATTGTAAATCTGTCATTGATAAATGCATGTAAGTTAATGCAGATGTAAAGATGAACATACACTTAAAAGTGAGACATAAATCAATAATAGATAAAATAAAGTAACAATTAATTGCCTTATACTTTGTGAAATCAAAAAGGAACTTGAGAGATGCCTTTACAAAAGGCGTATCTAGAATTGTGATTCTAGAGGTGTCGAGGGGGATGGGATTGAGCCCATCAGATAAAGAAGTTACCACGGCAGCAACCCAACCTCGCAGAGGTTCAATGGGTAGAAACAAGCTTGATAGGTAACTTGGGAGAGCACTAATAAATTATATTCTCATCCCTATGACATTAGTGCTCATTTAAAAGCAAGAGATAAAGGTGAGTGCTATACTCTTAATGAATCCGAGACCCAAGTGACATGTGTGAGCGACGTCACGCGGTTCGGAGTTCGATGGTGCGGGGAAGAGGATGCGGAGAGCGCGCGGGCTCTTCTTTTTGTTTGTTTTGCTGTTTGCTGCAACACAGAGATGAGAGAAGAGAGAGAAGGGGCCACCACGGGAGATTGCTCCGGCGGGGCGAGCGGGATAAGTATAATATAGCAAGATATGGGGTTCAAACGGCCATAGCGGGAAGTGACTCGCCGCGACCTCGGGGGGGACGGGAATGGTGCAGAAATTAAATAACAAAAATTGAAACGGCCATTGGGGAAGTGACTCGCCGCGGCCTCGAGAATATGAGCAGAATATAGCAGAATATAAAAGAGAATATAAGAACAGAGATTTAAACGGCCATTGGGGAAGTGACTCGCCGCGGCCTCGAGAATATGAGCAGAATATAACAGAATATAGAGAGAGTATAAGAACGGAAATTTAAATGGCCATTGGGGAAGTGACTCGCCGCGGCCTCGATGATATGAGCAGAATATAACAGAATATAGAGAGAATGTAAGAACGGAAATTTAAACGGCCATTGGGGAAGTGACTCGCCGCGGCCTCGATGATATGAGCAGAATATAACAGGATATAAAGAGAATATGAGAACAGAAATTTAAACGGCCATTGGGGAAGTGACTCGCCGCGGCCTCGATGATATGAACGAAATATAACAGGATATAAAGAGAATATGAGAACAGAAATTTAAACGGCCATTGGGGAAGTGACTCGCCGCGGCCTCGATGAAAAGATGTGATCGCCAGGGGCCGAAAGACCCCAAAATAAGAAAGTGATCGCGCCTACCTCAAGAGCGGGAGATGGCGGGTTGCTTCTTCCTCTCCTTCCGGCCGGTCGACGGAGAGGGCTTTCCTCGGCTACCCTTGCAAAACAACGACAAACAAATAACAAGTGGCTTAGAAAGATGAATGTGTAGTATTCATATCCTTGCAATAAAAATGACGAAATAACGGGAAGACACACACCTGGTTGGTGTTATCTTTTAAACCCCTCTCGGACTCGAGTAGGAGGAAAATGAGATGATGGATGCGAGATGATGAATACAAAGAACTACGAAGAAAAGGAAAGAGTTGGCTTATTGGATGTGCCGGTGGTGAAATTCGGTGGAGCTCCGGCAGCGTGGGGACGACGTAGAAGCGCGGTGGATGAAGACGACCTTCCTCTCGCGAGCGTGGGCACCCGAGAAGCCGGCAGAACCTCCACCTACAAAAGACCCCACGGGTTAGAAGAATGACTCCGTAGCCTCTGGGCTCCGGCAGCCTATCGGATCACTGCTTAGCTCCCCTAGAACTGAGGGGGTGGGCCTCTATTTATAGAGCTCCGGAAGGTGGAGGCGTCCAGGACCCTGGACACCTCCATCAGGGCCGAAATAATATTTTATTCTATTTTTATTGATTTTTTTGGAATACTTTTGTGGGGGCGTCCAGGGTCCCGGACGCCTCAAGTAGGTCCACCGAAAACCGACGACGGCCGCACGCGGTTCGGCACAACGCGTGGTTTTGTGAGCGGCGCCTCGTGATTCAGAAATGGGCGCGTCCAGCTGACCGGACGTCTCTATATTTTGGATTTTTTCACACACGACAAACCGTCGTTCGGTGGCCGGCGCCCGTGAGGGAGTTGATGGAGGCGTCCAGAGGCCTGGACGCCTCCAAAAATATATTATTTTATTGTTTTTCTTGTCTTTTATACAAGGGCTGGCATTTTTGATTTTTTTATTTGTTTTTATGGAGGCGTCCAGGGACCTGGACGCCTCCATCAAAATATATTATTATTATATTTTTTTTTTGTTTTATTTTATGCCAACTGGCATTTTACAAACATATATATATTTTTTTGTTGTTGTTTTTTTATGGAGGCGTCCAGGGGCTTGGACGCCTCCATTAAAATATATATATTTTATATTTTTTTATTTGGTTTTGGGCCCTGAGAAAAATAATAAAAAGATTAAAAAGATGGGGGCGTCCAGGGGCCTGGACGCCCCCATTAAGACCCACCCGGGTCCTCAAATCAGGCGTCGGCGGCCGCCCGGTAGACTCCCTTCTTGATTCCGGAACCTCTTGATGCGTCCGACTGGTGTTGATGCCGTCCGAATGCCGTGACGAGACAATTCCGGATGCCGAAAAAGGCAGAAGAAGACCCGAGAAAAGGAAGCACTCGAGTGATTCAGAATGCGTAAGCCGTTGCGGGGCGTTGTATAGTAATATGAGACTTTCTCAGGAGGCGTCAAGAATGGCGTGTCTACAGCTGCCCCGTCTTGGCGTTTGCTTTGCAAGGGAGCGACACGTAGTGGAATGGTATCGAAGTGGAGTGGAGTGAAGTGGGAGCGGACTGATAAGTTGATGCCAAGGTGTGATGAGACACGCTTTTGACGTTACTGTTTGGAATCTTTCCTGGAGTTTCAATGAGGCGACCTTGAAGAAGGTCTTTCAAACATTGACGATTGCTTGGACGGAGATCAAATAAGGGAGGGTGAGATGTGCGCTCAGGCACGAAACAAAAGGAGACCAACTTCTCGGTGTGGAAGTACCTGGGTCATAAACCGGAGGTTTCACCTTTGGGGAGCGGTTACCAGCCAATGTGGAAGTGCTGCGGCCAAGGTGGGTCAAAAAAGGTAAAGGAATATCTGAGGGTCTGTCCAAACAAGGGTCTCCTTTGGAAGAGCAGTGTAGGGCTGTCTCAAGGAAACTCAGTATTTCATTCGGAGTGGAATATCTCATTTTTGTGGGAATTGGAGCACAACGGCTTTCACAATCGAATCACTTGAATGATCTTCCGCAATAAATCAAAGTCCTAAATGAATGCATGCTGGGTTCAAAGAAAAATTTAAAACAAACAAAAATAGAAAATAGCCACGGATAATATTGTCAACTTGTGAAGAACGGGTCAGGATACCGATCCGGCGAGCTGATACTGGGCTGGGGCCCGTTTATCCGCGCACCAACTCACTGAATGGAACCGTCGTCCCCATTCTATCACAAATTGACGGCCTATCCGTACAACCCAAACTCTTCCGGGATCATCACCGTTTTTGTTGAAGGGGAACTCCAATCCCAGATTCGTTCGGGCCGCAAGGTCCTTGACATGTTCTAGTAGCGTAGGTATCATATACTATAATGCATGACATGGTGGGACCAACCAATGAAAGGTGGTACAGGAGATAGGACAAAGACGTCCGTTAGTAAAACCTGCACAGGCCAGCAAAGGTTAGCAACATCAAAAGGTAGCAGAATCGCACCACAGTTCAAAGGAGATCTAGACAAAATCTTGACAATGACCACTGATGTGACATGTTCTGTCTTGAAGCACCCTCCCCTTCCTATAAGAACTCCCCTTAGGCTAGCTCATTCAAATGCACCAAGGTGGGTTTTGGAAGCTCAGGAGAGGAAGGAGAGGAAAATTTAGAGATTTCAGGATGGAAGGAGAGTCTTCCCGCGTTATGAAGAGGAGCAAGCTTAGCAGCGAGATTAGGCGACTTTCCGACCTCGAGGGTCATCTGAGTGGGACGATCATGTCGCATATGGTAAGCTGACTCTTTTCAAATTTCTCCACGTGAACCTTCTTCTTACTTCCTTCATTTCTTCTTCTTTCCTCTTCCAGCCATATCCACTCTTCCCAGGCCCGAGGAAGTTTTCCAAGCTGCCATGGCTTTCAAAGCTGACTTCCAATATCTCCATTGGCATGAGGGCCATACTCTCGAAGTGGCATTTGCAGGGGCTCCTTATTCACGCCAAGCATTACGAGAAGATTCGTATGGACTGGGCGGCTATGGGCGCGCTAGTGGAGGTCTGGCATCCCCAGACCCACACTTTTATCTTCCCGACCTTCGAGGTGACCATCCTCCTCGAGGAGGTGGAACTTCTGCTTGGTTTGAAGAAATTCAAGAGTGACGGGAAGGTGAAGGCTATGCGGATGCTGACACGGGGTACTTCTGAAAGCGTCCTTGGAAGCTTCATGCCGCCCGACGCAGCTAGGAAGGTCCGTACTCAGAAGGGGATCGATCTCCAAAAGCTTGCGGAGTGGGTCATGAACGCCCTGAGAGGGTCACCAGACGATGACTATTTGGAGGGAATCATGAAGGGGTTCACTATCTGTCTGGCGGGTGCTCTCTTGTTTCCTTATACCGACAACATAGTGGAGGAAGACCAACTGAGTGCTATCTGCGGGATTTGGCGTGGAAAGAGGGTGGGACCCGCTGTCCTCGCCTACCTGTATAGTGGCCTTACTGCCTCGAGCATGGGTAAGCCTTCATTTGGTTGTGCACTTGTCTTGAATTGCTGGCTGGATTTGCATTTCAAATTCGACCACCGCGAGGGAATGCCAACTGCTTCGAAGCTCTTCCAACAAAGCCCGCTTCACCACATAGCCGACGTGTTAGGCTTTGGTGGTACTGTAGTGAACCGCGTTCCGTGGCTGAAGAAACGTGAAGACTGGCGGTCTCACTTCCGCACCGTGACACAAGGCTTCTTCACTTGCGCACCGGCATGTTTGCTTTCGCTTGATCTCCTCATGTGGCCTTCTCCCGAAGTTGATCTTCAACTGATCGGCGCGACCGAGTTCGTCCTTTACAGTGCGCATCGGTGCTGTCTCCAGATTGGCATCCCACGTCATTCGTTCCCGCCACCGACTGGTATTGTTCCTTTGAAGAAAAGGGAGTTGGGCACTGAAGCGGACGCGAAGGAAGCGAAGGCCATTAAAGCTCCCTGGAAGACAAGTGTTGCGGGAAAGGCCTTAGCGCACGTGGTGGAGGAATGCGAGCCGTGGAGGGCTTATGTAACCGAACTGGGGAAGTTAAGGCCTAAAGCGCCTAAGCCCCTGATGTAGTTCACTCTGTTTTTCTGATGGAATAAAATCTGGCATGGATGTTTCGGACCCCCGTCCCCTTAATTATTATCTTTTTTTATGATTTTTCTTTTTCTTTGTGTTTTTTATTTTGTTTGGATTATATACATATTCTTATATAAATATATATTTTTTTTTGAAAATTTTTTATTATGGGGGCGTCCAGGGGCCTGGACGCCCCTAATTTCATTTAATTATTTTATTATTTTTTTGACAATTTATTTTTGGGGGCGTCCAGGGTCCTGGACGCCCCTATTTTGATTTTTTTTATTATTTTTTTTATTTTTTGGGGGCGTCCAGGGTCGTGGACGCCCCTATTTTGATTTTTTTTATTTATTTATTTATTTTATTTTTGGGGGCGTCCAGGCGCCTGGACGCCCCTATTTTTTTGAATTTTTGAAAAAAAAATAAAAATTGTGGGGGCGTCCAGGCGCCTGGACGCCCCAATAAAAGGTGATTCTATATATAGGGGGGGCCTCCCCCCTGTTCACTTATACTGTTCATTCCGACCGTCCAGCCACTCCAAACGACCAATTCTTAGTCCCAATGGAGCGAGGAGGATCGAGTCAGGGTCCAGAGAAGCGGAAACGACTGGCTCGTCGTGCGAGGAGGTTGAGGGATGATGCCGAGGAGGCCGCAGCAGAGGAGGTTGCTGCGGGGGAGGAGATAGAGGTGCCTCTCCTGGCCGCGGAGGCCGCTGCGGATGCTGGTGACGCGGGAGAGGATGATCACGACCCGGTAAGTACCTCGGAATTCTCACTTTGTGGTTCAATAGGCTAAAACGGGTGTGCGAGAGGCTGTGAGAGAAAGGCGGGTAGTGAGAGAAGGAGGCGTCCAGGGGCCTGGACGCCTCCACGTTTTCTTTTTATTTTTGGTTATTTATTTATTTACGAAAAGTAATAGAAATATAATAATAATAATAATAATAAAAATAAGGAGGCGTCCTGGCTCCAGGACGCCTCCATGATAATATATATATTTTTAATATATTTTTTCTTGTTTTGGCTTTATTTTTTTTTAAAAAAAACAAAATAAAGGGAAAAAAAGAGGAGGCGTCCAGGGGCCTGGACGCCTCCACAAGAAAATATAAATATTTTTAAAAATATAAAAAATAAAATAAAAGAATAAGTAGTATATATACAGTGTTATTGTTTTATGACTGTTCATGATGCTGATGTGTTCTTTGTTGGTTTTGTGGTTTGCAGGGCGTGATGAAGGGCCGGATCAGCTGGTCCTTGGTGGTGGCAGCATACCGTAGGCTGCCGGATTTCCAGAGGGCGCGTGTGGACGCCATGGGCTTTGGAGCTTTCCTTAGGATCGAGCCCTTCCGGCTCGACCTTCCTCTTATCCAGGCACTGAGGGAGCGGTGGCACGCACCGAGCCGGGCGTTTCTGATGCCCTGGGGGCATATGGTGCCGACGCTGGAGGACGTGGCTCGGATCACCGGGCTACGAGTTGACGGAGAGGCAGTCAGCGGGGAGACCTACCCCGACTACCGAGAGAGTGCCCTGGACCTGCTGTGGTTAGAGACGAGCGTGACTGATAGAGACAGCAGGGTAGTCGGCCGAGTGGAGATCATGGAGGCGCTCGGATTCGTCGACCCGCGCCAGCGGGTTAGCGAGACTGGAGCGGAGTTCTTGGCTCGACTGGAGGGGGATGCTCGTGCAGCTTTCACCCAGGATCCGAGCGAGAGGGAGCTGGTGGATCTAGACCTTCGGAGGTTTCTTTTCTTCTTCCTGGGCCGCCTTCTGCTGGGGACGAAGGGGGATGGCATCCACTGCCGTTTCCTCGGGATCTTGGCGGATCTGGACAGAGTGGGGCACTATGCGTGGGGAGCGGCTCTACTTGCCCATCTGATTGCCGATCTCTCCCAGACTTCGGAGAAGGAGACGACAGTCAGCGGCTTCGCACCTTTCCTCCAAGTAAACATTTTATTTATGCATTCCCACAGTTAAATATGTAATTATTGTACTAATGATGTATGATGGATGCAGGTGTGGAGCTATTACTATTTCCCGATGGGGAGGGCTAGGCATGGGAACAGGAGGGCCGTGCCTCTGGCGCGGCAGTGGAGGCCGGTCGTGGTTGCAGCACCCCACGGCTACCAGCTGGCGTCACTTCGTCGGGAGCTGAGCGAGTATCCCGAGGCCATGGTATGATGCGTATGATTTTTTTTGTGTTTATGCATGTGACTGAATGGTAACTAACATGATGTATGTATGGTGATGCAGGTGGTGTGGAGGCCCTACCTGGGCATGGGCGATGCTGGCCAGCCCTGGGTTGTAGCGGGTCTTCCTCGCTTCAGGCGGGACGTGTGGGTCCATTGCCTGAATGAGATTGAGCCGCTGCGGCTTAGACTGGTCATGAGGACGTTGGGGCTGGCCCAGGAGTGGGTAGACGAAGATGCGCCGGCCCGCATTGGGCGGAAGACCAAGGGGAAGGCGAAGATCGTGGACTGGCGTACGCGCTTCCCAGCACAGTACCAGGACTGGCAGCAGGGCGGGGTCCCAGTAGTGTCCCACGTACAGGACAGCACAGACTACATGAGACGGTACCGAGCTACGTACGGGGACCGCCTCTCCTTGGGTGGTATGGCAGGGGTAAGTGAAATGAAACTGCTCCACCTTTCTATATGTATATGCATGGGATACTAACTTATGTGTAATGCAGGATGCTCGTGATACCATGATCGCCGACCTGCGGGCCCAGTTGGCGGACGCCAGGCGACAGTTGGTGGCCATCCGACAGGAGTTGGAGATCCTGGTGAGTTTATGCAATGCATTTTTTTATGACCTGGATTTTTGATGCTTAGCCTTTGACTGACGTTTGCCCCGTGTTTCAGCGGGCCCACCAGACAGCGGCAGCCGGGATGGCTGGTGGAGCGGGTTCCAGTTCGCGGGGCCCTCCTCCAGAGGTTTCTGCCCTCCAGGAGCAGCTGGCGTACGCGGTGGCTCGGGCTGAGGAGGCCGAGCGTGACCGCGAGGCTCGAGTGAGTGCTTGCTTGGCCGCGACCCTTTTCTAGCTACTTTCCTTCTATCACTGTTCTCTTACGGTGCATGCGTGCCTTGACAGGTGGCCGAGATCCGAGAGGCCCTGACGCGTGCTGTTCGTGCCGAGCAGGAGCGCGACGCTCGGGTGGCGGAGCGTGACGCCCGGATTGCGGAGCGTGACGCCCGGATTGTGGAGCTGGAGGAGGAGCGTCGACGAGAGGCTGAGGAGCTCCCTCGTGACGTGCTGGATCTGCGGATCGCCCTCGAGTTGTCGAGGAGGGAGGCAGTGAGAGAGAGAGGAGAGGGAGAGAGAGAGGGAGGAGCGACAGCGGGATCAGACCGAGAGGAGGGCTCTGGAGGCCCAGCTGCTGGAGCTCCGATTGAGTCTTGGCACGCGGAGGGGAGGCTTCGGGAGAGCGAGGAGCGGTACCAGAGGGCGAAGGAACGCGGGGCGCGACTTCGTCAGTCTGGTTCTTTTTCCATGGGCAGCTGTGGACACCGAAAATTGCACATCCAAAATGTCATGCTCATCCCAGCATCAACAACGGCGTCGAGTGAAGAAACCCCCGGGGAAATCAAGCACAAAAGGCTCCACAGCCCGTGGGCCTCGAAGAAAATCAAATGGGCCACAACTCATGCTCACAATGGGCTCAAAATCGCCCATTTGGCCCTTCAGCGGCACACCCTGCTGCGGCCCTCGCCGGTACACCCCCAAGGGGGTTCACCGGCACACCCCCATGGGGGGGTCTTCACCGGCACACCCCCATGGGGGGTCTTCACCGGCACACCCCCATAGGGGGGGTCTTCACCGGCACACCCCCATGGGGGGGTCTTCAACGGCACACCCCCCATGGGGGGCTCTTCAGCGGCACACCCCCTTTGGGGTTCAACGGCACGCCCCCTGGGGGGTCTTCAGCGACACACCCCGTAGGGTCCCCAGCGGCACGCCCTTCAGGCTGTTCAACGGCACGCCTTTAGGGGCTTCAACGGCACGCCGTTTTGGCTCTCCAGCGGCACGCCTCTTCAGCTCGCCAGTGGCACAGCGGTGAAGCTTTTCAACGGACGACGTGAGGCCCATACCCTACGCATCCTTGGCGCGCAGTGGAGCCGTCTGAGGTGGCAGCTGATCGTTGGGCCACGTAGCCTACCCCACTGACACCCAGGATGGGGCAGGTCAAACCCCATGATCACAATCCACTTCCCACCTTCGACGGCCGTGCTCGAAGTCGTCGGTGGCTGGGAGTATAAAAGCCTCCTGTTAAAACACAAAAATGAAGGGAGGAGAACAGCGAAAGACGAACAGAGAGAGGAGAAGAGGTTCCAACAGTAGAGGGCACACACAGGAGAAAGAGGAGAAGAAAGAAGAGAAGAAGAGGCCCTCCCGGCCTGTTCTCCGTCCGACGGCCACCGGGAAGAAACAAGAGTAAGAGAGAGAGAGCTTGTTGTATTGGGGGAAAGGGTTGGGATAGGGGCCGATGTCTTAGGCCCGGAGGTCTTCTTCCCTCTTGTATCCCACTCCTCCTGGCGTTCTTGGTCTTTCTTACTCTTGTCCATGGCCCCATTTGGGGAGTTTGCTTTTGCCATATATATGAAGGGCCTCGCCCTCTTGATTCTCATGAATGAAAACCACCCTCTCCGGGTTTCTTTTCGATCTTCGATGTTTTAGGCTAGGCTTTGCGGGCTTTTCTGACGGACAATCCGTTCCTCCCTCTGTCTCCTTATTCCTCCGGCGTCTTTAGGGTCCTCCACGTCGATGTAGGTTTCCCCCTTCTGTTGGCCTTGGCTCCGTGAGCTCCTCACTCATTCCCTTCTATGGCCATCTACCGTGTTCCCGAGCTTGAGGAGAAGGGGAGGTACCCTTCTTTCCTCCCAACCACCCAGTTACTAATGGGCCACTCCCGGCCTTGAAATCCCCCATCTTTATTCCTCTTTTCCTGAACAGCCACCAAGTACCCCCCCCAGTTGCTAACACCCCTTTTAAGCCTCTCAACGGCACACCCTGTTCAGCCTTCAGCGGCACACCCTGTTTAGCCTTCAGCGGCACACCCCCTGTTCAGCCTCCAACGGCACACCCTGTCCAGCCTTCAGCGGCACACCCTGTTCGGCCTTCAGCGGCACACCCCCTGTTCAGCCCTCAGCGGCACACCCCCTGTTCAGCCCTCGGCGGCAAGCCCTTCAGTCCCTCAGCTTACTCCTTGTCCAGTCCCAGTCCAGGGCCCTTAGATGTCTTCGGTCTGTCGTTCTCCTTCGCGTTTTCCGGGTCTCTATAAAGGTGTTGCCCCCCCCGGGGGCCCACCTCCAGTTGTCGGGTTCCGCCACATCATGTGGGCGCGTTCCCTGTATCTCCCTTACGCCCCGGGTCAAGGGGAAATGCTGCCGAATTTTGTGAGAAACTAATAAACAATTAAAAGAGGCAAAAGGAGGCAACAAACAAGCAAGATAACTGACGAAACCTTCCAACTCATCAAACCACTGCCGGCATCACGACGAGAACTGAACCGAGCTAACTAACCGCCCGGCAGCCCGAGCCTCCGACCCACAAGAAAAGAGATCGAACCGAACAAAGAGAACAAAACACGGGAGGAACTTTGTATAAAACTACACGAAATTTAAGATAAGAAGAAAAGAAAAGCCTTAAAACAAATAATCGAAAACTGATCGAGCCTCCACCCTCACGCCCCATTGACCTTCAGCGGTACGCCCCTTTGGCCCTCAGCGGCACGCCCTCATTGGCCTTCAGCGGCACGCTCCCCTGGCCTTCAGCGGTACACCCCTTTCAGCCCTTCAGCGGTACACTCCCCCATTGGCCCTCAGCGGCACGCCCTCATTGGCCTTCAGCGGCACGCTCCCCTGGCCTTCAGCGGCACGCTCCCTTGCCCTTCAGCGGTACACTCCCCCTTTTGCTGCCCTTCAGCGGTACGCCCCTACCTTCCCTTCGCCGGCACACTACAGGCATGCATATATACATCACGATAAGGGCATCAACAATAGCAAATAAATCAATAAAAATCACGCTAATTGAAGGACTCCAAATGCGCAATATTGATCATAATAAAAGAGGCGGGAGGGGTAATAAAAAAAAATAAATAACAAACCAATGATAATAATAAGAATAATCATGCATAGAAGAAAAGAAATCATCCCGGACAAAGGCACGAATAAATAGTAAACATCAAATCAGAAATCCCAGAAGGCATAACCTAGAAAGCTCTAGATAAAAGACGCTAATGCCCACGCCGCAGCCCGTTCTCTCCCCGGGACCCGGGGCAAAAGGAACAACAACGTTGCCCCTTTAGGTCGAGCCCGAGTCTCGGGAATTCCCCCGATATGGCCGGGCTTTGATATAACCTCGGGCCGACATCCTAATCGGACCGGATTTGTTTTCTCTTTCCGGATACCTTCCGAATCCTCATTGAAATTGCCATATGCTCGACAGACATTTGGAGGGATCTACCTCGGTTTTCTCATTATGACGATGCCACGGACTTGTGTCCGAATACAAAAGGTCTACGAGTGGCCGACACGGCCGACAGTTTATGGCCTTAATACAACTTTCAGTGTGACCCATCCTATCTCTCTCGTATAATTAGTGTTACTCCTTTCGGCCGCGGGGCCTCTAATTTCGGCAATTAATCAAGGGTATTCCCTCGTATGAGGGATGTAAACGACGTCGTGACCTTCATGGCGCGACGGGATTCGGTCCCGACACGAACCACACAACCGTCTGACGAAGTCAGATCGAGCGCACCATGGGCTCTCCGGAGCCCGAATAAATTGTCACTCCGGTGACTGGCACGCCCACGCACTTAATAAAACCAACAGACGAACCGGGAACAACCGCTTAACGGAAAGTGCGTCCACAACTCTGGCACGCCCGGTGGGACCCATCCACCCTTCATCTCTTTGCCGAAATTAGGGGCCCCACAGCCCCCTTGTTGTAATACTAACTGCGTTATCTTCTTAAATGCAGAAAAGTAAAGAGAGAGGCATCATGGAGCCGACAATGGGTGCCATCTGCAGCCCTGAGGTTGTGGAGAATCACGTGCGAGGTGGCTACCTGGCGGTACCCCTCACTTTCGGGAGCTTCCCTCCCACCGTGGGTTTCCCCAACTTCCTGGGGGTAGCCTTCGTCCAGATCCTCGACGTGGAAACGCCCGAGGAGCCTCAAACCAACGCTCCCGCTCCGGGAGCCGTCGAAGCTGCCGCCGGCCGAGCTGTGGCCGAAGACAACAATAGCGTCCACACAACGACGCTCAGCTGCAACGTGCACCACGTGCACCAAACTACCGGCCCGTTCCACCAAGGGTCGACATCCCACCGGAGAAGGCTCCGGAGAAGCAACACCAGCGCCGGATCAGGGCGTCGCGCCTCCAACTCCGGGAAGTCCATGACGGTTGGGGCCCTCCGAGTCCGCCTAGACGGGCAGAGGTCCCAGGTGACACCGGACCGCATCATCCCAACCGTTCCAGTCCGCAACTCCTTTGAAGGACTGGCTAAGCTGAAGGAGAAGACGAGGCCCACAGCCCCGGTCGTAGCACCAAAGAGGACGCCGGGTCACAGGCCGGCTAAACTGAAGCAAGTCTGGGTGCCTAAGGAGACCCAGCCCAACGCACCCGCCCAGGCAGGGCCCAGCATCTTCCGCCCCAGGAGGGCCCGACGCCATGACAGGGTTGAGGTAGTGACCCCCACTCTCCGACCGGCACCTGTCATCCTGGTGCCGTCCGAGGATGTTCATCGCCGTCGCTGAGGGCGCCGGCACAATGCCGCCCGCCCGGCTCTCACGGCCTACTCCCCTCCTGTCGTTGTCACCGATATGCAACCACAGCTTGCTCTTCCAGACCAGGAGTGGGAAGGGATCGAGCAGGCCATGAGAAATTACCTCCGAGGCCCGGGTAGCACCCCCGCTGGCCGCCAGAGACTACTGGGGGCAATGGCCTCCGCCTCCCAGGAAGAGAGGGGGGAACCTGCACCTAGTATGGAGTCGAGGACCCGCCCGGAAGAGCCGCGCCAGTCCCCTGTACGGGAGGAAGCGCCGCCCCGACGGTCGGTTTTCGACAGGCTGACATTCCCAGGAGGACCGTCCCGGAGGGCGTCGAAAAAAAACAAGAATAGGAAATGGCTGACATTCACCTGTAACATGGCAGGAGTCCATGGTCGGTATGGGGCCTTACCCGCCGACCCGGAAGAATTGGCCAGAATAGCTGCCAGGCCGGGACCCCTTACCAGAAGAAGGAGAGCGGCAGGCGGCGCGACACCTGGGGAGCCCCTCACGGCCCTCACGGCCAATGTAGTCACCACCGGCGACACGAGTGGCGGACCCTCGACATCATCCGAGGACGCCCCGGCCGAAGGGACGGGGGGCATACCCAGCCTCCCCACAGCTGACCCAGCAATGCTGCTCATGATGCAACGATTCCAGCAGGAAATCGAATCACTTAAAAAGTAATTGAATGAGCGAAACACACCACCCCCAATGTCCTGGCAGACCGAGGTCACACCCGAGGTACCCAGGGACAGGGGGCAGTCTCCCGAGGCAGCTCTCCCAGCAACCCTCAATCCTCTCGGGGGCGCGCCCCCGCAGCAAGCACATTGCGCAGCAGTCACCCCGCCACAGGCTCTGCTTTCACAAGGGTCCCCCATGGCCCCCCGAGCGACCGTGGTAGCCACCCCGAGCGCACAGCCCGCTCATTTTTACCCGAGCCCAGTCGACCCGGCGGCAGTCAGCCGGTTAATGCTCGAGCAGATGATAGATATGAAATTGGCTGAGAGGGGCGATGGGGGTCAGACGCCTTTCGACGTCTACCGGGTACCCTACCCGGTTCATTACGCTGCCAAGAAGCTGCCGGCTGGCGTCACCAAGCCGCCGAAATTTGAGAAGTTCAACGGGCAAGGATCTCCCAGAGAGCATATTGCCTATTATGTGAACGTCATGGGAGACTTGGCTGCTGATGAAGCCTACCTCCTGAAGTTCTTCGGCTCAACACTCACCGGGCTTGCCTTTGAATGGTACTCCGGCTTGCCGCCCGGGTCCGTGGCCGATTGGCCCGACATGCAGAAGAAGTTCAAAGAAAGATTCTACGTGGCCGAGAGAGAAGTTACCATGACTGAACTCTACGCCACAAGACAGAAGAATGATGAGTCGGCCCTCGACTACATCAAAAGGTGGAGGAACCTTAGTATGAGGTGCAAACGCCCCCCGCATCAGGAGGACGCAGTTCAGATTTGCAAGCAAAACTTAAAGAAGGAAATCCTAGAAAGAATGATCGGCACCGAGGTCAAGACATTTGATCGTCTGAACAATGTGGTAGCGGAGATCGAGGCATTCTTGGCCCGATACTCCTCCACCCCGGCCATGTCAAGCCAGAGGGCCAGACAGGCGGAGAAGAAGCCGGCTCCCCCGGAGGTGCATGCACTAGACTTCCAGGCTTTCGAAAAGCAGAAGGAGAAAGCCAAGGGAGCAGCTAACCCTCCGCCGCCCAGAACCACAGAACGGCGAGAAGGCGCCTCACTAAGAGAGAAGATGAGAAACAAGTTGTATTCCTTCTCCCGGGACAAGTCCAAGCTCCTGTTTGAGTGGGCAACCAGCTACAATAAGATCACATTGCCAGAGCCGAAAAGGCCTGGCTACTCAAAGAAGAAAGATGACCCGCGCTTCTGTCTGTACCATCGGGTGCTCGGGCATACTATTGAAGATTGCTACGTCTTCAAGGATGTTATTGAGTCCTTAATCAGGGACGGGGAGCTGGACATGGGGGAGCATAAAGTAGACCCCCCGCAGCCACACGAGCTGCCCAGTATAGCCTCCTCCGTCAGTATGATCTCGCTATATCAGGAGCTGCCAGAAGAATGGGCGAAGGCCTGTGCCCGTGCCACTTATGAAACCTTTATCATGGCCCCAGCTCAAGACCAAGAAGGGTGGCAGACTGCACCCGGAAAAACCAGAAAGGCGCGCGCCTCTCGACCTACCCCAGGAATTCACTCGAGGGTAGCAGCGCCCCTGCCTGCACCGCCCCCGATAAACCCTGTTTGCCACGACACGGCCCCCCGGCTGGTCATGAGGCGGCCCACTCACAACAGGAAGAGCTCTGCCCCGCTGCGGATGCACAAGAAGACTAGCCCGGCGGTTGAAAGACTCCAGGCTATTATTGATGGGCTCGAAGATTATGAACAGCCCGAAATCCAGCCTGTGGAGCTGAAGGAGTATGTCCCCTGGACGGAGTTCGAATCACTCGAGCTGGCTCCGGGAACAGAAGCTGATGTAGACAAAGAGCCTCCCCTTTGGGGTGAACCTCCTCAAGAGCAGCCACCCGCTGCAGCAGGCAGGAAGAAGAAGAAGAGAAGACCCAGGGGCAAGAAGAAGAAGGAGGTCGTCTTCGCCTGCAATACCCTCTCGGCGCTGTTCGACACCGCTCTCTCCCTGGAAGAGAAAGAAGGAGAGCCACCCCATGAGCCGGCAGAGGTGAATCAAGCTGAGGCGTCCACCTCCCAACACGCCACCAGGTCCGGAAGGAAATGGGGGCGCCCTCCTCAGGACAACCTCAACATCATGCTCAGGGGGGAACGACCATACCAGGTTCCCGAGCCCGAAGTCCGAGGCACCGAGATCCCTCCTCCATCAGACCTCTACCCCGGAGGCACCAAGAGTCAAAGCACCCCGTCATTCGCCGAGTTCCTGTCCGCCCGAGCAGGAAGGCGGGTGCACCCCCAGGGGTCCGCTGCGACCAGTGAAGCAAGCATTCCCCAAGCTTTACCAGCGGCAACTCCTGTCCAGCCAGAGGAAGAATTCAGCGGCACCCCAAACCTCGCCGAATTCATGCGGGCAGCGGAAGAGGCTCGACCGACCCCGCCGGCTCAACAAGCTGCAGCAGAACCCACAAAACAGGCATCCCCTGATCCGGCACCCCAATTCCAGGATGAAGGCAGGCGCAGCAAGCCCGAAGAGATGAAACTGCTCAAGGTACGGGCGGCCGAGCGGATAGTCAGACATCTCAAGAAAATCCCGACCCGGTTCACGGTGTGGGAAATGCTGTCCTTGAATGAAGAAACACGGCAAGCCATCATCACCGCACTCCAGACGCCAGCACACCTTGAAGCCTGTTTGGCAGAAATACCACCTGAAGTAGCAGTGGCTTTCACAGAAGATGACATGCTCCTACCGACTTGCAGCCATAACAGGCCCCTCTACATGAAAGGGCAGCTGAACGGCCAGCCTATCAACAGGGTCTTGATCGACCCAGGGGCAGCGGTGAATATACTCCCGTACCGGGTATACCAGAAGCACTAATTTGACGTACATCTGGTCGAAGTTAAAAATGTCAAGATTGCCGGCTTTAACCAGAAATGTGAAGTTCCTATGGGGGTCGCAGAGTTCAACTTGACCTTTGATGACTTCACCACCAAGGTCCAGTTCCACGTCATCAACTCCAGCACTTCCTACAAGGCGTTGCTTGGCCGGCCTTGGCTACACCAGAACAGAGTGGTGCCCTCCACCCTACATCAATGCATCAAGTACCCCTGTGAGGGAAAGGAAGTCAGAATCTTCGCCGACCTCCACCCGTTCGAGGTGTTCGAGTGTCACTTGTCAGATGCTAATCTGTACTTGGAGAAGGCGAAGCAAGCTCCTCAAGTCATCCAAGACAAGGGCAAGAAGAAAATGGAATCAGGGGGCTGGTTTCCTCCGCCGCCCCCAGGCTATGTAGCTCCCCCGCATGTACCATTTATTGCACAAGAAGAAGGGGTATTCAGGGCAGCCCCTCTCGCCATCTACCCCACACCGGGGGCACCCTGCCTCGAAGACCTGCTAGAAGATGTCAGGGTCCCGCCAGGGATCGTCAAGCCGATAGCAGAGATAGAATCCCAAGCAGCTGAACGACTGAAAACCTTCGAGGTGCCTAACTCTGAGGGGCCGCCCACTATTTTCTATGTGGCCGGGGAAAAGCCGGTCAGGGAAGACGATGATTGCCGGTTCCCTGACGAGTTGCATGACCCGCACGTCCCCATCACGGGACTTCCCCACATGACTGACCAGGCAGCCAGAATGGTCAGAAAGCAGAAGATTCCTCCCTACCAGCCCTCCAGCCGGAAGGAAATGTTTGAAAGAATGTGGAACCCACCAAACCTGGATCGACGGTTGCTGAAAATCACCAAGCACCCCGGTCTGGGCTTTTCACTAGAAGATTACTACGAGACTGATGTCATATCGGTCTCGGCATGGCCCGGCGACGACCCCGCAGAAGCTGCAGATTCGCTGGAAACCCACTGAGACACATGTCCCGGGGCCTCGGCCGAAGAGGCACAAGACGAAGAAGTATTCCTGTGGAAGCCTCCCAGCCGCCGCTATATGGAGAAGACCCCCTCCTTTTCCGAAGTGTCGACCTCGAGAGGGCACGCCAGCGAGGCGCCTCCACCCCGGCCGACCGGCGAAGCAAGGAGCAGTAGCATGGGCCATGCCCCGAGTTCCCCTCGATACGACCCCGTCATGTACGCCTTGTACCATAGGCAGCAACGGGAGATCGAGATGCTAAAAGCACGACTGGCCGAGTTAACCTCGCTAGTCGCCGACCTGATCCAAGGATCCCTTCCCCCATGGGGTGGCCGGATGCCTCGGCCCCGAGGCACCAGTCCCAACACCCCCGCCCCGACAAGGCGGGAAATGAGAGACATGGCAAGCCCGCTGATCGAGCGGCCAACCAGGCAAGGGCTGACACTCCAAGAGAAGCTGCAGAAGCCTTATTCCTTTCCGAGAGAGAAGACCCGGGGCATCTTCGACTGGGCTTGCCATTACGGCAAGGTCTCCCTTCCACGGTCCAAGAGGCCGCAGGACACCCGAAGAAGCGGGAATCCACTGTTTTGCCCTTACCACCAAATACTGGGCCACGCCATTGAAGACTGCTATGTCTTCAAAGACCTTGCTCAAAGCCTCATCAACAGGGATGAGCTTAGAATGGGGGACTACGTGGTAGCCCCGCCACGCCCCCATGTGGCAGACAGCCCCAGGGCAGGAGCCTACACTGTGTCCATCCGATGCCGGGCGCCCGAAGATGCGGCTACCCCAGCCTCTGCAGGAGCGGTCTATGATGAATACACAGAAGAGCCCGAGATGCACTTATGCCCTCCTGAACCTGCGGACCTTACGTACCCGGCGGCTACGACCCTGGGGGACTGCGAGGCAAATGCAACCTCTATGCCCAGTCATGATGAACAAGGGGAGGGAGATGACGTCCTCGAGCCCGAAGACAATGAAGACCAAGACTTCGTGGATTTGTCGCCAGCCCCGCCGGAAATTGAAAATGGCGGCCAGGCCACAGTCGACGAATTTGTTGAAATCAACCTCGGCACAGAAGACAATCCCAGGCCGACTTTTCTGAGTGCTCTCATGCCTCTACAGGAAAGAGAACAATACACAAAGTTGCTGCAAGAATTCCGGGATTGCTTTGCCTGGAACTATGAAGAAATGCCCGGACTGAGCCCCGAGGTGACTCAACACATCCTGTCTATTGATCCCAAAATGGAACCAGTGAAGCAACCTCCCCGGCGCATGAGGCCGGAGTTAACCAGCCAGATCTGCAAAGAGGTCGACAAGCTCATAAACGTCGGCTTCGTGGCAGAAAATCAATACACCACATGGCTGGCCAATATTGTACCGGTGAAAAAGAAGAATGGACAGATCAGGATTTGCGTGGACTTCCGCGACCTGAATAAAGCCTGCCCGAAAGATGACTTCCCGGTGCCTATCACCGAAGTGATGATTGATGCAACCACCGGCCACGAGGCCCTGTCCTTTATGGATGGGTCGTCCGGCTATAACCAAATCTGGATAGCCGACCACGACCGGGTCCATACGGCTTTCCGGTCACCCAAAGGGGTATTTCACTACAAGAGGATGCCCTTCGGCCTCAAGAATGCCGGTGCCACATATCAGCGGGCGATGACCAAGATCTTCGACGAGCTGCTATACGGCAAGGTCGAGTGCTACATCGATGATCTGGTCGTCAAGACGAAGAAAAGAGACGAGCACCTGAGCGACCTCAGGGCCGTCTTCCAAAGGCTCCGGCAGTACGGGCTGAAAATGAATCCCATGAAGTGCGCCTTTGGCGTGTCCAGCGGGAAATTCCTCGGCTTTATTGTCCGGCACAGAGGGATCGAGATCGACCCCCTGAAGATAAAAGCCATCCAGGAGCTGCCTCCTCCGAAGAGTCTGGGGGAGCTGAGGTCCCTACAGGGGCGTCTAGCTTACATCCGCAGGTTCATCTCCAACCTGTCAGGGCGTTGCCAACCCTTCCACAGACTGATGATGAAGAATGCACCCTTCAGCTGGGGTCACGAATGCCAGCACGCGTTCGACCAGCTAAAGGAGTACCTGAAGACCCCACCCGTCCTGGGGGCACCTGTCAAAGGTAGACCGCTTATTCTCTACATAGCGGCCACCGAGTACTCACTGGGGGCAATGCTCGCCCAGAACAATGATGAGGGAAAAGAACAAGCTCTTTACTATCTCAGTCGAAGGTTGGTGGGCGCAGAGGCTAAGTACACCCCGATTGAGAAAATCTGCCTTGCCTTGGTCTTCGCGGTCAAGAAGATGAGGCACTATATGTTGTCCCATGAAGTCAGCCTGATATCCAGGGCCGACCCCATCAAGCACATTCTCCTCCAGCCAGTCCCGAAGGGGCGCCTTGGCAAGTGGGCCGTGCTGCTCATGGAATTTGACATCACTTACGTGCCACAGAAGGCCGTTAAGGGGCAAGCCGTCGCGGACTTCTTCGCAGCACACCCTGTGCCCGAAGACTCTCCGTTGGCCACAGAGCTACCCGAAGACGAAACACTGGAGGTGGATCAAGTGCAACAAGCCGTCTGGCAGTTATACTTCGACGGGGCCTCGAGAACAGAAGCGACCCCGTCTGGGCATGGCAAGGTGCGTGCCGGAGCTGGCATCGTCCTCAAATCGCCAGATGGAGAAGTGATGCACACCTCCTGCTGCATTAGCAAACCCTGCACCAATAATGAAGCAGAATATGAAGCTCTAATCATCGGTCTCCAGGTCGCCCTTCAAATGGAGATCAAAATGCTCCAGGTGTTCGGCGACTCGCTGTTGGTCGTCAAGCAAGTCCAGGGGCAATTTGATGTCCGAAAACCTGAGCTGCTCCCGTATCACACTAAAGCAAAAGGGCTCATGGAGCGGTTCTACCTCCTCGAGATAGGCCATGTCGCCAGAGGGGAGAACGCACAAGCCGACGCATTGGCAAAATTGGCAAGCTCACTGGCAGTGCCTCCAGATGGATCTCTCCATATCCAAGTAATAAACCAACGCCAGGTACCCAGCATGATGGCAGAGGAGTCAGAAGAAGAAGACCTAGAGGTCACTACAGTGGAAGCCGTCAGCCTGCCCGACTGGAGAGCCCCCTTGGTGCAGTGGTTCAAACACCAGCGATTGCCTGACCGAAGAGAAGAAAAGATCAAGCTAGTCAGAACCAAGGATTCTTACGAGCTCCGAAGCGGAATATTATTCCGAATTGTGGCAGACGCCAGAAGGAAGCTGCTCCTCCGATGTTTGTCCACCGAAGAAGCTTGGAGGGTTATGAAGGAGGTCCATGCCGGCATAGCTGGCGCGCACCAGGCGGGACCGAAAATGAAAATTGAAATCAAGAAACTTGGCTATTATTGGCCTGCAATGTTCAACGACTGTTGCGAGTATGCTAAGTCGTGTCAGAGATGCCAGGAGCATGCCACTATACCCAGGAGACCTCCGGCACCATTACACCCAACAGCGCCCAGTTGGCCGTTCGCCCAATGGGGGACGGACGTCGTGGGCCCCTTACCCGCATCTTCCACAGGCGGCAAATACATTCTGGCGGCTACCGACTACTTCTCCCGCTGGGCCGAGGCCGTTGCCTTACGAGAGGTCACCGGAGAAGTCGTGGCCAGGTTTGTCCTCCGCAATATTATATTCCGGTTCGGCGTGCCCGACCGGATTGTGTCGGACAACGGCAGCCACTTCCGCAACCAGAAAGTTTACCGGCTAGCAGAAAAATACAAAATTGACTGGAGGACATCGACTCCTTACAATCCACAAGCCAATGGGCTGGCCGAAGCTTTCAATAAGACACTTTGCACTCTCCTGGCCAAGACTGTTAGCTCTAACAAAAGGGACTGGGAAGAAAGAATGTATGAAGCGCTTTGGGCGTACCGAACCGTATACAAGACCCCAACGGGCTGCTCGCCCTTCTCTCTTGTATATGGCTCGGAAGCAATCATCCCCGTCGAACTGGAGATACCGTCCCTCAGGGTCGCCATTCAGCATGGGCTTGTCCCCGAAGGGCAGACCAACACCGAGCGAAGGCTCGATGAACTCTCCAGTCTGGAAGGAAAGCGGCTTCAAGCCCAACAGAATATCCAGGTCTATCAGGCCCGGATTGCACGCGCCTTTGACAAGCTCGTCAAGGAACGCGAATTCAAGAAGGGTGACCTTGTCATGGTCAAGAGAAGAGATCTCATGGCGGCCAACCCCAAAGGTAAGCTAAACGAGAACTGGCTCGGACCCTACGTAGTCCAGAAAGTCTACGAAGGCGGGGCCTATGTAATTGTCAACCACCGCGGGGAAGTTCAATTCCCGCCTCTTAATGGAAGGCACTTAAGGCTGTACCACGCCCCAGCGCCCCCATTCAGGTAATAATATTACCCTTCGCCCCATTTTGGGGCGGATTTGCGTGATTAATGTCCGAGTGATTTGGCCACCAGCCGGGTTCCCGAAAAAGGGAAGAAAGGAATAGAAAGGAAAAAAAAGAAGAAGCAAAAAAATGGAAAGAGGAAGAGAGAAGAAGCAAAAAAAAAAGAAGAAAAAAAATGGAAAGAGAAAGAAGGAAGAAGCAAAAAAAAAAGAGAGAAAAAAAAAGAAGAAAAAAAAAGAGAGAGCAAAAAAAAAGAAAAAAAAAGAAGAAGAAAAAAAAGAGAGAAAAAAAAAGGAGAAAAAAAAGAGAAGCCAGAAAGGGGGAACGCCTCCCATTTCCAGTCCCCCCGCCCCCGCATCAGCGGGGGTACCAAAATTGATTTAAAAAGAAGAAACAAACTCTTCTCTCCGTCCTTCCCGGGCGGTGAGTACCCCTTTGGCTCGACCTCACGTCCGGGTCATTGACTAGACAAACTCTCTCTCCGTCCTTCCCGGGCGGTGAGTACCCCTTTGGCTCGAACCTCACGTCCGGGTCATTGACTAAACAAACTCTTCTCTCCGTCCTTCCCGGGCAGTGAGTACCCCTTTGGCTCGGACCTCACGTCCGGGTCATTGACTAGACAAACTCTTCTCTCCGTCCTCCCCGGGCGGAGAGTACCCCTTTGGCTCGGACCTCACGTCCGGGTCATTGACTAGACGAACTCTTCTCTCCATCCTCCCCGGGGGGCGAGCACCCCTTTGTATCAGACCTCCCGTCTAAGTCACTGACTAAACGGACCTTTCTATCCGCCACCTCTGAACGGCAAAAGGGGTCTCTGGCCAAGTACCCCTCACTCGAGACCAGCACGCGCTCCCAATATTGCGGCAAAACCAGGGAGTTGCCCGTTCGGTATGGTGGAGTGGTCCCTCGTCCTCCCCCTGGGAAGGCGAGCGCTCTCCTGTACCCTGACATGGGTCCCTGCCTGGTCCTTCCAAAGTGAATCCCGCAAAGACTCATACCCTGCCAATGGGCCCCTACACGAAAAGGGGGGAAAGATACAAGAGCGAGGGAAGAGGAAGGAGAAAACAATATGCACGGAAGAGAAAGAGGGGTGGGAAAGCTCCCTCCGGGATAAATGCATACACCAGGAACGCGTGAAATCATAAATGCTTTGCTCTATTCAAAAGAGGATCAAACTACATGTGCTGCGGGGCATACCCCTGTGTTACATTCAAAAAAAAAGAAAGAGAAATTAAGGGATGCAACGCTCAGTCGATGTCCCTGAAGATGTCCTCGAGGGGGAGGATCCCGACGCAAGGGAAGTTCGTCATATCGCGCAGTCGGCCCCTCAATCCCTCAAGACGGGCGAGCTCCGCTTCGACGGACGCCATTTCAACGTCGGCAACGGCAAGAGCTTCCCTCTCCTCTGCCACCGCCCCTTCCGCCTCGGCGAGGCCAAGTTTAGCCGCAGCGAGATAGCCCTCCAGCTTCTCGATCCGGTTCTTGAAGGAACGAACGCTGCCTTCGCCTTCCTCTAGGGCCTTTCCGTGGCGTTCTCTACTGTCGCGTCGGGCCTTTAGGGCCTGCAGATATTCGCCTGCCTGAGCATCAAGGGCGGCGCGTTCGTCAGGAGCCTGGGTCTCCAGGAACTCGCGGCGCTTGACATATTTCAATAATAGCAAGATCCGCCGTGACCATTCCCCCAGCGGACAGCCAAGCACTTGCAGCGCCCCCGTTAATTGCGTCACGATGGTATGCACCTCCCGATACGACAGAGAAGCATCGGCGAGAAGCATCGTCCGTAAAGTGATCAGCATCTGACGGACTGGCGCTTCTGAGGACGTGTGACTAACTGAGGGCACGACCGGAGGGGTGAATTCCACGGTGCTGTCCACCTCTGCCCACAGGTCGGTATCTGCTGCCACTGAAGATGAAGGAAGGGCGAGGGTCAAGTCGCCCGGCCGGTGCAGCTCGACGAGAGACCCTTGGCCGACCATTGCCTGGGGAAAGGAAAAGACCATTGCCGAAGCCTCCGGTGCCCCCATCGTTTGGAGGTCACCTGCCCCCTCCGCCTCCGTCTGGCCCGACTCTGCCACTCCTCCAAGGGGCAGGGGTGCAGGGGCCGTTATCTCGGCTAGAGGAGGAGCTTCGAGTAAGGCCAAGCCCGAAGCCGCCACCCATGAACTCCTCGCTCGCGGCTGAGATCCCTCCAGATGCGCACGGAGCCCCGCAAATATCTGCTGCAAGAGCGGGTCCTCCATCTGAGCCGGGAGTTTCGGGAAGGGCGGAAGCGGAACCACCAGTTGGGGTAAACGTCCCGCTTCCACGAGCGCAGCCAGTCTCTCTCTCTCCAAGCCCAAGACTGGAGCCGGCCCCTTCACCGCTATCGGGCCAATGCTCGGTCTCCGCTTGGCCACTGCCTTCCGGATACGACCAGGCGCCTTCCCCGATATCGGCGTCGCCTGACCATGGGAATGGGAATCAGCTATTCGCCATCTAAAATAAACCATGCAAAAGGGAGACCGTGGAGCCCGCATACTCACCTTGGCCGCTGGGATGATGCTACCTTCAGGCGCGATCTCCCCCTCCTCCAGAGGCTCGCCCGCCGCTCTGGTAGTACCGGAGGGCTCCGCGGGCATTTCCTCTCGAAGGGCGTCGAGTAAAAGAGCCAATTTGCCCATGACGGCATCGGCTCCCGTTGGGCGGTCGATCAGCGCAGCCGGGGCAGCCTCCTCTGTGATCTCAAGTTCGGCCGGTTCTCGAAAATCCTAAAGAAAAAGGGGGGGGGATAAGGTCGTCAGTCAATCACAAAAAAAGGGGAAAGGGAGAGCCGGCCCAAACAAGCTCACACTCACAGCGGTCTTCCCCACGAGGCTCGGGGAGCCAGCAAGTAAGGGGGCCCCGAAGGCCGGCTCGGGCGGCTCCGATGCCCCGGACACGCCCTCGTCAGGAGCTACTTCGTCGGAAGAGTAGTTGTAATCTACCTCTTCCCCAGACGGAGACTCGACCGCCGTCGGCTCGGCCTGGACCGGCAGAGGAGCCTCCACCTCAGAGTCTCTGCCCAGCACGTCCTCCCTCGGGCTAGGCGAGGCTCGCGCTCCGATCTTCTTCCTCCTCACATATATCAACGTCGTCGGGAGGTCGGGATCAGGCCCCAATGACTCAGTGGCCACCGCAGCAACGCCTGTCATGCAAAAGAAGATAAGCCAGGGTGAATCTACTGGCCCCTAGGACAAAAAGGGGGGGGAGCTAACCGTGTAGTCGAAAATATTAACCCCCTTCAGTTCCTGCGACACGAGATGACCCGCGGGCTTCCTCAACAGGCAACGCCTTCTCGGGAGTCCCGACCGTACCCTCGCCCGTGAGATAGAAGCGCATCATCGCCATGCGCGAAGCCGAGGCCAACTCGGGAGGTCGGTCGACCACAGACGACACGGGCGGCCGATGAATCTCACCAGCTTCGTGGCTCGGTTCGGTCCGCGTGGCTTCGAATTCTTCGAAGGACAAGACGGGGGCCATCGGCAGGGCTGCCGTCGGAGCCGGGGATGCCTCGGTTCGCCGCCGTTTTACCGTCTCTCGCCCGGCCACCTTGGCAGCAGCCAGTGCCTTCTTAACAGGCGACTGTGCCCGTGGCCTTCCCGTTGCCTGCGGCAAGGGAGCTGGAGCCACCGCCGGGGTCGCCTCCGCCAGGACCGCAACTTCGCCCATGTCAGGCGTGGGCGTGGGCTCTTCCATAGAAGCTGAAACAAAAGAAGTATCCAGATGTCAGGGCTCCACTCCAAAATAAAAAGGAGGAGGGAGATTCAAAAGGCACACTAAAGAGCGGGGACGCGGACCGGCAGGTTGACCTGGCTCGGGACGGGCAGCTTCGAATTCCTCGAAAGACGGGACTAGTGGCGCCAGAGGAACAACCGTCGAAGCCTTATCCGTGTCTGTCTTCCTCCGCTTTGTATCCCGCTGCTTAGCCGCCTTGGCGGCGTCCACCGCCTTCTTCACAGGCGATTTAGCCCGGGGCCTCTTCGCAGCCTTAGGCAAAGGAGCCGTGGTCGGGGCCAGCGGCGCGGCTTCAAAATACGCAGGCTTCTTCACCAGCCGGAGGAGGTTCCGGTACGTGGCCATCTGCGTGCTGTCGGGATGGTCTGCAAAGAAAAGAGGGGAAAGAACGAACATGCATATACCATTAGTACCTAACTCACCGCGAAAGCCGCAGCGCTGAGGGACAAAACCGAAGAGCAAGAGGGAACTGAATACCATGAGGGCCAGTGTACAGCCGCAGCGTGATCGGCCAGTAGCTCAGGGATATCTCCTTGTCCCGACGTGCCGCCTCCCGGACTAGCCAACAAACGTCCTCAATAGTTTGACACCGGTCCGTGAGGTTGGCCAGATCCGCATGTTTCTTGGAAGAAAGGTGACAGAAAAGATTGAAGTGGTCCATGCCCCACCCATCAGCATAATAATAAGGGATGTGCAGGCGCTTGCCCAGGATGGAGGCCGTCACATCTTCAATCTTCATCCCATTCACCCGGAGGAGGATATATAGCCACGTGGTATCCTTGTAATTCTCAGGCTTCCTCTCCTCCCGCCTCATGAACGTGCGATACAGGCAGGCCAAGTCTCTCTCCGGACGCCAGCTCTTGGCAGGAGTCCCCTCTTCCTCTATGGGGAATGGATAATTGATGAGGTCCAGACGGTCGCTCCCTACCCGGCACAGGTCCCTCAGCGTCTTCTGATAGCTGTCCTTCGCCACTGGAGGCAGCTCCACTTTCGGCGTCGGCCTCCTATCCCGGGCTTCCCGACGAGCTATCAGATATGTCGCCACCTCCTTCTCTTGCCTATTCTTGAGCCGAAGAAGATGATCTGGCTCAATGTCAAGTACTGGCACCGGTTGCCGGCTAAGGAATCTCCTTTCGGCGCCATCCCAACAATCGGTCTTGTGCAACCGATAGAAAGCCGTCCGGGCATTCCACCACTTTATATAGTCTTCAGTCACTCGGGGCACGCGACCCGGGGCTGGCACCCTGAAGGAGGCAGAGTCCGCCCGGTGGAAGAAGTCCCACCAGCTTCTAGCGTGCTCGGCGACCGCACCTCCCCGGACGTTCCGCGAAGGCAAGCCGAATTGCGCATGATAAGCAGGGATATGCTGGTCATACCCGAAGTTGCGGCCAAATCGGAAAGGGTAATACGGCTCCAGCAGTACGTTGTCTCCCTTCCGGAACACCAACACGCTCGGGCGGATAGCCAGCGCCCAATCCCTCAGCTCGGGCTCCAGCAACGGGCGCACCACGTTTTCCTGGCTGATAGGGTGGACATACCTCTCCACCTGGTCATCCTTGCATTCCCTCTTATTATTCACGAGGGGGCTTGAATGTGCGGCCAGCGTCCAGAAATGAATGGTACCGGCTGCGTCCCGGGGAACCGTGGTCAACCGGCCCCGAATATCATACATCCGCATGGAAGTAGAAGCCGGTTCTGCACTCGCGAACTCCAGCATCCTCGGCACCAGCCCCCAATCCTGAAGGACTCGCGGGGCGAACTCCGGAAACAGTGAACAAACCCACGCGTTGAAGAAATGCAGTGGGCACACGTACCGGGCCTGCCTCGGGAACTGGTGCGTGCTGATGTCTCCCAGTGCCTTATAAATCAGACAGAGCGCCGCCGGGCACAGAGAAAGTTTAACACCCCACGCCATCTGACACGCCGGGTAGATGGCATCTGGCCGAATCACCGTCTCATCCCCGTACGGCATGGCAAATGAACACAGCCAGTACGTCAGATAGGCGGCACAGTGAGTTTGTGGGTCGACCCCCGTCGGATTGGCCCCGCTCCGACGTCCCTTGGAGGGGATCTTCACGTCATGCTTGGGCTTCGCACGTTTCTTGCGAGCAACAGCGGTGCCAACGCAGGGAAAATCTTCATACTGCTTCAGCCCATCATAGAAATATTCCAGCCATACCGCCATACGCACCCGTTTCCTATCCCCACGGGCGGGCTGCTTCCCCTTATGCGACAGCTGGTACAGCTCCCGGTATGCCTTCATCAGGTACCGGTATGAATACCCCAGAGAATAATAGCCGTCCCCATTAGTCTCGTCTTTGATCAAGTCCGGGAGGCATACTTCTTCATAAGGCTCCCCGTCAATGGGCAAGCCGCTCAGCTGGCTTAGGCTCCACAAATCAAGTGAAGTCTCTCTCTCTGCCGTGTAGAAGGTATTGGTCTCCGCACTGAATACTTCTATCATGCCGCAACAGAGACCCTTGGAGATGGGATAACCATACCGGGAAGCGTACACGCTGTGATAGATGCCAACTCGGACCAGCAACGGGGCGTAGTTGAACAGTACGTATTCCGTGAACTCCACCGCCCCTTCTCGGAAGCTGTGGGCGTCTTGAAGCTTCAGCTCCCCGAACCAGCCCAGTGATAGTTCGTACTTGAACCTGATGGCCAAACAGTCCAATATGAACGGCTCCTCCCTATAACCCCATTTCAGGGGAGCCAAGAATAAACCAAATCGGGGCGACTCGCCATGCACCTTCCCCGCAGACATGTCCCACCTTGCTGGCGTGAACTGAGGGGCTCGCACCAATTTATCTTCAGCCGGCAGCACCCCTTCGATCCCCAGGACCGGCTTCCATTCCCGGGCTTCTCCCACCAGATACATCGGAATGCTCCTGGGGACGCTGTACAATAGACTGTCCCGGGCATGTAGGATGGCCCGCTCGACGGCTTTTATAGTGCGAAAGTCTCGCCCCTCTCGGGAGCGCAGGTGCTTCAGGAATCGAACAAGGTGCCTATCCTTCGGGAAGTCCTTCCTGTACTCCCCGGTGACCCGGTCAAATGTGAAGCCGCTGTCAACTCGGGTAAGCCTCTGGAAATCCATGGTCTCCCCGTCGGACTCAGATGACTCTGCCAAAGCGGCTATTTCTGCGTGCTCTCGGTCTAGCTGCTCCACATTGAGCCATGTGACTGCCGGCACTGGACCCCGCGGAATGAGGTCAGCACCGACAACAGCAGCGGGGGCGGGAGAACCACTTGGAGCAGCCATTTGTCTGCAAAGATACACAAATAAGAAGATCAGAATAGATCACAAGTAAAAGGACTGTGAAGGGGCGTTGCTACAAGTTAGATGAATAAATATTGCCGATTTCTGACGAAATTTCGGCAGAGTTTCCCTTAGGCCAGAGGCGTAAGGGAAAACACGGGTGCGCGTCCACAAGGAGTGACGGCCCCAACAAAGTCATGGTGGTCCCCGAGAGGCAACACCAGAAGTCCACCGGTCAAAAGTCTTCTTCCCATGGCTTAAGGCTTCTTCAATAGCACACTGCCCAGTGCCTTCCCCGGCACACCCTGCGGTTGCCCTCACCGGCACACTACACTGGGTGCCTTCCCCGGCACGCCCACAGGTGCCTCCCACGGCACACCCACATACGCCTTCCCCGGCACGCCCTCAGTGCCTCCCCGGCACGCTCCCTGGTGTCCCCTTCGCCGGCACAGCCCATTAAGGCTTCCCCGACACACCCGCGCAGGCCTCCACCGGTACACCCCCGGGTGCCTTCATCGGCACGGTCCCCGTGCCCCTTCGCCGGCACAGCCCCTCAAGGGGGCTTCCCCGGCACGCCCGCCAAGCATGCCTCCCCGGCACGCTAGGGGGACCGTTCCCCGGTACACTCCCAGCGCCTTCCTCGGCACGGCCCCTTCAACACGCTTCGCTGGCACGCCCAGGGGAGGCCTTCCCTGGCACACTGCGCGCAGGCCTTCACCGGCACGCCCTCGGCGCCTCCCCCGATACGGCCCCCTCGGTGCTTCCCCGGCACGCTTGGTGTTGCTTCGCCGACACGGCCTAAGGCCTCTTCCCCGGCACACTCATACCCTATGCTGCCCGGTACACCCCATGGTGTCCTTCCCGGCACACTCTGCGGATGCTTCCCCGGCACGCCTCTAAGTGCCCCTCCCCGACACACCTATGGGAAGGCTTACCCGGCACGCTTCCTCGACGCTCTACCCGGCACGCCCGTCGTGCCTATCCCCGGCGCACCATGAGGGGCTTCCCGCCGGCACGCTCCAAATGCCTCTCCCCGGCGAACCCTCACACCCGCTCACCGGTGGTCGCTCACGACGCCGGAGATGAAGGAGAAGAAGGGAGAGGAAGAGAGCGAAAGGAAGAATGGAGGAGGAGAAGAAGAAGAGAAGGGGGCCGTAGGGTCCCGCTGCCCCGATCACGACAGAAGGGGGGAAGAAGTAGGAGGAGAAAGGAGGGGAGGAGGAAGAGAGAAGAAAAGGGGGGGGGGCACGGTCCCCTCCTCACCCTGGCAACGAAGACGACGACGACAACAGCGGTATGCGGCGGCTCCCGGTGACGGAGAAGAGAAGAGAAATGGGGGGGTGGTTTCGTCTGCCGAAGAGAGAGAAGAGGGAAGGGGGGTTCGAACGGGGGTGGTTCAAAGGAACCGCCCCCGCCCCTTATATACGGCAAAAAAAGAAGAAAGGAAAAGAAGGAAAATAAAAGGGGAGAAGAAAAGAGAGCGGGGAAGATAAAAAAGGAATTAAAGAGGGAAGAAAATATAAAAAAAAAAAGAAAGGAGAAAAAAAAATAATAAGAGAGATGAAAATAGAGAGAGATAAAAAGGGAATAAAGAGGGGAAGAGAAAGGAGGGAAATGTAAGGAGAAAATAAAAGAAGAAACGAAGGAAGGGAAAGCAAAAAGAAAATAAATATGTGTAATATATATATACATATTAAATAAGTATATACATATATATATATACACCCAGGTATGTACACACACTTACATGTCCATCCGCCCACCTATACGGAAGAGTAAGTCGACAACACACAATAATGAATGTCCCCGGGGAAGACATCCCGTCCCCACGATCCCGGTCAGACGAACGTCCACACCAGCAAAAACGACTCTACCCCTGTGGCTATGCCCTTGTCGTAGTGTCACTACCCTACCACCAAAACAAGCCCGTCTCTGGCACATCGCCTCGGGCCTCAGCTACCACCCACGCCATACGATATCGCCATCACGGGCCTTACGCCCGGATTGGCAGAACCTCTATCCTCGCGTTGGCATTAATCCCTTGCCAACGAATAAGTCCCTTTCCGGCGCAAGGCCCCGTGCCCTAGCCACCCACTCCACACAATATTGCCATTACGGACCCTACGTCCGAATCGGCATAAATTCTCCCGTTGCGCTGGCATTCTATTCTTGCCAACGAATGAACCCTATCTTCCGGCGCAAGGCTTCGTGCCCTAGCCTACACTTGCATATCACTCAAAAAAAAAAGAAAATAAAATAAAATGGGGTTAAAAATAGAGATATCACGCCGGACTTTCCCCTACGTGGGGACAAGGGTAAAAATGGCAATAACCCGGCTGTGGCGAAAACCCGAAAGGGCGCTACGGGCAAAATTGGGTACCCCGCCACGTGAAAACCCGAAAGGGCGCATGGGCAAAAGCAAGAGGGGGCCGGTACCGGCGAAAACCCGAAAGGGCGCTTGTATCGGTAATATGGTACAAAAAGAAAGAAGAACAAGAAAAGACGAAGAGATCAACAAAGCAGGTCAGTTCCCGACGTCCTGTCAGCACTGACAAAGAGACCAAGAGACCAAGAGACTAAGAGATCAATCAAGCATGTCAGTTCTCGGCACCCTGTCGACACTGACGAAGAGACTAAGAGACAACAAAGCATGTCAGTTCTCGGCACCCTGTCGACACTGACGAAGAAACTAAGAGATCAACAAAGCATGTCAGTTCCCGGCATCCTGTCGGCACTGACGAAGAGACCAGGAAACAACAAGCCAGGTCGGCTCCCGGCACCCTGTCGGCTCTGACGAAGAGACCAAGAGACTAAGAGACAAAAAGCATGTCAGTTCTCGGCATCCTGTCGGCACTGACGAAGCAACAAAGAGACCAAGAGACCAAGAGACCAAGAGGCCAGGTCGGTTCCCGGCGCCCCGTCGGCACTGACGAAGAGACAACACACTGCTTCAGCTCCCGGCATTCCGTCGGCACTGATGAAGAGACTAAGAGACAACAAACCAGGTCAGCTCCCGACATCTTGTCGGCACTGGCGAAGAGACTAAGAGACCAACAAAGCTTCAGTCCCCGACACCTCGTCGGCACTGATGAAGAGACTAAGAGACAACAAACCAGGTCAGCTCCCGGCATCTTGTCGGCACTGGCAAAGAGACAAAGAGACCAACAAGGCATGTCAGTTCCCGGCATCCTGTCGGCACTGGCGAAGAGACTAAGAGACCGACAAAGCTTCAGCCCCCGACACCTCGTCGGCACTGATGAAGAGACTAAGAGACAACAAACCAGGTCAGCTCCCGACATCTTGTCGGCACTGGCAAAGAGACCAAGAGACCGACAAAACATGCCAGTTCCCGGCATCTCGTCGGCACTGGCGAAGAGACCAAGAGATCAACAAAACATGCCAGCCGGTTCCCGGCATCTCGTCGGCTCTGGCGAAGAGACCGAGAGATCAACAAAGCATGTCAGTTCCCGGCATCCTGTCGGCACTGATGGATAGACTAAGAGACAACAAACCAGGTCAGTTCCCGGCACCCTGTCGGCACTGATGAAGAGACAAAGAGACAACAAACTGCTTCGGTTCCCGGCACACTGTCGGCACTGATGAAGAGACCAAGAGACCAACATACTACTTTAGTTCCCGACGCTCCGTCGGCACTAACAAAGAGACCAACAAACAACAAACCAGGTCAGCTCTCGACGCATCGTCGGCATCGACAAAGAGAGAAGAGACGAAGACACCCACGGGCACCGCCCGGCTCATCCTTCGCCTGCGCTACCCGTGGGTGGGGGGCATTTGTGGACACCGAAAATTGCACATCCAAAATGTCATGCTCAGCCCAGCATCAACAACGGCGCCAAGTGAAGAAACCCCCGGGGAAATCAAGCACAAAAGGCTCCACAGCCCGTGGGCCTCGAAGAAAATCAAATGGGCCACAACTCATGCTCACAATGGGCTCAAAATCGCCCATTTGGCCCTTCAGCGGCACACCCTGCCGCGGCCCTCGCCGGCACACCCCCAAGGGGGTTCACCGGCACACCCCCATGGGGGGGTCTTCACCGGCACACCCCCATGGGGGGGTCTTCACCGGCACACCCCCATGGGGGGTCTTCACCGGCACACCCCCATAGGGGGGGTCTTCACCGGCACACCCCCATGGGGGGGTCTTCAACGGCACACCCCCCATGGGGGGCTCTTCAGCGGCACACCCCCTTTGGGGTTCAACGGCACGCCCCCTGGGGGGTCTTCAGCGACACACCCCGTAGGGTCCCCAGCGGCACGCCCTTCAGGCTGTTCAACGGCACGCCTTTAGGGGCTTCAACGGCACACCGTTTTGGCTCTCCAGCGGCACGCCTCTTCAGCTCGCCAGCGGCACAGCGGTGAAGCTTTTCAACGGACGACGTGAGGCCCATACCCTACGCATCCTTGGCGCGCAGTGGAGCCGTCTGAGGTGGCAGCTGATCGTTGGGCCACGTAGCCTACCCCACTGACACCCAGGATGGGGCAGGTCAAACCCCATGATCACAATCCACTTCCCACCTTCGACGGCCGTGCTCGAAGTCGTCGGTGGCTGGGAGTATAAAAGCCTCCTGTTAAAACACAAAAATGAAGGGAGGAGAACAGCGAAAGACGAACAGAGAGAGGAGAAGAGGTTCCAACAGTAGAGGGCACACACAGGAGAAAGAGGAGAAGAAAGAAGAGAAGAAGAGGCCCTCCCGGCCTGTTCTCCGTCCGACGGCCACCGGGAAGAAACAAGAGTAAGAGAGAGAGAGCTTGTTGTATTGGGGGAAAGGGTTGGGGATAGGGGCCGATGTCTTAGGCCCGGAGGTCTTCTTCCCTCTTGTATCCCACTCCTCCTGGCGTTCTTGGTCTTTCTTACTCTTGTCCATGGCCCCATTTGGGGAGTTTGCTTTTGCCATATATATGAAGGGCCTCGCCCTCTTGATTCTCATGAATGAAAACCACCCTCTCCGGGTTTCTTTTCGATCTTCGATGTTTTAGGCTAGGCTTTGCGGGCTTTTCTGACGGACAATCCGTTCCTCCCTCTGTCTCCTTATTCCTCCGGCGTCTTTAGGGTCCTCCACGTCGATGTAGGTTTCCCCCTTCTGTTGGCCTTGGCTCCGTGAGCTCCTCACTCATTCCCTTCTATGGCCATCTACCGTGTTCCCGAGCTTGAGGAGAAGGGGAGGTACCCTTCTTTCCTCCCAACCACCCAGTTACTAATGGGCCACTCCCGGCCTTGAAATCCCCCATCTTTATTCCTCTTTTCCTGAACAGCCACCAAGTACCCCCCCCAGTTGCTAACACCCCTTTTAAGCCTCTCAACGGCACACCCTGTTCAGCCTTCAGCGGCACACCCTGTTTAGCCTTCAGCGGCACACCCCCTGTTCAGCCTCCAACGGCACACCCTGTCCAGCCTTCAGCGGCACACCCTGTTCGGCCTTCAGCGGCACACCCCCTGTTCAGCCCTCAGCGGCACACCCCCTGTTTAGCCCTCGGCGGCAAGCCCTTCAGTCCCTCAGCTTACTCCTTGTCCAGTCCCAGTCCAGGGCCCTTAGATGTCTTCGGTCTGTCGTTCTCCTTCGCGTTTTCCGGGTCTCTATAAAGGTGTTGCCCCCCCCGGGGGCCCACCTCCAGTTGTCGGGTTCCGCCACATCATGTGGGCGCGTTCCCTGTATCTCCCTTACGCCCCGGGTCAAGGGGAAATGCTGCCGAATTTTGTGAGAAACTAATAAACAATTAAAAGAGGCAAAAGGAGGCAACAAACAAGCAAGATAACTGACGAAACCTTCCAACTCATCAAACCACTGCCGGCATCACGACGAGAACTGAACCGAGCTAACTAACCGCCCGGCAGCCCGAGCCTCCGACCCACAAGAAAAGAGATCGAACCGAACAAAGAGAACAAAACATGGGAGGAACTTTGTATAAAACTACACGAAATTTAAGATAAGAAGAAAAGAAAAGCCTTAAAACAAATAATCGAAAACTGATCGAGCCTCCACCCTCACGCCCCATTGACCTTCAGCGGTACGCCCCTTTGGCCCTCAGCGGCACGCCCTCATTGGCCTTCAGCGGCACGCTCCCCTGGCCTTCAGCGGTACACCCCTTTCAGCCCTTCAGCGGTACACTCCCCCATTGGCCCTCAGCGGCACGCCCTCATTGGCCTTCAGCGGCACGCTCCCCTGGCCTTCAGCGGCACGCTCCCTTGCCCTTCAGCGGTACACTCCCCCTTTTGCTGCCCTTCAGCGGTACGCCCCTACCTTCCCTTCGCCGGCACACTACAGGCATGCATATATACATCACGATAAGGGCATCAACAATAGCAAATAAATCAATAAAAATCACGCTAATTGAAGGACTCCAAATGCGCAATATTGATCATAATAAAAGAGGCGGGAGGGGTAATAAAAAAAAATAAATAACAAACCAATGATAATAATAAGAATAATCATGCATAGAAGAAAAGAAATCATCCCGGACAAAGGCACGAATAAATAGTAAACATCAAATCAGAAATCCCAGAAGGCATAACCTAGAAAGCTCTAGATAAAAGACGCTAATGCCCACGCCGCAGCCCGTTCTCTCCCCGGGACCCGGGGCAAAAGGAACAACAACGTTGCCCCTTTAGGTCGAGCCCGAGTCTCGGGAATTCCCCCGATATGGTCGGGCTTTGATATAACCTCGGGCCGACATCCTAATCGGACCGGATTTGTTTTCTCTTTCCGGATACCTTCCGAATCCTCATTGAAATTGCCATATGCTCGACAGACATTTGGAGGGATCTACCTCGGTTTTCTCATTATGACGATGCCACGGACTTGTGTCCGAATACAAAAGGTCTACGAGTGGCCGACACGGCCGACAGTTTATGGCCTTAATACAACTTTCAGTGTGACCCATCCCTATCTCTCTCGTATAATTAGTGTTACTCCTTTCGGCCGCGGGGCCTCTAATTTTGGCAATTAATCAAGGGTATTCCCTCGTATGAGGGATGTAAACGACGTCGTGACCTTCATGGCGCGACGGGATTCGGTCCCGACACGAACCACACAACCGTCTGACGAAGTCAGATCGAGCGCACCATGGGCTCTCCGGAGCTCGAATAAATTGTCACTCCGGTGACTGGCACGCCCACGCACTTAATAAAACCAACAGACGAACCGGGAACAACCGCTTAACGGAAAGTGCGTCCACAGCAGCTATCTGGTTTCTTCGGCCGAGGAGCGTCGTCGCGCCTTCGAGGCTGGAGTGCCACCGCAGGGCGAGGCGAGCACGGCTTCTCAGGGTTCACAGAGGTCGCGGAGGCCCCCTAGGGATCTCCGTCAGAGGAGGGAGGAAGGAGATGACCAGGAGGGTGACGGTGAGAGTTAGAGAGTTGCTTGTACGTCACCCTTCTCACTGTATGATGTACTTTCGGCTATTATATGAAATGGAAATGGCTTTTGTGTTGTGTGTACTTTTCTCTCTCCAAACTTTCTTTTTTTGCACTGAGTTGTCCCTTGAGGCACGCTCCGCGAGACCTTGCCCTGAACATCGGGGAACTATGCTTTGCACGGGGGGATTTTGTTTCCTTTTCCCCCTTTTGGGCGCGTCCAGGCGCGAGGACGCGTCTTAATCCTTGATTTTAAATTTAAAGCGACGGGTGGTCCTTTCTTCTCCCGTGCCTTACCCGCAAACGAGCCCGCCTTCCGCCGAAACGCGCTTGCCCCTTTTTTGTCTTCCTCCTCTTTTGATCGATGGAGTTCGGTGGGCCCGACCGTGGTGAAGGTGGAGAGGGACGAGGAAATCCTCGCCCAAGGAGGGACGCGCCCGAGCACGGAACGGCGTCCATGGAGGAGGAAGGGCCGCTTCGGGCCCCCGAGGGACCCGAGGGGCCCGAGGGCGTGGGAGGAGGTGAACAGGGTCCGGTAGGTCCTCCGATCTCTTCCTTTTTAATTCATTTTGGGTTTTGAAGCCAGCCGGGCGAGGAGAAAAGGGTTCGGCGAGTGTTGCACTCAAATGATGGACGCGTCCTAGACAGGGGACGCGTTCCTTTTGACTGATATGGGACCCCTTTCTTGGTGCAGGACATGGCAAGGACCCTGGGCCTGGCCGATGAGTGGGTGAGTGCGGACGAGCCGAGCCGCGTCAGGAAGGAGAGTCGTGGCAAGGCGAGGCTCGAGGACTGGCCCGTACGTCTCCCTGGACAGCAAGGGGGTGTACTGGTGCAGGACAGTGCCGACTTCCTGCGGCGGCAGAGAGAGAGTTACGCGGGGCTTCCCCAAGCTGGGGACACGCGTGGCATCGGCGGCTCGCGCGCCCAGCTGTCAGAGACTAGGCGGCAACTGGCCGTCGCTCAACATGAGCTGTCGCTCCTGGTAAGTTACGTGCCGCCCTTTTAACTTCAGATTTTGGAGTTTCACTGACGGCCGTTGTTTATTTTGTTCCAGCGTGCCCAGCAGACAGTGACGGTGGGAGCGGCTGGCGGATCTTCTAGCTCCTCGGCCCCTTTTCTCGAGATTGCTTCCCTCCGGGAGCAACTTGCCGGTGCGGTGGCCCGTGCGACCCGGGCGGAAGAGGAGCGTGACGCCTGGGTGGCGACTGTAGCGGAGCTGCGGCATCGTGGTGAGGAGAGACCTTCCCCAGACATCCTGGAGTTAAGGGTTCTTCTGCAGATGATGAGGAGAGAGGTAGAGAGAGAGAAAGCCGAGAGAAGGTCCGAGCGATAGCGGGATCTGACCGAGAGGAGGGCCTTGGAGGCCCAAGTGAGGGAGCTCCAGCTGGGCCTTCAGGCCATCGTGCAGAGGCTAGGAGGGATGGAGACGCGCTACGAGAGAGCGCGAGAGTTCGGGGAGCGACTCCGCCAGTCCGGTCGCTTTGCCGCCAGTGGCTTCTTCGCCACGCCAGGGGAGGAGCAGCGAGTCACTGCTGCGGAGCAGGCGCCCAGAGGCGAGGCAGGTGCTACTGCACGGGGATCCCGGAGGCTTCTGAGGGACCCTCACCTCGGGGGAGAGGAGGAGAGTGCCCGAAGAGATGAGTGATGGTGAGGATTGGCGGGCTAGTGGACCCGTCACCTCTTTATGTTTATGATGTTTTTGACAGCTTATGTAGAATTATGAATGGAGTGATTTGATTTTCTGATGCTTGTTTGTCCTCTTGTGCGTTCCTTCTTCCCTACACTTCTTCTCCTTTGCACTGTTCCCATGTGACGGATCTGTCGAGACTCCGCCTCGAGCGGAGAATCACGTCTTGTTGTGACCATTTTCCACGGGAATCTGCCGTCGAAGTTAATACTGACGGCCCTAGTTCCTTTTCCCGGATGTTGTGCCAAATTTTGCGGGCGTCCTCCAAAACATGATAGGGTATCCCTAGACAACATAGGGGCTATTCGTCCTATTCTTCGTCCAGTCAATCACCCTGTGCGAGCGGTGAAGCGACACATGGGGCCGCTTGGTCGGTGTCTTATTGCGAGGGCTATCATCGACAGGTGATGAAGGCAATCTTGGCCCGCACTCCTTCCATTTCTATAAATTCTTGTCCCTTTTATCTTCCCAGGTATATCGAGGAATAACTCGAGGAGCACAAGTTCTCACGGGAGAGGAGGAGTTCAAAATTCTGAGAGTTGGATGGAGGGCGAATCTTCCCATTCCTCGAAGAGAAGCAGGTCCAGTGGTAGTAGTTCCAGGAGGCTTTCAGACTTTGAAGGGCACTTCAGCGAAAGGGCCCAATCACAACTCGTAAGCCAAGTTTTCTTGCCCTTTTCTCATTTTTTCTTCCTTTCTTCTGACCAAACCTCACCCCCATTCCTTGTATGTGTAGGTTGTGATGAAATCACAAATCTTATGGGAGTTGGTAGTAGCAGCGTACAGGGGCCTCCCAGATTTTCAGAAGGCGAGGCTAGACGTGATGGGATTTGGTACCTTCCTTCGGATCGAGCCGATCCAGCTTGACCTAGTCCTGATCCAAGCCTTGTGTGAGAGATGGGACCCAGTGAGCCGGGCATTCCTGATGCCCTGGGGGCACATGGTGCCCAGCTTGGAGGATGTGGTCCGGATCACAAGCCTGAAGGTAGAAGGCGAGGCAGTGACCGGAGTCACTTACGCGGACTACAGAGAAGGTGCCCAGAAGTTACTGGGTTTGGACCTAGATGGTCGGAAGAACAGGTCGGTAGCTAGGGCGTCCCTCATGGATGCATTAGGGCTCACCGACACTCGTCGGCGGGACAACGAATCCTCAGAAGAGTTCATGGAAAGGATGGAAATAGGATGCCGTGCCGTGTACTGCACAGATTTCGGCAACTGGGAAAGATGTAACATAGATTTGAGAAGATTTCTCCTCTTCCTTTTGGGGAGATTGGTACTGAGCTCGAAAGGGGATGGTATCCAATGTTGCTTTCTGGAGCTGCTGTCAGACCTTGAAAGAGTAGGGTATTATGCCTGGGGAGCCGCCATGCTGGCACACTTGTTTGCATGCCTATTCCAAGAAACGGATCGTGAGATGACTGTGAGTGGTTTCACACCATTCATCCAGGTATTTTTTTTGGTTTTGCTTGTTTTGTATTTTTTTTGTTGTTTTCGCAAGGTGCTGATGACCTGCGCCGAGCAGTTATGGAGCTATTATTACCTCCCTATGGGGAGAGCTCGACATTGGCGACCCGTGATGGTGCCGCTAGCCAGGCGGTGGGAACCCGTCATGAGTGCGGCACCCCTAACCTACCAACTGATGGTGTTAAGGCGGGAGCTACAGGAGTTCCCTACGGCGATGGTAAACTGGAGACCCTACTCAGACATGGTCGATGCCAACCAGCCGTGGGTTCTAGCAAGTCGTGCCCGGTTCGGACGGGAACTATGGATGCACTGCCTGAATGAAATCGAGCCGCTTCGGCTACGATTAGTTATGAGGACTTTAGGACTGGCTCAAGAATGGGTGGATTCAGCTGCGCCACCTCGTGTCGGGAGAAAGACGCGGGGACCGGCGACTTGCATTGACTGGCGCGTGCGATTCCCCGAACAGTATGAGGACTGGCAACGGGGTGGCACGATTGTAGAATCACAGGCGCGGGACAGCGAGGACTACTTGCGTCTATATAGGACAAAGTACGCAGAACGGTTCCAACCCCGGGGACTTGTGGAGGTAGGTTTCCCCTTTTTCTCTTCTCTTCTTTCTCCTTTTCTTGGTTTTTTTGGTAAAAATGCTGACTTGTAAGGCTGCAGGATGTCCGGGATGCCATGATAGCGAATTTACGAACTCGCTTGGCAGAGATGGAACAACAGTTGGGCGATGCCCGCGGAGCTACGAGCGCCTTGGTAGGTGTACAGTACGTTCCTAGTTAAAACCCCAGATTCCAGATGTTGGCTGCTAATTCACATGGTCGTAGCATGCCCAGATTGGTGCAGCCTCCCCAGCGATGGGAGTAGGTGGTGCCTCTTCCAGCTTGTGGATTCCCACCTCAGAACTTGACTCGCTTCATGAGCAACTTGCTCACGCCACGCAGCGTGCTGCGGAGGCAGAAGGAATGCTCCGTATACAGGTAAAAGTTTCAGCGTTGAGTTCTCTTTGTTTACGCCTTATCGCGTATCTGAGATGGTACACTCGGCAGGAAAAGGAGACGGAAGAAGCGCTTGCCCAAGCTGCGCATAAGGAGGCTAGGATAGCAGAACTGGAGAGGGAACTGCGGCGTCATCCTGATGACGACTCATCCAGGGATGCTATGGAACTGAGGATCACTCTCCAGTTAGAGAGGGAAGACCGTGAGAGAGAACGGGCAGAGAGGGAAAGAAACGCAGAGAGAGAAAGAGCCAACAGTTTGGCTGAAAGGGAGGAGCGAAGGGCCATGGAGGCCCAACTATTCGAACTCCGAATCGGCCTTGGTCTTGCTGAACAGTGGCTGAGAGATGGTGAGGAGCGCTACCGAAAAGCACGAGAGCGTGGCTTTCGTGTTGGTAGCTTCTCTGCTGCTTCCGTGGATCAACGCCGGGATGTGGGAATAGGAAGAGGAGTACAGAGCGGCAGGAGTACCGCTTTTCGTAGTTGGGTAGCACCTTTGAGAGTGTTTTGCCCGGAGAGTAGTGGGACGAGTAATGCAGAGAGAGAGGGCGGAACTTGATGTAAATTTTTTGGTTTTTTTGGAATAAAACACAAGGTTTGGTTTGTTTGTTTTTCACCTTTGCTTCAGTTACCTGAATCCCTGCACATATCACTGAAACAAACAAATCAGAATTTCTGTTCTGACTTGGCCCCTTGCTCAATAAGCAAATGGTCACTATGACTGTCCTTGATAACTGGTCAAGGGGCCAAGCCTTTATTTAACGAAGGCAAGGGAAAGATGCGGTGATGATAAATGCGACAGGCAAGCACACGAATGCAAGCGATATTAAAAAGTGAGATGCTGCACGCAAATGTAATCATGCAAAATTGATTTGTTTTCTTTTTTTTATATTTGATATTTTTTTTTGTTTCATCATAAAAAGATTTTTTTTGTTTGCAAATATGTACATTTCTCTTTTCCATTTTTTTGTGCTTTTATCATTTCAATTTTTTTTTATTGCTAACGCCCGGCAAGCACCCAAATGGCACCTAACCTACGTGAGACAGGGGTTTCTTACTAACCTCCCAGGTATCCTAAGTGCACATCTAGGTTGATTTGGGCCTCTAGACCCCTCGAATGACGATCCCGCCGGCTAAGACTTACCCTGATGACAATACCGTCATGCCATGCTTAGGCTCCCAGTTGCTTCCGACCACAGGGATTCACCCAAAAGGTGTTTGAGGTAGATGATTTGCCCGGCCCGGGTCTGTTTCCTCACAACTCTAGATGGTATAAGATGGAACACCCTGGAACCCTAACGACCAACCGCGCGACGCTGACCCGGAATCAGACGCCGTCGCACCCATAGGTGACGCGCTTGCATTGGCCTAAGCCCGAGGTTAAACAAGAAGACATCAAGGTGGTAAACAGGGGTCTTGACCCGCCAGAAACACGGAGACTTCTTCGCAGCGATAGCTTTTGCTTTTTCAAAGTAGGCAACCAAAATGTGTATATTAAAATAAGGTCGCAGACCCTGGGCAGTTTTCACCTTTCAGAAACTCCATCGAACCTTCATCTTTAGAGGGAGAAGGAAGAGTGTAGGGGATAAACCTCCTGAGAGGACCGGGAAAGCCGTTAACCCGGCGAGCGAATAAGGGCCCATTAACTCTTTCCTTTCGGACAACTTCGGACCAAATCTCGAGCATTTACATTCCACGGCCCCCCTTTGTGGATTCAGACTTTTGCTTTGAGGGGTTCCGTTTATCGTACCAGGCACGGTCACGACCAGACTTTTCTCTTGATTTTGATTTTGATTTTGTATTTCTTTCTGTGAGGGAGATATAGTCGTTTGACGTTGGTGGGCTCCCTCTTCGTATGCCTGCGGGGACACTGCCCTCTTCTCGTGCTCTGATCGATGCTCGAGGAAATGGGTCCTACTCTTGCCTTTGGGGTTTGAGTTTCGGTTTCTCATGCTCAGCGTTTTAAGGGCGCCGACTGTCTCATTTGGTCGAAGAGAAAAGAATAAAGATTACAGCTTCCGGAGATCTTCTAGGTGTGGCCCTACCGTAGGTGATGCTACCAACTTTTTTTGAATAAAATACATAAGTGAACACATGTTAGCTTCCTTCGAGCGAGCATAGGCCGACGTGGCCGGACAGGGGTCTCCACGGTTCTGGCAAACCAAGACCCGGTGCCTACCAAGCCTTAATGGGCCCTATCCTAACATGAAGGTTAGATGCAAGGACTTAACTACATGGTGCCTGCCAGGCATCGGCATTTTGAATTTTCCATATTTTTAGTGGTTTTCAATATTTCCTTGTTTTTGATGTTTTTTATCTTTTCATCATCATTTTTTTTGTTTTGTGCTAAGGGTAGTATTTCTTAAGATAAAGCCCATTCCAAGGGTGGGATAACTCGGTCCCTTCGGCGTTGATTAGCTTGTAGGCGTTGCCAGGGTACACGGCTTGAATTACAAATGGTCCTTTCCAATTGGGTTGGAGCTTAGAACGCGGCCCTCCAGGTTTGACAAAAATTCTTTTTACGACCATCTCACCGACTTTGAATTTTCTCTCAACGACTTTCTTTTGGTAAAAGCGAGCGAGTCTATTTTGATACACACGCGCGTGTTCGGCGGCGGCCAGCCGCTTCTCATCCAAGAGTTCCAACTGGGCGAGGAGTGAATTACGACGATCGTCGAGGGGAAATTCCTCATCCAATTGTACCCTGAGAGAAGGGATCAGAGTCTCGTACGGGACTACCGCTTCCATACCATAAGTGAGGGCAAATGGAGTCTGCCCGGTGGGGGTACGGATTGAGGTGCGATAGGCCCATAGGGCTTCAATAAGCTTTTCTGGCCAGTCTGAAAACTTACTAGACTCGCAGGTTTTTTTGATGATTTTGAGCAATGTTTTATTGGTGGCCTCCGCTTGGCCGTTACCTTGTGGGTAATAAGGCGATGAATGATGCAATGCAATTGCGTACCTTTTGCAGAGGTCCTGTAGGTCCTGAGAAATGAATTGTGGCCCATTGTCGGTGACGATCGTGCTTGGGACGCCGAATCTGGCGAGAATGTTCTTCATGATGAACTTGCAGACTGTTGACGCCTTGATTTCCGCGTAAGCTTCGGCTTCGGCCCATTTGGTGAAGTATTCCGTCGCAGTAAGGATGAAAGATTTCTGCTTGGTGAGGGAATTGGGATCACCTAGGGGACCAATGATGTCGAATGCCCACATGGAGAAAGGCCATGGGGAGGATATTGGATGAAGTGAGGAAGATGGTGAATGGATTTTATCGGCGTGAAGTTGACACTTGACACACCTACGGACATAGACAGCACAATCCTCTTCCATAGTGGGCCAATAAAAGCCTTGACGAATGATCTTCTTGGCGAGCATCTGACTATTCACGTGGCCACCGCACACACCCGAGTGCGTCTCTTCTACACATTTCCAAACCTCATCGTCACCAAGACATCTTAACAGAATACCAGTAAGGCTCCTCCTATAGAGTAGACCTCCAATCAATGTGTATTTCTGAGCCACCCTTCTTATGGCTTTCTTGTCCTATGTGGTGGCCCCTTCAGGATAAGACTGATCTTGGCAATATTTGACAATTTCATAGAACCATGGTTTCTCTTCATCAGCCAGTTCTTCTTCGGCCTCTGCCAACATGAGCTCCCTCTTTTCAAGGATATCTTCCTGCAGGATCTTCCTTGCTATCCTGTCTTTGATGTTTACGTAGGAAGCATCATCGATTGCAGGAGCATGAAGTTTATAGATGGAAATGGACTTAAACCATCTTCCTAGAGGGAACCTTATGGATGATGCCAATGAGGCGAGGGCATCGGCGAGAATATTCTGATGACGAGGGATATGAACAAAGATCAGTTTTGTGAACAGTTTGGCAAAGGCAGCAGTGAGTTCTTGGTATGGCTTGAGTTTGGGATCGCGAGTGCGATACTTAGTGAGTACCTGGCGAAGGATGAGTTGACTATCACCTACGACTCGCAACTCAGTGATACGAAAAGAATGAGCGAGTCCTAGGCCAGCTAGAAGAGCTTCATATTCGGCTATATTGTTGGTGACTGGAAATTTGAGCTGGTATGCCAATGGGAATGTGAGGCCTTCCGGCGACAGGAGGGCGATGCCGATTCCTCTCCCTTGAGAATTCAGAGCTCCATCAAAATATAGTGTCCACATTGGCTCATCTGATTGGTTGATGGACATTAGTTCCTCATCTGGAAACTCTGATTGGACGGGATCGAACTTGGGAAGAGGATGGTGAGCGAGATGCTCGGCTATGGCATAACCTTTAATCGCCTTTTGCTGGATGTAGGTGATGTCGAACTGAGAGAGAAAACTTTACCAGCGTGCTAGCCTATCCGTAAGGACGGCTTTCTCCAGAAGGAATTTGATAGGATTCATTCGAGCAATCAAGTGGACTTCGTGAGCCAAGAAGTAGTGCTTCAATTTCTGCACTACCCAAACGAGGGCAGCACAGGTTTTCTCCATGCCGGTGTACTTCTGCTCACAGGGATTGAGAAGTTTGGACAAGTAATAGGTTGCCCGTTCCTTGCCTTCTTCATTAGCTTGTGCGAGGATGGCTCCCACGGAGTCATCCAAGACTGAGATGTAAAGGATCAGAGGTTTTTCTGGTTTAGGTGGAATGAGAACGGGTGGACTAGCCAGATATTCCTTCAACCCTTCAAAAGCTTTCTGACATTTAGAATTCCAGTGGAATTCTACTCCTGGCTTGGTCAACTCGTAGAGAGGTCTACACCTTTGTGAATGTTGAGACACAAACCGACGAATAAACTGCAGCCTGCCGATTAAACCTCGGACTTCCCTCAAATTCTTGGGAGGCGGCATATCCCTGATAGCCTTGGCTTTGTCGGGATCTATCTCGATCCCTCTTTTACTCACAATGAACCCCAGCAATTTTCCTGACGACACACCAAACACACACTTTTTCGGGTTCATTTTCAATTGGAATTCTCTTGACCTTTGCAAGACCTTAGCCAAAACTTCTGGATGTTCCATCCTGGTCCTTGATTTCACCAATAAGTCATCCACATACACTTCCAGATATATGTGCATCATGTCATGAAATATGGCCATCATCGCTCTTTGGTAAGTAGCTCCAGCATTCTTTAACCCAAACGGCATGACCACGTAACAATATGTTCCCCAAGGGGTAGTGAATGATGTCTTTTCCTGATCCTCTTCTGCCAAACGAATTTGATTGTATCCTGAAAATCCATCCATGAAAGAGAGGGTTTCAAAACCTGCCGTGTTATCAATCAACACATCAATGTGAGGTAAGGGAAAATCATCCTTTGGACACGCGCGATTAAGGTCCCGGAAGTCGATGCAAATCCTGACTTTCCCATCTTTCTTCATGACCGGGACAATGTTCACCACCCATTGAGGATAAAGAACGACTCTAATGAACCTGGCTTTGTGGAGCTTATCGACCTCTTCTTTCATTTTCAAAGCCATCTGAGGGTGGAAACGCCTTAACCTTTGTTTTACCGAGATGGACCCTGGTTTTAGGGTTAAACGGTGCTCGACCAAGGTTGAATCCAGACCCGGCATATCCTCGTAGCTCCATGCAAACGTGTCCTTATATTCCTTGAGGACCTCAATTAATGCCTCTTCTTCAGAGGGTGGTAGGTTGTCACTTATGAGGATGATCCTAGGGTCTTCCTCAGTCCCCAAGTTGACTTCTTTGGTGGATTCTTCTACGGCGGTTGATGGCTCGTCGAATCTCCTCATTCCGCTAGCGTCTGCGCCCGCCGCATCCTCATATTCTTCACCCTCATCTTCAGTGGGGCATTCTTCATTCGTGATCTCGTAGACTCCATACCCTTCATCAGATGCACAGTCGCCCTCGCATTCTATTTCGGGTAGCTGGATGGGATTTTCTAACAACTGGGGGATGGCAAGAAGGGCCTGACACCTGGCGGCCAAATCCAGAAGGAATCGACGAGGGATCTGCCTACCCTTGGATTTCTTCCTAGGTACTACCCTTGGCCTATCATTCCTAGATTGACTGACAATATTTACAGACGAAGAGGAAGATGAGGAGGATGGTGTAGAATGTACAGGAGAAGACCCCTCAGAGGAGGGGTAGAAAAGGTCGCTCATCGGACCTTGGACGGGTGGTCCGCAAGGCGGTACGCACCCGTGGGAGATGTAGGAGGTTTCCTCAACGAAGATGTGTTGTTGGAGAGTTTGAAAATTGACGTTTTTTTTTTCGTTTTCATTTTTAATGACAAAGCAGTGAAAAGAGATTGGAGGAGAGAGGAAAGTGGTTATGGCTAGAGGATTGTGGGGCTCGTAGAGCAGATCATGGTTGAAGACCTGGCGCGGGTTGAAAAGCCCACGTAGGTATGTAAGCAAAGAAGGGGACCTGGGAAGATCATCAGACAATTGTCTGGCCCAGGAAGAAGATATCAGCAAAGGCTGAGACGAGTGGATGGAGAGGATGGCGGCTAATGAGCCGTCGACGGTAATGTTGAGGACGGATGAAGATCCGTCGATGACAAAGTCCTTCTGGCGAGGACGAGGATAGTTTGGAACCTTGGCAAGAGTGGTAATATTCTCTGGTATTTCGGAGATCAATGGTGGTCCTTCAAGCTGTGGAGATGAGAACATCCTTTCCAGTGCAACGAAAATGTCCCATATGTCGAACCATTTGTCCCACTCGCATTCCGGATCTTTGATCTTGTCTCTTTTGGTGATCCTCGGACATTTTTCAGCCAAATATACAGCATGTGATCCTCCATATGCTTCTCGTGGGTGATCTCCCATCTGAACAACGGGCCCTCTGTTGAAGTGGTTTGATAGAGTCCACGTGAGGGGCTTCCAATCTGCCTTGAACGGTCCTTTGAAGCCTAGGCCAAACCTACGGTTCGGCCTAATTTCTTTTGGCGGCTTGAGCATACCCTGTAACTGTGCGCCCAGACCTTTTCCCTGTTGATAGCCGATGTTCCTCATAATCTCCCAACCTTTGGAGTGAAAAGGGAGACAGGATGTTGCGGTTGCCCTGACCGGCTCCTTTGGTGCTAGTGGAACATGAGATGGATCACGTACGTCCAGCAGTGACAATATGGGCCGATGAGACGGCCAAACAGAAGGCAGAGAGGTGTTGATAACATCCACTGTGTGAAGGACAGGTGTACTGACCACTTTAATAATTCTCCCATTGTAAGGAAACTTCAGGCACTGATGGTTGGTGGATGGCACATCGTCCATGGCTTCGATGTAAGGGCGACCCAGTATAGCCTTAAATGTGGGGTCCATGTCGAGGATATGGAATTCCGTGGGGATTGCCATGGGGCCTAGTTCTGCCTTCAGAATAATCATCCCCTGCGGCGGCCTTTTGCTATTGTCATAAGCCGTGACCGTGATCGAGGAAGGTCTTATTTGTTCCTCGCCAACCCCACACAACTGAAGAGTGCTCATGGAGATCACATTTATGGACGCACCCGTGTCGACAAGACACGGGTTTATGGATACCCCATTAATTTTTATTGAAATGCACAATGCATATTTCCGAGATTCCTTGGGAGCGAGCTCGTAGTTGTGAAACATGATGGCTGGTTGTGTGTCTGTTGGGGTTAGGACGGTCGAAATCTTCTCCACGGGGAGGTATTCATTAACCATGACCTTTTGAAGATATTCCATCAAGGCCGCCTGGTGGGATGTGGATCTTTGAAGTAGCTCTAGGATGGAGATCCGGGCAGGCGTCTTGTCCAAGTGTTTCAGTAGATCATACTGTGTTCCAGGGATAGCTCTTTCTGGTTGTTCTGCATCATCCTTCTCTGGCTGAGATTGCTCGGGATTCTGACTGTTGTGGGAGAAAACCCTGTGGAAAATCCTTCCACTCCGGAGCACCATTGCCTGCGGCTTTTGTACCTCTGTGGGGGTAGCAGTGGGTTTTAACAGGGGTTTGAGGGGTAGTAGTGGAGGAATGGTTGATGAAGCAGGGGTGATGACGGGAGCAGGGATTCTGATGAGGGGTTTGTTAGGTGGAGGCATGGCGGAGGTAGAGGGGATATCGCGCGGATTATGAAGGATAAGGGGTTTGGAAGGTGGAGGTGGAGGTAAGGTTTGAAACGGGTAAAGGTTTTGAGGCGGATGGTGGGTGATGAGTGGTTTTGAAGGCATTAGTGGTGATGTGGTGGAGAAAGACGGGGTTATGTATGGTGGACGGATGATAAGGGGTTTAGAAGGCGTAGGGGTAAATGTGGTAGAGGTGGATGGTAAAGTGGGGGAGTGGGAGAAGGTGAGAGGGTGTGAAGGCGTAGTAGAAAGTGTCGGTTGATAGGAGGTCGGGGTGTGGATGAGAGGGCGTAATGGTAGTGGAAATGGTGAAGGCGATACCGATGCGGGTTGATGAGAGAGAGGTGCTACCCGGGCAAGGTGAGGGGGTTGCATGACGATAGGGTTGGAGGTATAAAGAATGGAGGTACTTTCCTGGTGCCACACCTGCTCTCTCCCGACTTCCGGGAAGGAGGAGATGGGGTTAACCTGATGATTGGGCTGTTGGTGCTCCGGTAGTGGATTCTGGATTATGCCCATGTCGGGCTGTTGTTGTGGGGCCTGCTGAGGCTGCTGTTGTTGTTGTGGTTGCTGCTGCTGTTGTAACTGCTGCTGTGGCCTCTGAGGAGGTCTCCTAGCCTTGAGAGCCGCGACGTACCGTCTCATCTCATCCCAATCTATTTGATGTTCATCATTCATATCATGGATGTAATCTTTGAAATGGAAGCAGTAATCCACTGTGTGTCCCGGCTGCCTGTGGTAGACGCAGTATTTGGAGGTATCAACATTGGGGGGCCAGGCGGGCCTTTCTCTGGGTAGGGCGAGTTGGTTTGATGCCATGAGGGCATTAAAAATATCTGCTAAGGTTTCTGGCAATGGTGGATAGTAGGCTCTCTTAGGACCGAGCGGCCTCCTTTGTTGCTGTTGGGGACCATAGTTCCCCGGGGGTGGAACTTGGTTGTACTGAAGCGGTGGTTGTTGTTGCTGAGGTTGTGGTTGTTGTTGCTGGGGTTGGCGTAATGGAGGCATATTATCCTGGGGTGGATTATTTTGGGGTGGAGGACGGAGAGGGAAAGGACCTGATTGAAGGGGTAGTCGGGGCATTTGTTGAGGCCTTGGGTTGACTGCATAGTTGGCATTGTTGACCGCACTGACTTGCTCATTTGTCACGACCCCTTCTGTGGCTCCGCCCGGGACACCAGCGCCTGTCTTTCTGACCACTTTGGGCTTCGGCGACTCAAACATGTTCATGATGGGGGAGTCTTTTAGCTGGGTTTGGATGTATCGGGCCCTTTCATAGAGTTCCTCCATTGTAGTAAGTTTATTCATGGCGAGGACGTGTCTGAACTGCGGGGTTGCATTAGACACAATCATTTTCACTTGTTCGGGCTCGGAGAGGGTATCCCTTATTCTTTCCGCCAGAGACCTCCATCTATCAGCATATCGGACAAAATCCTCGTCGGGTTTCATCTTTTCGGCCACTAGGTCGGTAATGGAGAGTGAGGGACCGACCCTATCCCTATATTTCTGCAAGAACCTTCTCTGCACTATTTCAAAATTCTCGGCCTCGCGGGGCTCCAGAGAATAGAACCACTCAAGCGCGGGACCATCCAATGATCTCCGAAAGAGGTATGCCAGGGACCTCTGATCATTTTGCCAATAGGAGGACTCATACATGAAGTCCTTGAGGTGAATGAAGGGGTTGCCGGTACCATTGTATCTGCGGTACGTGGGCATTTCGGAGGGAGGAAGATGAATGACGGGGAGGATTGGCAAAGCAACCTCCGGGGTGGCTTTCACGTCCACCATTCTTCTCAGATTTTGAAACTGCTCGTCCATGCGATTGAACCTATTGAGGAGCGATTGGGCGAGCTCCTCTGGGGGTGAAGGTGGCACTTGCCATTGGGGGAGAAACTGTCTCCGGAGACTTGAGGGGGAAACCCGAATGAGAGGGAACTGTCGGACCACCGACAGTTGGCCCTGGCTGAAACGGTGTGTGAGGAACACCGGGAGTTTGAGATTGTGACGGGAATTGGAATGAGGGAGGTTGTTGGCTCGCTTGTCCTTGAAGCGAGGGAGACTGGATGGCTTGCGCCAATGAAGGAGATGGAATGGCCTGCACGGACTCGTGGAGAGGTGCGATAGCCGGAGTTGACTCCTGGGGCGTGGGGGAAACAGATTTCCCCTTTAGAATGGCCTGGAAGGCCCGGAGCTGTTCAGAGGTAAGCTCCGTGTTGGCGAGGACGCCCAGTAAGGAAGTGATATCCTGTGGCGGGGACGTGTCCCCGGCAATAACTTGCACCTCATGCGAGGGGTCATGAGAAGGACCCGAGTCCATAGCATAGACTCGCGGGTCGGCTGTCAAACCACGGCTAGGGTGGTTCTCCTCGGAAGACTCGTGAGACATGCTCACAGTTCTCCTAGAACGCAAAAACATACACTAGTAAGTAGGTAGCAGAGATTATCAAACAAGTGGATGCCTTTACGCCCTTTTTTTTGTTTTGATTTTGATGATTTTTTTTGTGTGTTTTTAGCGAGATCCGAAGTTCACACAAGATAGGGACCCTAGTTTATTTTTGTTTCACCGCCGTGTCAGCTAGGGTCTCTCGTCTCACCACGAATGAAATGACTAACTTCGGGGAACTTCAATGGTACAACCAGCCCAGTGAACGAAGAGGAGATTCTTCGATGTCGGGGACTTACGGAGGTCCCAGTGTAGGAGATTCTAGTCCGTTGAGAGGAATTCCCAAACGGAGAGTCCTTCCTTCACCGGGAAAGGGTGATCCTCAAAAAAAATGAAAAAAAGGATAGAAAAGAGGAATGGATGTATGCAATGGAATGCTGACAGATATATGGAGTGGGAAAACAACAGAAATAACAAACATGTAATAAACAAAGAACCAATCAGAACTGACGGTGCTGCCGTGAGCACAACGGGGGCGCGCGTGGGCGCCAAGGTGGAGAGGCACGGGTGGTGCCGAACTTGCAAGGGTAGCCGGGAGGAAGCAGTAGAGGTCCCACCGTGATCGCCAATCTGTGAGCGACGTCACGCGGTTCGGAGTTCGATGGTGCGGGGAAGAGGATGCGGAGAGCGCGCGGGCTCTTCTTTTTGTTTGTTTTGCTGTTTGCTGCAACACAGAGATGAGAGAAGAGAGAGAAGGGGCCACCACGGGAGATTGCTCCGGCGGGGCGAGCGGGACAAGTATAATATAGCAAGATATGGGGTTCAAACGGCCATAGCGGGAAGTGACTCGCCGCGACCTCGGGGGGGACGGGAATGGTGCAGAAATTAAATAACAAAAATTGAAACGGCCATTGGGGAAGTGACTCGCCGCGGCCTCGAGAATATGAGCAGAATATAGCAGAATATAAAAGAGAATATAAGAACAGAGATTTAAACGGCCATTGGGGAAGTGACTCGCCGCGGCCTCGAGAATATGAGCAGAATATAACAGAATATAGAGAGAGTATAAGAACGGAAATTTAAACGGCCATTGGGGAAGTGACTCGCCGCGGCCTCGATGATATGAGCAGAATATAACAGAATATAGAGAGAATGTAAGAACGGAAATTTAAACGGCCATTGGGGAAGTGACTCGCCGCGGCCTCGATGATATGAGCAGAATATAACAGGATATAAAGAGAATATGAGAACAGAAATTTAAACGGCCATTGGGGAAGTGACTCGCCGCGGCCTCGATGATATGAACGAAATATAACAGGATATAAAGAGAATATGAGAACAGAAATTTAAACGGCCATTGGGGAAGTGACTCGCCGCGGCCTCGATGAAAAGATGTGATCGCCAGGGGCCGAAAGACCCCAAAATAAGAAAGTGATCGCGCCTACCTCAAGAGCGGGAGATGGCGGGTTGCTTCTTCCTCTCCTTCCGGCCGGCCGACGGAGAGGGCTTTCCTCGGCTACCCTTGCAAAACAACGACAAACAAATGACAAGTGGCTTAGAAAGATGAATGTGTAGTATTCATATCCTTGCAATAAAAATGACGAAATAACGGGAAGACACACACCTGGTTGGTGTTATCTTTTAAACCCCTCTCGGACTCGAGTAGGAGGAAAATGAGATGATGGATGCGAGATGATGAATGCAAAGAACTACGAAGAAAAGGAAAGAGTTGGCTTATTGGATGTGCCGGTGGTGAAATTCGGCGGAGCTCCGGCAGCGTGGGGACGACGTAGAAGCGCGGTGGATGAAGACGACCTTCCTCTCGTTAGCGTGGGCACCCGAGAAGCCGGCAGAACCTCCACCTACAAAAGACCCCACGGGTTAGAAGAATGACTCCGTAGCCTCTGGGCTCCGGCAGCCTATCGGATCACTGCTTAGCTCCCCTAGAACTGAGGGGGTGGGCCTCTATTTATAGAGCTCCGGAAGGTGGAGGCGTCCAGGACCCTGGACACCTCCATCAGGGCCGAAATAATATTTTATTCTATTTTTATTGATTTTTTTGGAATACTTTTGTGGGGGCGTCCAGGGTCCCGGACGCCTCAAGTAGGTCCACCGAAAACCGACGACGGCCGCACGCGGTTCGGCACAACGCGTGGTTTTGTGAGCGGCGCCTCGTGATTCAGAAACGGGCGTGTCCAGCTGACCGGACGTCTCTATATTTTGGATTTTTTCACACACGACAAACCGTCGTTCGGTGGCCGGCGCCCGTGAGGGAGTTGATGGAGGCGTCCAGAGGCCTGGACGCCTCCAAAAATATATTATTTTATTATTTTTCTTGTCTTTTATACAAGGGCTGGCATTTTTGATTTTTTTATTTGTTTTTATGGAGGCGTCCAGGGACCTGGACGCCTCCATCAAAATATATTATTATTATATTTTTTTTTGTTTTATTTTATGCCAACTGGCATTTTACAAACATATATATATTTTTTTGTTGTTGTTTTTTTATGGAGGCGTCCAGGGGCTTGGACGCCTCCATTAATATATATATATATATTATATTTTTTTATTTGGTTTTGGGCCCTGAGAAAAATAATAAAAAGATTAAAAAGATGGGGGCGTCCAGGGGCCTGGACGCCCCCATTAAGACCCACCCGGGTCCTCAAATCAGGCGTCGGCGGCCGCCCGGTAGACCCCCTTCTTGATTCCGGAACCTCTTGATGCGTCCGACTGGTGTTGATGCCGTCCGAATGCCGTGACGAGACGATTCCGGATGCCGAAAAAGGCAGAAGAAGACCCGAGAAAAGGAAGCACTCGAGTGATTAAGAATGCGTAAGCCGTTGCGGGGCGTTGTATAGTAATATGAGACTTTCTCAGGAGGCGTCAAGAATGGCGTGTCTACAACATGATGGTTACATTGCCTCCGCCCTTTATAGGATTCACCGATATGTGTGGAGTCGTGAGGCCGCGACTGTGAAAATGTGGGCTATTTTCTAAAACACACATGAGATACCTGCATAAGGCCATTAATAACGTAACCCGCATAGAATCTCAATTCAGCTATACTATGTGTGAATTTGGGAAAGTGTGAACCATGGGACCTAGTTCAAGGCATAGTCTACCAAGCGTTCCCACAGATGATCTCAAATATCACTAAGTGAAAATTCAAACCGAAATGTATTTTCACCTATTGCATAGTATAAAGGACTCGGCTATTTTTTTATTCATTTGCTTATTTTTTAATAATCTTTTAAAAAATTTTAAATCATGTGGGGGATTATTAAATATGTGCATGATATAAAAACTTTTAACAATAAAACCTCACAAAATCGTTACAGTTGCAACGTTCACAAGTGAACGTTACAGTGTGTAACATTTCTAATAAATGGAAACGTTGCAGCGTGTAACGTTTAAAGCATTACAAAGAGAGGTCATCAATGGATGAACGTTGGGGGGTTTTCTAAGGCCTATAAATAGGTCCCTGTTGTACCCGGACAATTTTCCGAGCAAAATACCAAGAAATAAGAGTTCGGGAATTTCGTCGAACACATTCAAGGCATGGGCTACCCGGCCCCTCTGACAACCCAGTGGGCCTGACCCGCTAGCCGAGGTATATGGCGGCATTAGCAATCAATCGGGACCGTTCTCGACTCCTAAGTTGCAGACTTTGCCCGCATTTTACACAACCACCCGGGCTAGCCCGGGGGCTCTCCGACTACAAGCCACGTCACGTGGCACTATGTGAAAAGGCCAGGGGCCTACCCCGGGACGCCTTCTCCCAACCCTCCAAGGTCAAAGGGAGACCCAAATAGGCCAACCACAGGCTTGGGAGGCCCGCAGTACGTATGTATGGCTCACACGCATGTGTTCGGCATTTTGCAGAACACCTCGTGGGCGCACATGTTTCAAACCTTCTACACCAACCCACGGGCCACCCTGTGGTTCTAGTACACTAATTGGGTTCTACAACGACCCCCCAGCAAGCCGGGGCCACCCTCGACCCTCCGACACGTGACAAGGAGCCACTAAGCTTTAGCTCTCGGACCAACCCGAGGCTACCCTGTCAACCCACCGTACAACATGGCACACAGCACGAGGTAAGGCCCATGGGCCCAAGGTGCCTCCTCCCAGCCCCTATGGACTTCTACCCTTAGCCCTAGGCCAAATCCAAGGCTTGTCGGCCACCTACGTGGCCCGTTCGGTAACCCGGGGTGTGTCGGGCATTTGCCCGAACACCTTGTGAGCGGCTACTACGACTAGAAGAAAAACGGCCCCCATGGGCCATCTGATGCAGGACGGATAGCGGACTCGACTCCAATTTGATATGCGATCCTTGGACTCTAGACAAGCTCGCGATCGTCCTTAAGCGAGGGATGCGTGGGACCGGGCGCGGTTGAGAAACCGGCAGTGAGGTAGGGTGGTCGGCTCTCTCTCGTGGCCGGATCGGGTAACGGGACGGGTCTCGCTCTCTCGCTCGCAGCGGTGAATAACAATATACAAGCTAGGATCCTAACATGCTCTCTAGCAGCGGCATATAGAAATACGGGTAAAGCAAAATGCCGAGAGAGGAGTGGACACGATACCTCCACGCTCCGGGCGTGGGGAAGGCGATCCCGGCCAAGTACGGTAACTCCCAGTACAAATAATTTCAATAATTTACAGAAATGATTTCTACTGTCCACTCCACCTAGGGAGGTAACGGGCTACAAGTGGGACCCGGGATGACTGATCTTGGGTTGACGGGCAGCAATTCGGACGCTCCGTCGGCGCGGTTCGGATGGCGCAAGCTGCTGGTTGTGGGACCCACGTGCTGGTCGGTGGGGCCGAGTGGGTCCGGCGTGGCACCGCTGTGATGGGGGCGCCTGGAGGGACGATCCCTGGGAAGGGATCGTACGGGTTCACCTTTTGGAAGGCGAGTCGGTTCCGATCTCCAAGTGTTAGAGTTGCTGCCCACGGATTTGAATTGATGTTTCAGACCCGCACGACCCGACGAAATCTACTTCTGCGATCATTTCTGACGTCGGATCGACGCGTAATTGGTGCCGTTGGAAAGCTGGTTTAAAATACTTCGATATATGGCTAGAGAAAGAATTTTGTCTATCCCGGAACTAGCCTTGGTTGAATTTACCATTTATTTGCTCAAAAAACCAGATCTGGCAGGATATATTTAAATTTTCCTGAGAGTTGACGTTGACCATGACTCAAACTTCATATTTGGGTGTTAAGTTCTTCATGAAAGTTGTAGAGGGGGATGTAAGGAAGACGGAGATATTTTTTGTGGAATTTATGGTGGAGGTTTGGTCGGGGAAACGGATTTTATAACACTGGTGGGTCGGATCTGGACTGTACAGGACAGAACAGAAGTTTGACTGAGTTTTACTTTTTTGGTGGGGAAAAAGAGCTTCTAAAAGCGAGAGAGAATTTGTGGAGAGGGGTGTTGGTGGGCAGGACAATCAGTCCAAATTTAGACTCAATCAGAAAAGGGGAAGGGGGTCGTACAGAGGAAGAACTAGGTTGCTGTGACACAAAATAGAACACTGGCAGATCTGGGAGACTGGGAAACACGAGAAGGGAAAAATAGAAAACGATGGCTAGAAAATAGGAAACGTTTTTTGGGAGAGGGTATTGGCGTGGGGAACCTACCCTCAAAATTTGGGCTCCAGAAGATTTGTGAATTCGGAGCTAAAAATTGGACAAGGGGGCTCTGTCCTGATTTGGACAAAACTCCGGCGGCAAGGCGGTGGCGGTGCGATGGCGGCTCGACGGCGGCGGCGGCGGCGGCGGCGGCGCTGAGCTTCACACTCAAGGAGGTGGTGGAGGAGAGGCTTCACACCTCTAGCTCTCACAGCTCTAGAGGGGGAGAGAGGGGCGCCCTTGGGCCAATTGAGCACAAATAGATTTTTTCTCACATTAATGCTAAGTAATTCATAAATTACAAGGTATTTATAAGAAATGTAAAATGACCTAAACTAACCTCAGATCTAAATTAAGGGAGGGGCAAATGGGGGAGTTCACATTTAATTCTCCCATGTGGTTTGGAACCAAATAAAATAAAATACAAAACCTAACAACTATAAATGGGGGGCGCCCCCTTGACTTCCATGGTAGGAATCTTGGACATTTTATCCCATTGTCTCCTTGAATGGTCAATCTATCTAGAAGTCCACCTTGGACCTTTGAATTGTCCCACATGGGCCCTAAGGCTTAGATGGACCAACGGAGAAGCAGATGGGGGCCCCTTGCTGGTCCTACTGGACTTTTACACAAAAACCCAACGATCCTTAAGGAATGACAAATTGGCTTATAAAGCCTTACAATTGCAAACCTACTTCCCAGGGATATAAACACAAACTAAAAGGACACAAATATAAAAATAAAAGTTAGTGTCTGGTGTTGATTCCCATCAATTCTCCCCGGGTGGGAAGAACTCGACCCCGTCGAGTAAGGGATGCGACTGCTCAAATAGCTCATGCGGATCCGTCACCGAACCTGGAAGCGCGGAGTACGCTCCACTCCAAGAAATCGACACCTGCTCATCCTGTATAGATTCGATATGCACTCGCTGCTGGGGAATGAGGCTAGAGGTGGACACTCCGGGTGGGGGTGTGGACATGCAAAATTGTACTCCCATACGCCCCAACTAGTCTAGCATCAACAACGACTCCAAATAGAAAAAAACTACGGGGAAGATGGGCCATTCGGACTCTCCGAACACACGCACATTACAGTGAATCCGTCTCCGGAGTCACGACAGTGAAGAGAAATCAACCACCAAGAGCCCCGCAATCCATGGGCCTCGAAGAAAATCAAATGGGCCACAACTCGCGCTCTCAACGAGCTCAGGACTGCCCATTCAGGCCTTCAGCGGCACGCTCTCAGGCCCCTTCAGCGGCACGCCCCCAAGGCCTCTCAGCGGCACACCCCCAGGGTTGCCCAACGGCACACCCGCCCGGGCTAGCCTCTTCAGTGGCACGTGCTTTTGGCGGTTCAACGGCACACCCAGCCCGCCCTTCAGCGGCACGCCCCTAAGGCCTCTCAGCGGCACACCTCTAGCGTTGCCCAACGGCACACCCGTGCCCTCCTCCAACGGCACACCCCGCCCAGGCTAGCCTCTTCAGCGGCATGCCCTTTTGGGGCTTCAACGGCACACCCAGCCCGCCCTTCAGCGGCACACTCCCTGTGCCCTCCAGCGGCACACTCCAAGTGCCCCTCCAGCGGCACGCTTCCAAACGGACTTTCAGTGGCGCACTCGGGGTGGCCTTTCAACGGCACGCCCCTGTTAGCCCTTAGTGGCACACTCTGTGAGCCCCCCAGCGACACACCCTGGATGCCACACCAATGGCACGCCCAGGGGTTGCGTTCCACGGCACGCCGTCAAAGCCCTCCAGCGGCACAGCTTGCCAGCCCTCCAGCGACACAGCTACCTGGTTTTCCAGCGGCACGCTATGGCTTGTTCCTCACCCGACGCATCCGACAGAGCGACGTGACGCCCATCCCCTACGACCATTGGCGCGTAGCAGAGCCAGCTCAGGGCTAGCTGAGGTGTCACCCAAGGAGGAAGGCACGCAAGCTACCCCCCTGCAACCAAGGACGGAAGAGTCAACTCCCATTTAATGCCCGTCATCATCGGACGTTCCCGCCATCGACGGCTCGGCCCGAACGCTCCCGCTGTTGGGGTATAAAAGGCCCCTTCTCCACGGTAAAAAAAAAGAGGCAGACACAACAGAGAGACCAGAAGAGAAGAAGAGAAGAAGAGGCTGGGGCTCTCCCTGGTACACCACTCACCGTCGCTGGAGTGAACAGAAGAAGAGAGAAAGGGGGAGCGCTACCCTGTTCGCCACCGCCTATGCGAAGGAGTGAAGAGTGAAGAGAGAAGAGAGTAAGCTATGGGAGGGGAGGAGCTGGTGCTCCGTTCTCCTCCCCACTGTGTTTATTTTGGCTTTTCCGCCCTGTCTGTTCTTTCCCTCTCAATGTATTAGCCTCTGTGCTCCCCCTCTACCAAAAGAATGGAAGAAATGTTTTTTCCCTGTGCATGGTGTTTTATGTGTATGGCATATGCGTGTCCTCGGGTGTTTGCATTCACCGCCGTCCTATGCTTTCCTCGTGTCCCCCTATTGTTGGTCGGCTTAGCAGTTCTTCTTCCCTTGCTCATCCGATCGTGGGAAGCATCCCTCTCGTTATCTATCTCGTCCAACCCCTCCTCCAGGCAGAGAGCAAGCTCCTCTTGGACAGTGGCCTTAGGGTTCACTCAATATGATGAGCAAAGCTCAAGGTTAACTCCTTGCAAAATGCCCCATACCCATGGGTTCCTTGGCCTCTTGGCTCATGCCCCACCTTTCACACCCTTACCTCCATGCGAAGAACCTCCCTTGGTTTGAACCCAGCACCCTTGGACTTCACCGCCCCGACCGGTGCATTCCTTCTGCCCTTTTTGCCTGGCACAGCCCCAGCCCATGGGAGCCCGGTGCGCCCTTCACGTCTTCATCCGGTACACTCCAGCCAGCTAGCTCGGCACACCTCCCAGCCTTCCCTGGCCGGCACACCCTTGGCTCATTCTTGCAGGCACACTTAGCCCGTTCTAGCCCAGTGTCTCCCGTTCGTTGATTTCTCCGAGGTTTTTCGAAGTTTCATCAAAGGTGTCGTTGCCTTGGCACACACCTCAGATTGTCGGGTTCCGCCACTCCATGTGGGCGCGTTCCCTGTATCTCCCTTACGCTCGAGTCAAGGGGAGATGCTGCCGAATTTTCGTCAGAATTAACATAATAGCAATAATAATAAAAGAAAAGTAACACTGCAAAGAGAAATAACAAATGGACAGAATAAACACCAATGCAACGGCTCCACCGAAGTGATGAAAGAACCACGGAGATTCTGAACAAACTAATCACCTGCATCTTCATAACGAAATACTGAGCATGACCGTGAACTTGATCTGCATGAATAAAAGAAAACAAAATAAAGTTCCTTCAATGCATTTCATGAATAAAAGAAAACCTCCCGCGCGCATCTCATGAATAAGAGAGCCTCCCTCACGAGCATAAGCATCGCATTGCATCTCAACATCCACCCTGCATGCATAAACCCCCGTCCCATATGCACAAGCCGCGGACCATCATGGGCATAGACTTCACTATACCTACATTTGCTTCGCCAACACATGAGCTCCATTCTAGCCCGGTATACCCCCTGCCCAGCACCCTCATCCGGTACACCTCCCCAGCCTCTACCCGGCACACCCTTGCCCAGCGCCTCACCCCCTCTCCCTCTCACAGTCTCTCTCTCGCGCTCCCACCGTCTCTCCCTCTCTCTCTTACTGTCTCTCCCTCTCTCTCTCACCGTCTCTCTCTCTCCCTCACCATCTCTCCTTCTCCCTCTCAGTCGCTCACCATCTCTCTCTCTCTCTCAATGTCTCTCCCTCTCTCTCCCACCATCTCTCCCTCTCTCGACCCCTCACCGTCTCTCTCTCTCTCTCTCTCTCTCTCACCGTCTCTCCCTCTCTCTCTCACCGTCTCTCAGCCTCTCTCTCACCGTCTCTCAGCCTCTCCCTCATTGTCTCTCTCTCTCTCCCTCACCGTCTCTCCTTCTCTCTCTCACTGTCTCTCTCTCTCCCTCACCATCTGTCCTTCTCTCTCTCAGTCGCTCACCGTCTCTCTCTCTCTCTCTCTCTCTCTCACCGTCTCTCCCTCTCTCTCCCACCATCTCTCCCTCTCTCGGCACCTCACCGTCTCTCTCTCTCTCTCACCGTCTCTCCCTCTCTCGGCCCCTCACCGTCTCCCTCTCTCTCTCACCGTCTCTCAGCCTCTCTCTCACCGTCTCCCTCTCTCCCTCACCGTCTCTCAGCCTCTCCCTCATTGTCTGTCTCTCTCCCTCACCGTCTCTCCTTCTCTCTCTCAGTCGCTCACCCTCTCTTTCTCTCTCGCGCTCCCACTGTCTCCCTCTCTCCCTTCACCCTCGGTGCCCTTGTGCACCGACCTCTATCGACCCGGTCCACATTGCACTGACCTTCTACTAACCCGATGCCCATATGCACCGACACCCCTTAACCCAGTGCCTTTTGTGCACCGACCCCCTCTTTCTTAACCCGGTGCACATGTGCACCGACCTTGACCTAGCCCGGTGCACATGTGCACGGACCTTATTCTCCACGTGCATGGTCCTCGTGACCTGCACTGACTCCGGGCCCCAGTTGCACCGACCTCAGCTGCAGCTGCATCGACTTCTAGCCCCGACGTGCACTGACCTCGGCTGCCCATGTGCACCAACCTTGGCCTCGTCTGCACCGACTTCAGCCCGTAGGCTGCACAGACCTTGCCCTTCTACAACCCAAAGTTGTACATACTTCGCCCCGCAGGCCGTACATACTTCTCCCCGCAGGCCGTACAGACTTCGCCCCGCAGGCCGTACAGACTTTTCCCCGTAGGCCGTACAGACTTTGCCCCGCGGACGTACAGACCTTGCCCTTCTACAACCCAAAGCTAGACTTTGCCCCGCAGGCCGTACAGACTTTGCCCCGCGGCCGTACAGACCTTGCCCTTCTTAAACCCAAAGCTATATAGACTTCGCCCTGCAGGCCGTACAGACTTCTCCCCGCAGGCCATATAGACTTTGCCCCGCAGGCCGTACAGACTTCGCCCCGCAGGCCGTACAGACTTTGTCCCGCGGCCGTACAGACCGTGTCCTTCTACAACCCAAAGCTGTACAGACTTCGCCCCGCAGGCCGTACAAACTTTGCCCCGCATGCCGTACAGACTTCACCCCGTGCGTGAACAAGCCTTGCACAAACCCTGAACCTCCCTTGCATAGACCTTACTCCCTTTTACCCTTGCACGGACCCACTGCCTTGCACCGACCCCACATCACACCGCAAGGACCTCCACCTTGCACCGACCTTGGCCCCCTAACGTGCACTTACCCCAGCACGCACCAAACCTTTCACCGACCCTGCAACTGCATCCCTTTAGCGGTACACCCCTGGCAACCCTTCGCCGGCACACTTTCCTTGGTGCCTTCCACGGCACGCTCACTTCCTCCCAACGGCACGCCCCATACCGCCTTCGCCGGCATGCTACCGGCTGCCTTCGCCGGCACGCTTCTTCAGTCCCCCCTTTGGCCCCTTCAGCGGTCCGCTCTGTGATATAATATATAATGATAATAATAATAATAGCAATGAATCAATAAAAAAATTTACGATGACTAAATAAAGCTGAATATATATATAAAACAAACAAAAAAATCATGGAATAATAATAATAATGGTGAGAGAAATTTCTAATAATAATAATAACAAACATCATGGATAAATCATTCAGGAAAAAATACACAAAAGGGAGATAAGCAATAAAAAAAAGAATGCACGTATATAATTAAGAGCCCAGATAAAAGAAACGATAAAGTCTATATTGCAGCATGTCTCTCCTGTGACATGGCGCTGAAGGGAATAATAATGATGCCCTTGCAGGTCGGGCCTAAGTCGCGAGGGTTACCTCAATACAGCCACGACCCGACCTTGCATCGGGCCGACATTCTGATTAGATCGGACCCGTTTCTCATCTCCGGACCCTCTGCATGGGAATATCAATAAGGCCTTCATGGGTCACGCTTAGGCCTTGGGTTTGTCCCGATTATGGTCGTCGTCCGACCTATATCCCCGGCCTATAGCCCGCTTCCTTTGAATACATATTGGTTCTGGGATCTAGTCCCGGGACTCTTCCCCGTTGCCCTCTGGCACCGGAATCATTAATGATGCCCACGCAAGCCTCGTTTGGACCGCGGGAGGCGCCCCCGATATAGTCCTGATTCGATCTCGCATCGGGCCAATAAATTCACTGGTTTCCTACTACAGTAACCGGAATTTAACCGAATGTTTTCAGTTCCTCGGAATAATAAATTTTCCGTACCCCGGCATACATATGTTTCGGGTCTTCCCGCGACGATTACGATATTCTCAAGCCAGACACCCGTTCGAATATTGAACGGTCCCCCGAACGACCGACACGTTTTGAATGTTTGCTTCCCTAGACATAGGGCCTTCCAGCTGACTCAAGGCACATTCTCATGTTGCCCCTTGGCGCCGAAAATATTAACGATGCCCACGCAAACCTGACTCGACTGCGGGGGCCCACCGCAGCATGGTCGCAGTTTGATCTTGCACCGGGCCGACAAGCTCACGGGTTTCCAACCATTCTAATCGGGATTTAGCCGAACGTTTCCCGTTCCCCTAAACAATAAATTTGCCGTGCCCCGGCATACATACGCTCTGTTTTTGCCCGTGACGATTATGATTTCCTGAAGCCGGATGCTCGTCAGAATATCAAAATGGTCCCTTGAGTGACCGACATATTTCGAATGCTTGCTTACCTAGACATAGGGCTTTCCGATTGATTCGAGATCGCCATCGTCTTATTTCTCTCGATATAATTTCCTGGCCACGAGGCCCTGATTCCCGACGATTAATCAAGGGTGTTCCCTCGTATGGGAGATGTAAATGACGCCGTGACCTTTATGGCGCGGCGGGTTTTGGTCCCGACACGAACCACACAATCGTCTGACCGAGTCAGATCGAGCGCACCATGGGCTCTTCGGAGCCCGAATAAATTGTCACTTTGTGACTGGCACGCCCACGCACTTAATAGATGAACTACTTGAATGAGCGAATTTTAGTGCGTCCACAAGTCTGGCACGCCCGGTGGGACAGAAACTACCCTTCATCTCTTCGTCGGGATTCAGGGCCTCATGGCCCCTTAATAAATGATGTTTGCCTGCTTTGAAGAATTGCAGGTGCTGTCTTCGCCAGCCCTATGGGGAGAAAATCCAGACTCGATGCAGCTGCCTTCACGGCCTCGAGGACGCTGCTTCGAAGCATACGCAGCTTCCAGGAATCATGGGAGCTGTTATAAAAAAGGGGGGAGAAGAGAAAGAGGAGAGAAGGGAGGGGAAATCAAGCCCCCCCCCATTTCCCTCAAGAAGAAAGAGAAGAAAAGAAGAAAAGAAGAAGAGAAGAAAAAAAGAGAAAAGAAAGAAGCAAAAAAAAAGAAGAGAAAGAATTGGCAAGAGAGGGTTGTACGGCCACGTCCGTCGAGACCCGTGCTGAACAAAGATTACCACTGTGGGGTTGATGCGGTGGAGCGAACCACTCATCCCCACCCTGAGGGGGTGAGCGCTCTCCTGCACCTCCACCCTGGTCGATCATACAAAAAAGGGGGAGAAATAAAGAAGAAAGGAACAAAAGTTGGCCAGCATCGCCGACTGAAAGAGCAAGAAGAAACCCGGCATCCCGCCCGACGCTAGGAGGTCCCGAGTCCGCGGTGCAATGACCCCGCTCGTTCCTCCTTCCTACTGCCTCCATTCGGCACAAAACGGCCCCCGAGTAATTGTTAAAAGACCCAGCGAGCCACAATTGTAGCTTGGTGAATGGTTGCCCGATGTGGGGAATGCTTTATAGCAATGAGGCCAAGCACGACCATCACTCCCGAAGAGAGCATGCACATACCCCGCCATGGGGGATGAGAAAAAGATATATACCCTGCTACGGGGGCATAGGAGGCAAAAAAACACACCCCATTCCCAGGGGCACATAAAGAGAATCCGTCCCGACTGAGGGGCACGCAAAGCAAAAGCTACACCCCGGCTTCGGGGCATTTGAAGAAGAATCCACCCCGACCTGGGGACGTAAGAAGAAATAGAGCTACACCCCGGCTTAGGGGCATTTGAAGGGGAAATACACCCCGATATGGGGGCACCTGAAGCAAGAGACATACCCCACCATAGGGGCATAAGGAGAAAAGAATTCACCCCGGCCTGGGTACACACAAAAAGAGAAACTCACCCTGGCTTAGGGGTATATGAAGAAGGAACGTACCCCGGCCTGGGGGCATAAGAAACAAAAGCACACCCCATGTCGGGGGCATATGAAGTCAGGAATCACACCCCCGTCTTAGGGGTATTTGAAGAAGAAGCTGTGGACACCAAAAATTACACACCCGGATGTCTTGCTCAACCTCGCATCAACAACGGCGCCGAATGAAGAAGCCCCGGAGAGACTAATCGTCCGGACTCCCCAAGTATGCACACTACCGTGAAGCAGTCCCCGGAGTCACGACAGCGAAGAGAGATCCACCCCAGGAGCCCCACAATCCATGGGCCTCGAAGAAAATTAAATGGGCCACAACTTGTGCTCACAACGGGCTTAAAACTGCCCAGTCAGCCCTTCAGCGGCACGCCCCTGTCGCCTTCAACGGCACCCCCCTGTCGCCTTCAACGGCACCCCCTTTACCCTGTTCCGCGACACAGCCCCTGGGGGGCTTCAGCGGCACACCCCAGGGGGTTTTCAGCGGCACACCCCTCCAAGGGGGGGGGGGGGGGGGCTTCAGCGGCACAGCCCCCAGGGGCTTCAACGGCACACCCCAGGGGGGTTTTTAGCGGCACACTCCTCCAGGGGGGGCTTCAGCGGCACAGCCCCCCGGGGCTTCAGCGGCACGGCCCCAGGGGTCTCCAGCGGCACACCCAAAAGGGGGGCCTTCAGTGGCACACGCCCCATGGCCCTCAGCGGCACGCCCCTTTGGGTCCTCAGCGGCACACTCTTTTGGGCTTCAACGACGCGATGTTTGCCCCCAGCGGCATGCCCAGTTGGGCCTTCAGCGGCAGGCCCATTGGGTGCTCCCGCGGCACGCCCTTTTGGCCCTCCTGCGGCACACTTCTTCAGCCCACCAGCGGCACAGCGTTAAGCCTTTTCAACGGCCGAACGACGTGGTGCCCATGCCCTATGGATCTTCGACGCGCAGTGGCCTGTCCGAGGTGTCGGCCAGGGGTTGGGCCACGCAGGTGTAGACACGCCAAAATTGACGTTACTGTGAGTATATCTCATTTTATCTTGTAATACCCCAATTTGACCCTTAAATTAGCTTTGTTTGAGTGATTTTCCCCACTTTTCTTGGATTTCTCCCTTTTTTCTCTCTTTTCCTATTTTTCCCTATTTTTCTGGATTTTTCTGGATTTTTTGGGCATTTTCTCTATTTTTCAGAAATAACGACTTGAGGTGGGGCGTCTTTTAAATAACGACTTATACATGGGCGTTTCTTAAAAAATTGACGACTATACTGGAGGGCGTCCATTCTTTCAAATTTCTATTTTTCTGGATTTTTCTGGGAATTTTTCAGAATTTTTTGGGAATTAACGACTTAACCATGGGCGTTACTTTGAATGTGAAAAGAATAAAAAATCAAAAAAAATTAAGTCACGCCTTACTCACGGTCGTGTCTTTCAAATGGATTATTTTAATATTATTTTTAACCCCCTTCCAGAAGTGATTTGGTGGCCTTCCGGGTGTCAGAAAAATTCACAAGAATAGTCGTTGGAATCAGGGCGACGAGATGCACCTCCACCTAAAAAATGGGAAAATAATATTGAGAAATGAAAAATGGCCCTATTTCGAATTTTTTAATTAACGTCCTTTGTTAAGGCATTTTTTAATTAACGCCTTTGACTCGGACGTGTTTCAATTTCATTTCTAAAAATGATCCAGGAGTTGACGCCTTAGTCTAAGGCGTGTTTTTAAGAAACGCCCTCTGCGGAGGTCGTCAATTCATGAATTGACGCCCTGATCCAGGTCGTGTTTCAGTTTTGTGTTCCGAACGAGCGCAGCCTTTCCCCAGAGATACCTGCTTTGATTGGGCTCTTGCCCATTCCTATCCTTTACCTTGATTGGACTCTTGCTAATGTTTATCCCTTCCAATCCTATTTAATAGAGCCATTGGCTCTGTTGATCGGTTGGATGCCCCTTCTTCGGATCATCTCCCCTTTTCACTTTCTTCTTCTTCTTCTTCTTCTGTTTTTCTTCTTTTTTCTTTCTTTCACACAGGTTGCTGCTGTTGCTGCTGGCCGAAGGAGGAACCCCCCCCTTTACTGCACACAAATCTTCACCAATTGAGGCTTTCTCCCCATTGAATATCAAACGGCCAAAGTCACAGGCTCTTGTTTTTTTTATTATTCTCCTTTTCTTTTATTATTCTCAGTTCATACGCATACATCCTGTTATTCCATCTCCTGTTAATCTTTCTCAACCACGTTGAGATATTTCCCACAGTGCAACACTTGCACTCTTCCCCTTATTCATCATCTTTTTATTTACAACATATCATCATATTTTTCACACCCTTTTGCATAGGGGTTTAAGGGCAAATACCCTTAAGGTGTGTTCTTGCACATGTTTTCATGCTCATATATTTTTTATGAATTGATGCTACACTCACCATGTTTCTAATCCATATCTTTATTTGTGTTTGTCTTTATTTGCAAGGGTAATTAATTGAAGAACTCTCTTCGTCGGCCGGCCGATTTGAAGAGAAAGGAGCACCTACAATCAACCGCACTCCAAGGTATTTTTCGCGATCTCTCCCATGCTTTCATTGTTATATCTTTTGAGGCCTCGTGTCACGCCCCGAACAAGGCGGAAGTATCGGGACGTACAGTTAGGGACACGCTAGCAAGAGAGGGAACAAAATCTAAAATGATACACAAGTGCTACAAGATGGAAACTAAAAGATCATTAACAAACCACAACTGATACAATAACCTCAAGTTTAACTTAATACAACTGGAATAATCAACCACTAAAACTCAATGACATAACTGAAACTAAATGTTCTCCAAAACACAACTAGAACTGATACACTCAAGACATCACTCCTGCCCTTCCCCATCGGTAAGCGCGTCACCTGAAAAGCCTGGAAAGGGGGAAAACACAACTATGAGCTGACGCCCAGTAGGAAATAACCGACAGGTATAAGTGATTAACAGTTTAATTACATTTTAAAATGTCATGCTACAAATGATAAAACAATAAAAAGATAACGATGATATCACGAAACAGAATTCAAAGATCTTGCAAGGTCAAGAAATATAATGAATAGAATGGTAAGACAAGAATTTACTACAGGAGATAACGATAAGAAGTTGGCCATCTCAAGTCAATTCTAGTCATGTCAAGCACGCATGTATTTTCATTTCCACCTCCAAGTAATCAACAAGTAGAGTAACCACAAGTAGAGTATAGAACAGTAAAGAGTGGAAAGTGAAACGTAGTAGCAAGTAATATAGAGAGTAGTGGAAAGAGTAGTGAGTAGTGGACAGTCCTAGATTTAACACATGTCAAGTACTGGTGCCAAATGCCACACCTAGTCATTCACCTCCCCGGGGGTACACGTAGTGTTCGGGCGCTCTTCCCAGGACCAGACCGAGCCCTTATTTGTTTGCCAGGCATTGATTTCTTTTGGATCAAAGATCCCACGAATCTAGACTTCCACAGTTTATGGCCAGAATTCCAAGGTTTAAGCTAAGTAGCAATAACAACTTCAAGTAGGAAAGAGATTCATTTCCAGAATTTCAAGGTAAGTATAATCATCAAGGAGATTGAAAATCAAGTCACAATAAGAGTTAATCATGCTGCATTACTGTAGAATAGCGGCTATCAATCAAGCTAAACAACATATTAATCCTAATCACCAAGTTAAGATATCATGCTTAACCATTATCATTTGTATTAGCCAAAGTGCCAACAAGCTAGAACAAGTTATCAAGGTAAAGAACAAGCTCTCACAGGAGTGAAAAAGAATGTATTAACAGAGATTTAGTTACACCATTAATCATTAATTAAGTGAGTTTCTATTTAATCTTGTATGCATTGAAATGAAGATGGTAAACGGTGCGTTTTTATGCTAAGTTTGCATGTAGGAACCCATCCAAATTTGAAATCAAGAGGGGTACATGAATAGATCAAAAGTTCTTCAAACATATAATTTCAATGGGTCTAAGTTAAATGGGTTGATTTCCCATTGATTCGGATCCATTTTCGGTTCGAAAAACGAAGAAAACGGGTTTTCTGGTGTACGGGTCGACCCTTGGGGTCGACCCCTGAAAAATTGGGGTCTGGAAGCTGAATGGGTCGACCCCTGGGGTCGACCCCCTCCATTTCCTTCAGATGGGTCGACCCCTGGGGTCGACCCCCATGCAGGGAGCTGATGGGTCGACCCCTGGGGTCGACCCTCGGGCCTGCAGGGGTGCCCAGAAAATGGGTCGACCCCTGGGGTCGACCCCTGCAAGAACAGCAACGAATGTTGCTTCCGGAAACCACATAAACTCATCCAAATGGGGTCCAATTGAGTTGAAATCAAAACCACATGATCTAAGAATCCTAATAGACATTCTAGGGTCATAATACATGAGTTTAAAAATATGAATTTTCACAGAAATCGATTAAATCTCAACTTATACATGATCAATACATGAAAACCCTAGTTTCTGACCTACTTCTACTAAATCATGCAATTCTCTTAACATACTCAATAGAATTTAGGGCTTTAGGTGTCAAAAGAAAGCTAACTCGATTACGAATCCAACCATGTATGATATGCAACATGAAGATCAAGTTACAGGGCTCAAAATTAGCCCGAAATCAAGCTCTGGCTTAAAGGAAACTATATGAAACATGTTCTAGATATGCTTCTACAAAAATCAAAATTCACGATGGCATGCTCAGTGGAATTTGGGGCTTTCTACGTTAAATGAAAGATAATAACATGCTTATTACTTCATGTGAATTAATTAGAATTTGGTTGTTAGATCCTACCTCAAATCGGAGAGAGAAAACTCGAAACCCTAGGATGAAGAACACTTGGACAGCACCTCACAAAAAGCTCGATTTCTCCACGGATACCTAATAAAAATTGGGGCTTTTGCCACCAATGGATAGAGCTCGATGAGAGGAACAATTTGCTATACTTATGATCAAGATTTGGTTGAGAATTCCTACCTCAATCGATGGATCAAAGAAGGATGAAGGTAAGCCAACGGCCTACTGACCCACCTCCACAAATCGAGCTAGATCTCTCCAGATCCGAAATTTCAGCGAACCCCACAGCAGCCAAATGAAAGAAGACTCATAGGGCTTCATTTTGATAGCTCATAGAGCTTCTGGAGCCTTCGAATTTGGGAGTATTTGCTGCTGCAAGCCGCGTGTTTAGAAACGGCGCCGAAATCCTAGACTTGACCAAACTATGTCGGCAGCATGTTTTGGGGCTAAGTTTACCTCAAATTGATTGAGGGTAAATGTTCCTTACATTGTGGCCTTCCATTTGCCCCTGATTTCAGATCATTTGGTTGAGTATGGAGGTCGAATTTCGCGTTTTAATCTAAGGGTTAGGTATGAGTCAAAAGTGTGCACATTTGGGTTTGAATTCTAAATAGATCTTACCACGGATTTACCATGGCTTAAAGCTAGAAGGAAAAGTTGTTATCTACATCAATATTAATCTATTTACTATTTTTACAGATTTTTCTGAGATAGTCGAATTATTACTTATACTATTCCGTAATTAATTAAATATTAAGTTCGGAAGACTAAGTTTACTAATTCGGCGTAATAAATGATTTTCTTAGGCTTAATTATAGAAGACAAAGTTGCTAAACAAAATTAGTTCTACAAGATGTGATTTTTGGGGGTTTTAATAAAATAGTTGAAAAATGACTTATTCTATTAATTAATTAATTAATCTAATTAATTTGGATAATTCTCATTAATTCGAATAACTTCAAATAAATTTTAAATAATTGCAAATAACTTTTTTAAATAAATTTTTAAAGAATTTGGGGTCTTACACCCTCCCCTACTTAAAGGAATTTGGTCCTCCAAATTCACTGCACTAAAACTGAGAGTAGAAAAAGATCGCTCACCTAGAATAGATCGGGATAACGCTTTCGCATAGTCTCTTCAGATTCCCATGTAGCCTCTTCGGTCCCACGCCGACTCCACTGAATCTTGACCATCGGTATCGAACGATTCCGGAGTTGTTGTTGCTTCCGATCCAGAATCTTGACAGGTATTTCCTCATAGGTCAAATCTTCCTTCAGTTCAAAATCCACCTGCTGAATGATATGAGTGGGGTCGTACACATATTTTCGTAACATAGACACATGGAAAACATTGTGTACGCCAGACAAATGCGGTGGTAAAGCCAGTCTGTATGCCACCTCTCCCACTCTATCTAGAATCTCGAATGGGCCTATGTATCTCGGACTCAGCTTGCCGTGAATGCCAAATCTCCGAATCCCTCTCGTCGGAGAGACCTTTAAGAACACATGCTCGCCAACCTGAAATTCCAATGCTCTTCTCCTGTTGTCGGCATAACTCTTTTGTCTTGACTGGGCTACCTGTAACCGGTCTCGGATAACACGGATGTTCTGTGATGATTCCGAAACAAGATCTGGTCCAAGCCACTGTTTCTCACCTACCTCGTCCCAACACAACGGGGAACGACAACTTCTACCATATAGTGCTTCAAAAGGAGCCATCTGAATGCTAGACTGATAGCTGTTATTGTAGGCGAATTCAATTAATGCCAAATGCTCACTCCAATTACCACCAAAATCAATCATGCAAGCTCGTAACATATCTTCCACTATCTGATTGGTTCTTTCAGTCTGTCCATCTGTCTGTGGATGAAAAGCAGTACTGAAATTCAGACGAGTACCCAAAGACTCTTGCAGTCCCTTCCAGAAATGTGAAGTAAATCTGGGGTCTCGATCAGATACTATATTCACTGGAATACCATGCAATCTCACCACTTCCTTTATATACAAAGCAGCCAATACATCAATCGTCCACTTGGACTTAATTGGTAAGAAATGAGCCGACTTTGTCAAACGATCGACAATCACCCATATCGCATCAAATCCACCACGAGTCCTAGGTAGACCCATAATGAAATCCATGCCAATGCTTTCCCACTTCCATTGGGGTATGTCGAGTGGTTTCAATTTCCCTGCTGGTCTGAAATGTTCGGCCTTAACTTGCTGACATACCAAACATCTGCTCACAAAATCTGCAACTTCTCTTTTCATATTCGACCACCAAAAGGACCTTTTCAAATCTCGGTACATCTTAGTGCCTCCAGGATGAATGGTATATCTGGATCTATGAGCTTCCTCAAGAATTTTGTTCTTTATTGTAGCCTCATCCGGAACACAAGTTCTGCCTTTAAATAATAATCTAACATCATCGGCCAACATGAAGTCAGGTCTACTGCTCAAGTTTCCCTTGATCTCTACTAACTCGGGATCATTATCTTGCAAGGACTTGATCTCTATCAATAATTCAGGTTTAAGTTGAATCTGAGCAATCAAGATCCGATCGTTGTCAATATTGAGATCCAGACTAGATAATTGTTCTAACAATCTCCATTCTTGTAACATGAGACTTGACAGTCTAGCTACCGGCTTCCGGCTTAATGCATCTGCCACAACATTACCTTTGCCAGGATGATACTCAATCGAGAAGTCGAAGTCCTTCAAGTACTCCAACCATCTCCGCTGCCTCATGTTGAGTTCCTTTTGAGAAAATAAATACTTCAAACTCTTATGATCCGAAAACACTGTAAAGGTTTCTCCATACAAGTAATGCCTCCATATCTTCAAAGCAAACACGACTGCAGCAAGTTCCAAATCATGAACAGGATAATTATCTTCGTGCTTCCTCAACTGCCTAGAGGAATAGGCAATCACCTTCCCATGCTGCATGAGTACACAGCCTAAGCCAATACCTGAAGCATCAGTATAAACAACAAATCCTCCTTCACCAGAAGGTAAAGCCAAAACAGGTGCAGTAGTCAAACACTCCTTCAGAGTCTGAAAGCTTCGCTGACAATCATCTGACCAATCAAACTTATTCTCCTTACGGGTTAATCTTGTCATAGGTACTGCGATCTTGGAGAAATCTTGAATAAATCTTCGGTAATAGCCTGCCAGGCCTAGGAAACTTCTAACTTCAGTTGCACTAGTAGGCTGTTCCCAATTCTTCACTGCCTCAATCTTCGAAAGATCAACAGAAATGCCTTCCTTGGTGATAATATGTCCGAGAAAGGACACTTCTTGTAGCCAGAACTCACACTTACTGAACTTAGCATATAGTTGATGATCTCTCAACAGTTGCAATGCCATTCTCAGATGCTCAGCATGCTCCTCCTCATTCTTAGAATAAATCAGGATGTCATCAATAAAGACTACGACCCATTGATCAAGATAGGGCCGAAATACATCGTTCATCAACTGCATGAAAGCTGCTGGAGCATTCGTTAGACCAAAAGGCATAACGACAAATTCAAAATGACCATACCTGCTGCGGAAAGCCGTTTTATAAATATCCTCTTCCTTAATCCGCAACTGGTGATATCCAGATCGAAGATCGATCTTAGAAAAATATTGAGCTCCCGCTATCTGGTCAAATAACTCGTCAATCCTCGGCAAGGGATATTTGTTCTTGACAGTCTGCTGGTTTATTTGCCGATAATCAATGCACAACCTCATCGAACCATCTTTCTTCCTGACGAATAACACAGGGGCTCCCCACGGAGAAGTACTAGGACGAATAAAACCCTTCTCGAGTAATTCCATTAGTTGCTGCTTCAGTTCCCTTAGTTCCGCAGGAGACATACGATAAGGAGCCTTAGAAATAGGAGCTGTGCCAGGAATAAGATCAATAGAAAAGATAACTTCCCGCACAGGCGGAAGTCCTGGTAGTTCTTCTGGAAAGATATCAGGAAAATTTCGGACAACAGGAATGTCCTTGATCTCCATCTGCTGCTCAGGAGTTGCACAAACAAAGGCTAGAAAAGCCTCACACCCATGCCTCAAAAGCTTATCAGCTCGAAGAGCCGAGATGAGCGGTACGGAGTTATGGTGCTTGACTCCCGTAAAAGATAAACCAGAATGTCCAGTAAAAGTCACTGAGCTAGAACTACAGTGAACATTGGCCTCATACTTGGCCAACCAGTCTGCTCCTAGGATTACATCATAATCCTTCATATCCATGCAGACCAAATCTGCTGGAAAGTTCTGTTCACCAATCATAACCTTACTAGAAGGATAGAAATACTGGATTGTTGATCTAGTGCCAATAGGGGTTGAAATCTCTAACAGAGTATTCATCAAAACAGGTTCCACAGCTAATAACTTAGCAAATCTCCGTGAAATAAAAGAATGTGTTGCACCAGTATCAAAGAGAGCAAATGCGGGCTTATCGATTATAGTAAGGGTACCTTCGACGAGTCCGCCATCATCAGAAATCCCAGTTTCATCTGCATGTAAAGCTTGAAGCTTGCCTTGTGGTTTCTTGAAGACTAGAGGTTTTGCCGATGTAGCTTGCTCCGATATGAGAGGGCAATTGGGGATACGGTGCTCCTTGCTTCCACACCGCAAACATGCGCCTTGCTTGCGCCAGCACTCCTCTATCTTGTGACCCGGACGATCACAATAGTTGCACACGCCCTTGAATGGAACAATAGGGCCAGGCTTCTTGTCTTCATGCCTCGGCATCTTGCCTTTCCACGATCCGGACCCGCTCCACGAACCAGGTCCACTAATAGGCCTCTTCTTGGTATACCCGGGTTTGACACTCCCGGAACCCGTAGGTAATTCTTTCTTGGTGCCTTTCCCACGGATTCTCTCCGTCATCTCAAGAGTATCCTCTAGAACTTGTGCTTTCCTTACCATCTCGGAATAAGTGGAAATCTCCATCGGTGCCAACTGGTTGATATAATGAAGCTTCAATCCATTAAGAAAGCGCTTCGCCTTCATCTTCTCGGTGGAAATGAGATGTGTAGCATATCGAGAAAGCCGTGTAAATTGAGCCTCATACTCTGCCACGGACAAACCTCGCTGTTTCAAGGCCGCGAACTCTGCCGCTTTCTTCTCTTGCACTCTATCAGAAAAATACTTGCTGTTGAAGAATTCTTCGAACTCTTCCCACATAACTTGCCGATCACCGAGAGTTGCCTTGATAGAATCCCACCAAGTACGTGCATCATGTTCCAGTTGAAATGTGGACAAAAGGACACGCTCCTGGTTGGTGCATTGCATAACTTCAAAGATTCTTCCCATCTCATCTAGCCAGTGCTCGGCTTGGTCAGGGTCAGTCGAACCAGCGAATCTAGGCGGATTCATTCCGCGGAAGTTCCGGTATAGATCACCGGTGCCATGTTGTGCCGCTCCTGCCTGAGCTACTTGCTGAAGGGCCTGAGTAAGGCCTTGAACTGTACGCTGCAGGTTCCTCCATTCAGCACGATCAGCTGCCATCTACACGAGAAATAGATTACTTAGGTTTAATCAAGATAAATAGTTATACGATTAAGAAACGAACTTAACCCAAGTTCTACCCAATCTCACAGGTCAGGTCTAGACTTTTACAAGGTTAGGGATCTAATGCACCTAGACACGACCAAAACTCGGTACCTGGCGGAGGTAATCGGTCCGAAGACCACTCGCGCAAGTGTGCGACCATTCCGATAGGCATAGCCTAACGTTCGGACAACACCTTTTGATATACCGATTATTGGGATGCAATGCAAGAAAACCTAAACTGAGGGAACCTAGGAATGTGAAACCTAGGGCTCTGATACCAACTAAACTGTCACGCCCCGAACAAGGCGGAAGTATCGGGACGTACAGTTAGGGACACGCTAGCAAGAGAGGGAACAAAATCTAAAATGATACACAAGTGCTACAAGATGGAAACTAAAAGATCATTAACAAACCACAACTGATACAATAACCTCAAGTTTAACTTAATACAACTGGAATAATCAACCACTAAAACTCAATGACATAACTGAAACTAAATATTCTCCAAAACACAACTAGAACTGATACACTCAAGACATCACTCCTGCCCTTCCCCATCGGTAAGCGCGTCACCTGAAAAGCCTGGAAAGGGGGAAAACACAACTATGAGCTGACGCCCAGTAGGAAATAACAGACAGGTATAAGTGATTAACAGTTTAATTACATTTTAAAATGTCATGCTACAAATGATAAAACAATAAAAAGATAACGATGATATCACGAAACAGAATTCAAAGATCTTGCAAGGTCAAGAAATATAATGAATAGAATGGTAAGACAAGAATTTACTACAGGAGATAACGATAAGAAGTTGGCCATCTCAAGTCAATTCTAGTCATGTCAAGCACGCATGTATTTTCATTTCCACCTCCAAGTAATCAACAAGTAGAGTAACCACAAGTAGAGTATAGAACAGTAAAGAGTGGAAAGTGAAACGTAGTAGCAAGTAATATAGAGAGTAGTGGAAAGAGTAGTGAGTAGTGGACAGTCCTAGATTTAACACATGTCAAGTACTGGTGCCAAATGCCACACCTAGTCATTCACCTCCCCGGGGGTACACGTAGTGTTCGGGCGCTCTTCCCAGGACCAGACCGAGCCCTTATTTGTTTGCCAGGCATTGATTTCTTTTGGATCAAAGATCCCACGAATCTAGACTTCCACAGTTTATGGCCAGAATTCCAAGGTTTAAGCTAAGTAGCAATAACAACTTCAAGTAGGAAAGAGATTCATTTCCAGAATTTCAAGGTAAGTATAATCATCAAGGAGATTGAAAATCAAGTCACAATAAGAGTTAATCATGCTGCATTACTGTAGAATAGCGGCTATCAATCAAGCTAAACAACATATTAATCCTAATCACCAAGTTAAGATATCATGCTTAACCATTATCATTTGTATTAGCCAAAGTGCCAACAAGCTAGAACAAGTTATCAAGGTAAAGAATAAGCTCTCACAGGAGTGAAAAAGAATGTATTAACAGAGATTTAGTTACACCATTAATCATTAATTAAGTGAGTTTCTATTTAATCTTGTATGCATTGAAATGAAGATGGTAAACGGTGCGTTTTTATGCTAAGTTTGCATGTAGGAACCCATCCAAATTTGAAATCAAGAGGGGTACATGAATAGATCAAAAGTTCTTCAAACATATAATTTCAATGGGTCTAAGTTAAATGGGTTGATTTCCCATTGATTCGGATCCATTTTCGGTTCGAAAAACGAAGAAAACGGGTTTTCTGGTGTACGGGTCGACCCTTGGGGTCGACCCCTGAAAAATTGGGGTCTGGAAGCTGAATGGGTCGACCCCTGGGGTCGACCCCCTCCATTTCCTTCAGATGGGTCGACCCCTGGGGTCGACCCCCATGCAGGGAGCTGATGGGTCGACCCCTGGGGTCGACCCTCGGGCCTGCAGGGGTGCCCAGAAAATGGGTCGACCCCTGGGGTCGACCCCTGCAAGAACAGCAACGAATGTTGCTTCCGGAAACCACATAAACTCATCCAAATGGGGTCCAATTGAGTTGAAATCAAAACCACATGATCTAAGAATCCTAATAGACATTCTAGGGTCATAATACATGAGTTTAAAAATATGAATTTTCACAGAAATCGATTAAATCTCAACTTATACATGATCAATACATGAAAACCCTAGTTTCTGACCTACTTCTACTAAATCATGCAATTCTCTTAACATACTCAATAGAATTTAGGGCTTTAGGTGTCAAAAGAAAGCTAACTCGATTACGAATCCAACCATGTATGATATGCAACATGAAGATCAAGTTACAGGGCTCAAAATTAGCCCGAAATCAAGCTCTGGCTTAAAGGAAACTATATGAAACATGTTCTAGATATGCTTCTACAAAAATCGAAATTCACGATGGCATGCTCAGTGGAATTTGGGGCTTTCTACGTTAAATGAAAGATAATAACATGCTTATTACTTCATGTGAATTAATTAGAATTTGGTTGTTAGATCCTACCTCAAATCGGAGAGAGAAAACTCGAAACCCTAGGATGAAGAACACTTGGACAGCACCTCACAAAAAGCTCGATTTCTCCACGGATACCTAATAAAAATTGGGGCTTTTGCCACCAATGGATAGAGCTCGATGAGAGGAACAATTTGCTATACTTATGATCAAGATTTGGTTGAGAATTCCTACCTCAATCGATGGATCAAAGAAGGATGAAGGTAAGCCAACGGCCTACTGACCCACCTCCACAAATCGAGCTAGATCTCTCCAGATCCGAAATTTCAGCGAACCCCACAGCAGCCAAATGAAAGAAGACTCATAGGGCTTCATTTTGATAGCTCATAGAGCTTCTGGAGCCTTCGAATTTGGGAGTATTTGCTGCTGCAAGCCGCGTGTTTAGAAACGGCGCCGAAATCCTAGACTTGACCAAACTATGTCGGCAGCATGTTTTGGGGCTAAGTTTACCTCAAATTGATTGAGGGTAAATGTTCCTTACATTGTGGCCTTCCATTTGCCCCTGATTTCAGATCATTTGGTTGAGTATGGAGGTCGAATTTCGCGTTTTAATCTAAGGGTTAGGTATGAGTCAAAAGTGTGCACATTTGGGTTTGAATTCTAAATAGATCTTACCACGGATTTACCATGGCTTAAAGCTAGAAGGAAAAGTTGTTATCTACATCAATATTAATCTATTTACTATTTTTACAGATTTTTCTGAGATAGTCGAATTATTACTTATACTATTCCGTAATTAATTAAATATTAAGTTCGGAAGACTAAGTTTACTAATTCGGCGTAATAAATGATTTTCTTAGGCTTAATTATAGAAGACAAAGTTGCTAAACAAAATTAGTTCTACAAGATGTGATTTTTGGGGGTTTTAATAAAATAGTTGAAAAATGACTTATTCTATTAATTAATTAATTAATCTAATTAATTTGGATAATTCTCATTAATTCGAATAACTTCAAATAAATTCTAAATAATTGCAAATAACTTTTTTAAATAAATTTTTAAAGAATTTGGGGTCTTACACCTCGTGTCTCTGGCGATCACAAACTCCCCTTGTGCACCTCGTGCATGTTTTTCTCCTATTATTGCATTGCTTATTAATTAATTTTCATTAAGTGGATTTTTAAAGAGATCTACAAATTGGCGATCACGGTGGGAATCCTTTCTTGTTTTTTATTTGATTACCCCTTTCCCCTTGGCACCCACGTGTGCCCTTTCCTATTGGTACCCACGTGTACCCCTCCTTTTGTGCCCCTCGGACACCCTCCCTTGTGCATTGCACTCTCCCAAAGTGATTTGTCAATTAGATAGATTTGTTTTAAAACTTTCACTTATTTAAAATCTTGATGAGCATGTTTCTGTGTTAATAATTATATTTGTTGATTGCCTATGTGAGTGCTTCTCTACTTTGATATTGCTGGCCGCGAGAGTTTTCTGGAAGCAGGCAATTAACGCCTCTGACAGAGGCGCTTTTTTTTAGGTAACGCCCTATTACAGGGCGTCTTTTTCCTGTTTAACGCCTTCTGTCAGGGCGCTTTATATCATATCCCTTATGTTGTGAATTCACGCCCTCCCACAGGGCGTTTCTTTATTTGGTAGCGCCTCTCTTCAGGGCGCGTTTTCATGATTTAACGCCCTGCCCAAGGGCGTCTCTTTTATTGGTAGCGCCCTGCCACACGGCGTCTTATTCCTGTGTTTTCACCGAACTCCTTTGTTTATCACTGTATCATATTTCTGCTTATATCTTGCATTCATTCATTCATTTTGCATTGGTTTGAGAGGCCTTATCTCTTTATACTAGGAGCCACACACCCTCTTGGTGAAGGAACGACCCTCCATTGAGCATTCCGTCTCTTTGGATTGGAAATTCCTAAACCAAGCCTCCATAAGTCCCCGCACCCGTGGATTCCCTCACGGACGCCGGGCAGGTTGTACCCTTTTTGGAGTCCCGATATAGTTGGCCTAATACGTGGTGAGTGAGAGTTCCTAGTTGGCATTGAAGTGAATCATATTGAAACTAGGACTCTCCTTGTGTGAATCTTTCCAAACTTTATTAAAATTCATTAATTCACCGAGGATTAAACAAATAAAAATCAAGGTAACCATTCCAACTTGTGTGTTTCTTTGCAAATTGTTTGCACATTACTTGGATTGCATAATGGCTTACTTTGATAGACAAAACAACATGTTCAATTCAAATAATGCTCATGAGGATGATCGTCCATGCACATCTTATGATCCTCAATTTCAACATGTTCAATATCATTCTCACCATTCTTTCAAAGGACCACATTCTCATTCTTATGGTCATGCCCGACCCATGGGCAATGTCCATTCTCATGGTCCCTCTACTCAATTTCAGGCCACTATTCCTATTAGACCCTCTCGTCCCAATGATGAGAAGGTCTCCCAGATTTTGCATGCATTAGATCATCTTACCCCTCAACAGATCCAAGCCCTTCAGGCTGCCGTTGAGGGTGCATCTCCTTCATCTCCTCCTCCTTCCAATTCTACTCGGGTGGCCCATCACCCGCCTCCTTCTATTCCTCCTCCATCGCGGCCCCAAGGCCCATTTATTCATTGCAATCCGGCCCATCTGGGTTCTTTTACGGGTCATCTCGTCAACTCCCCTCCACGGCCTTTTTATGCCACCCCTCCTTCAAGGCCCTGCCAACCCTCGGTTGTTCAAGTCACACCCCTCCAGCAAACTCTGCTCGATAAGATTACTTTGATGGAGGAACAAATAAAGAGGGTCACGGCTCCTCCTACTCCAGTCAATCCTCTCCATGCCGCTTTAGATGAAATTACAAAGATGGAGAATGAATGGAAAGACAGGATGGATGATTATGACTTCGGCATTCCAAGCGAGGAAGAGCCGGCAATTGAAGAATCTGAGGCAGCGTACGATGATGATGAAGCTCCGCAGGCACCCCTTTCGAGTTTCCTTAATTTCCCGCTCCCTCCACTTTCATTCGATGAACCTCCTGCTCAGGATGAAACCATCCCCGATCCAATCCCTATTTATGAGACTAATTGGTGTTACGATGATGGGTCGATACTTCAATCACCCACACTGGCACATTGTAAGTCTCCTCCTATCCTTGACGCCGCATACATCACACCTCCCCCTATTACACCATTAACCCCCGCAACACTGGCCTCCCCCAAGCCTTCCACCATTAAACCTCCACCCGTTAAGCCATCTACCTCCACACCATTAGCCTCCGTCGAACCCATCATTAAACCTTCCCTAATCAGCCTCCCATTAGCCTCCACCTCGGCCTCCACTTACCCAATTTCACCACCATTACCCTCCATTATGCCTTTAACCCCAAAACCCATACCTCCACCACATAGCCTTTCGCCTTTACCTATGGTTAATTCTGAGCAGGATCCACCACTTTTTGCACCCGAGCCAATCCCGACCGCTTGCAAGCAAAGGGAGAAACTCGATGTGTTTGAACCTCCGCCTCCACTTACGCCAACACCTTCCATTATAACTCCACCATCCACGGAGCCTTCCGCCTCCGCCTCACCTCCCTTTGTTACTCGGAAGGGGCGTGCTTCTGCAGCTACTTGTGCCGAAGATAAGCAAGAGCCGGGCAAGAAGACTTTGGCCACGACTGTGCCATTCAAGATTCAAGAATTCATTTGCCGGATGCCAATCCGAGTTATTGTGCCAAGCATGATTGAAGAGGCCAAGTCACCGTCATGCCAAGCACTGATGCTGTGTAAGGGCCGGGCAGGGCACCCTCTGTTCCAACTTCCAAATCTTGAACCCCCGGGCAACATGATGCTTCTGAGCTCAACTTTACAACTCCCTCACACCATTACTTTGCACTCTCCAAGGGAGTTGACATTCACCATTGAAGTCTCGGCAGGGGCTATTTCTCATACACTTTCACTGCCGTGGAGGGGCAGTTATCTTAATGCTAAGGGGCCATCCCTTATTTGCTCCACTTTCTATTCATCCATCTCTATCACTTTTTCTTCATGGGCCATTCCCAGGGTTAGGAGGAGGATCTCATCCTCTCGCCCTTCACATTCTTCATATTCTTTGCATTCATTGCATTCATCGTATCCATCCCATTGCATGCATTTGCACCTCCTGCTTCCCGGGTTTCCAAACCCGTATCTTCCCCGCCTTCCGGCACCGCCGGATCCTCCGCATTTCCCATCTTATTCATATTCATCTTCATTACTCGGGCATCGCGCCCCTTTCCAACCTTTTCATCTCCCAGATTTCTCTCCCTTCTTCCCAGGGCATCGCGTCCCTCGGCATTTTCTCCCTCCGGAACCTCCGGACTTTTTCTTCGGGCACGACGCCCCTTTCCATCTTCTCCTTCTTTATTTGCTTCCTTCGGAACCTCCGGACTTTCTCCCAGGGCATCGCGCCCCTTTCCACCTTATTCCTCCGGAACCTCCGGACTTTCTCCCAGGGCATCGCGCCCCTTTCCACCTTATTCCTCCGGAACCTCCAGATTTTCCCTTTGGGCACGACGCCCCTCTCCACCTTCTTTATTTGCTTCCTTCGGAACCTCCGGACTTTTCTCTCGGGCACGACGCCCCTTTCCACCTTCTCCTTTCTGATTTCATTCCTCCGGAACCTCCGGATTTTTCTCTCCCTGGGCATCGCGCCCCTTTCCATCCTCTTCCTCCGGAACCTCCGGACCCTCCATCTTTCTTTCGATTCATCTTTCTGCTCCTCAGGGATATCACATCCTTCATTTTCTTCCTCCTTTTTCATCATCTTTTTCTTTATTTCTTCCCAGGACATCGCGTCCCTTCTTTCGTTATCCCTCCGGAGCCTCCGGATGATTCCTCCTATCACGATTCTCCTCCTTTACCTCCGGACCCTCCGGATCCGCCTCTTTCTATCTACCAATTTCTTCTTCCAATTCATCCTGATTCTGGGTCCGACCCAACTTCTTCCACATCCACTGCTTTGGGCATTTGCCCCTTCTCCCATTGTTTCCGAGGCTTTAGTCCTCACCCCTCTTCTTGATTTTCCGCTTCTTCTGTAGACTGTTCCATGTGATCAGGGTCTCCGCACCTTAGTGAGGGAGTTCTAGCCCTCGCCTCTCTTCCTTTTCTCCTTATTTCGTCTGAGTCTGGTCTGGGCACCATTCCGTCTTGTTAAGCCACTTTCAATCCTTTGCTTCCAATCTTTTTTCTGCAAAAGAGGACAAATCCCATGATGATCACCTCCAGCAGCAGCTGCTTCTATGAAGGTTGCAAGGTAATATACTGGCGTAAGTTTGCATTTGCATGATATCATTGCCTCCTTACTTCACGCGTGATTTTCAAAATAAAGTGCTTCTTAACAAGACTAAGAGTTGTGTTTTAGACCTTTATCTTAGGCTTTTGTTTAATTACATCATTTTCAAAAAGAGTCTTTAGACTTGCTTTGGCAGCACTTTGGTTGATAAAGAACCCGCACTGGGAATTCAACATTCTCTCCCTGCTTGTTTAAGAGCAACCCTTAGCTAGGCATTTCACACACTTCACGGCGTCCTTAGCCGGCTCCTTTGTTTAAACATCGTTGCTACCTTGGCCATGCCATGAGTTTCCGAAAGTCTTTTCTCTTCTTTACTCGGCCGAATGCAGGTGCAAGAGGTTGACGGATAAGATAACCAACTTTGGTAAATCCCAATACGAGAGGAGTCTCAAATAGGGGCAGTCTTGACCCAAAATCAATATGAATTTCATGATACATCTCGCCACAAAGGGCAATTAAGAATCAAGTCGAACTTTCGATAATTGAATTATGAATCATGGCATGACAAGAGTGGCAAAGTCCCCGCAGGGAAAACCCTGGTCGTATGCATGTCAGGGGTCTAAAAATCAAAGGCATAAAGCCCCAGCGCAACAGACTACCTCTTTGAGGGTTAAAACCTTGGAAGGAATTCAAATCCTGACATTTCCCATCCTGCATTAAGCTTATCTCCAATTATTCTTCTCTTCTCCCTCCAAGACCGAATGTTTCTCGGGTATGGCCTTAGTAGGGGCACCGTTGATCAGAGACGGTTGGTTATAGGATGCCACTTTCAATGAACGCCGGCTTTGGGCAGTTGTTAGCAAAAAGGGAAGGAACAAGGACCCCTAGCCAGTGGTTCAAAATAACCCTTTGATGCTGCATTAACAATGTCTAAGCCAAAATCCAAAAAAAAATTGAATATTTCCCGATCAAAATCCCAACAAAAATTCAAAATATTTTCCAAAAATCTCCATAAAAATTCAAATATTTTCAAAAACCCATAAAAATTTGCATATTTCAAAACTCATAAAAATTTGCATATTTCCAAAATCCAAAAATTTGCATTGTATTTTCTGATGGTGTTTTGCAGGAACATCTTTGCAGAGACCAAAAGCACGGGATGGGTCCTCTCTCTACTTATTGCTATCAATCTATTGATTCTTCCCAATATTCTCATGACATGCCACCCAGGGGCATCATCTCCCTATATCATTCTGATTATCATATCTCATGATTATTCATCTCCAAATCTTTCAATCAACTCCTGCTCGTTTCATCTGATTACTCCGCCGATGGGCATTACCATATCCCGATTATTTAACTCCAAAACTTGATTAGCCAGATTGTCATCCTCATGACAAACAACAAATAATGATGCTTTGCTATGCCATGATTTGACTTATGCTGTTCATGATATATGCTATGATTGGTTGCTTTGATTCATGCTATGCATGCTATGATTAAATGCCTTATTCATTGCTTGTTATATCTTGGCTAATGAATTTTTGAGCGCAGGATAAGAAGCTCTTGGTCCCGCCGACTGGGCATCATCATCAAAGTCCCACGGTGCTTGCAGCTCATTTCTCAGTTCCCCCATACTTATTGCTCCACCATCTCTCCCTGTATGCATTCTACTATATGTTATTACGCTATTAGATTATATCAAGGACCTTGTGGCTTTGGTAAATCTGGAATTTGAGTTCCCCTTCATCAAAAACAATGATAATTCCAGAGGAGTCTTAGTCACACGGATAGGCCGTTGAGCCGTCCAAGGCTGGGGACGATGGTTCCCTTTTTACGAGTTGGTGCGTGGATAAACGGGCTTCGGCTTAGTATCGGCTCGCAGAATTGGTTTCTTGACCCAGTCTTGGCAGTTTAACAATATTATCCTTGATTATTCTATATTTTTCGTTTGATTTAATTTTCCCTTTAAACCCAGCATGCATTCATGTAGGAATTTGAAACAATTGTTGAAAAATCATTCTGATAAGCTGTTTTTAAGGGTCAAATTGATCTTGATCTTCAATGTGAGATATTCCATGCTGAATTGAGTCCTCAGTTCGTTTTGACGCTGTTCTGGGTCATTTTCTCGAAGCTCCTTGTTTGGATTTTTTTATCATCTTATTTTCAAACTTTCCCCTTTGATCCACCTTGGCTGCAGCACGTCCACTGGCTGGTAACCGCTCCCCAATGGTGAAATCTACAGGTTTGTGACCTGAGGTACTTCCACCGCGCTGGAAGTTGATCATTCTCCTTCGTGCCCTCGTGCACATCTCCCCATTTTATCCAAACATTGTTGATTTCGTTGGATTTCCCGAGATTGCTTCATCTCGTACTTCTGATTTCAATTCTCATCAAGTGATGTTGATTGCGTGTCTCATCACACCTTGGCATCTACTTTTCAGTTTGCTCTGCTCCCTTGCAAAGCAGACGCCAAGGCGGGGCAGCTGTAGACACGCCAAAATTGACGTTACTGTGAGTATATCTCATTTTACCTTGTAATACCCCAATTTGACCCTTAAATTAGCTTTGTTTGAGTGATTTTCCCCACTTTTCTTGGATTTCTCCCTTTTTTCTCTCTTTTCCTATTTTTTCCTATTTTTCTGGATTTTTCTAGATTTTTTGGGCATTTTTCTCTATTTTTCAGAAATAACGACTTGAGGTGGGGCGTCTTTTAAATAACGACTTATACATGGGCGTTTCTTAAAAAATTGACGACTATACTGGAGGGCGTCCATTCTTTCAAATTTCTATTTTTCTGGATTTTTCTGGGAATTTTTTGGAATTTTTTGGGAATTAACGACTTAACCATGGGCGTTACTTTGAATGTGAAAAGAATAAAAAATCAAAAAAAATTAAGTCACGCCTTACTCACGGTCGTGTCTTTCAAATGGATTATTTTAATATTATTTTTAACCCCCTTCCAGAAGTGATTTGGTGGCCTTCCGGGTGTCAGAAAAATTCACAAGAATAGTCGTTGGAATCAGGGCGACGAGATGCACCTCCACCTAAAAAATGGGAAAATAATATTGAGAAATGAAAAATGGCCCTATTTCAAATTTTTTAATTAACGTCCTTTGTTAAGGCGTTTTTTAATTAACGCCTTTGACTCGGACGTGTTTCAATTTCATTTCTAAAAATGATCCAGGAATTGACGCCTTAGTCTAAGGCGTGTTTTTAAGAAACGCCCTCTGCGGAGGTCGTCAATTCATGAATTGACGCCCTGATCCAGGTCGTGTTTCAGTTTTGTGTTCTGAACGAGCGCAGCCTTTCCCCAGAGATACCTGCTTTGATTGGGCTCTTGCCCATTCCTATCCTTTACCTTGATTGGACTCTTGCTAATGTTTATCCCTTCCAATCCTATTTAATAGAGCCATTGGCTCTGTTGATCGGTTGGATGCCCCTTCTTCGGATCATCTCCCCTTTTCACTTTCTTCTTCTTCTTCTTCTTCTGTTTTTCTTCTTTTTTCTTTCTTTCACACAGGTTGCTGCTGTTGCTGCTGGTCGAAGGAGGAACCCCCCCCTTTACTGCACACAAATCTTCACCAATTGAGGCTTTCTCCCCATTGAATATCAAACGGCCAAAGTCACAGGCTCTTGTTTTTTTTATTATTCTCCTTTTCTTTTATTATTCTCAGTTCATACGCATACATCCTGTTATTCCATCTCCTGTTAATCTTTCTCAACCACGTTGAGATATTTCCCACAGTGCAACACTTGCACTCTTCCCCTTATTCATCATCTTTTTATTTACATCATATCATCATATTTTTCACACCCTTTTGCATAGGGGTTTAAGGGCAAATACCCTTAAGGTGTGTTCTTGCACATGTTTTCATGCTCATATATTTTTTATGAATTGATGCTACACTCACCATGTTTCTAATCCATATCTTTATTTGTGTTTGTCTTTATTTGCAAGGGTAATTAATTGAAGAACTCTCTTCGTCGGCCGGCCGATTTGAAGAGAAAGGAGCACCTACAATCAACCGCACTCCAAGGTATTTTTCGCGATCTCTCCCATGCTTTCATTGTTATATCTTTTGAGGCCTCGTGTCTCTGGCGATCACAAACTCCCCTTGTGCACCTCGTGCATGTTTTTCTCCTATTATTGCATTGCTTATTAATTAATTTTCATTAAGTGGATTTTTAAAGAGATCTACAGCAGGCCACCATCTAGCCACCCAGGGTGGGAAAGGTCAAACGCCATCATGACGAAGCCGCTTCCCGCCTCCGACTGCCGTGCTCGAAGGCTCCCGCGGTTGGGAGTATAAAACCACTCCCATTCCAAGCACAAAGGGGGGGGGGGGGACAGACACCCACACGCAGACAGTGAAGAGGAGAAGAGAAGAAGAGAAAGAGGAGAAGAGAAGAAGAAGGAGAAGAGAAGAAGAGGGAAGAGAGGAAGAGAGGGGGGGGGGCCTCGCTGCTCCACCCACCGCTGTCGCCTGTGCGAAGAGAGAAGAAGAAGAAGAGAGGAAGAGGAGCCTACTGCTCCGATCACCACGGCCTGAGAGAAAAGAAGAGAAGAAAGAAGAGGAGAAGGAGAGGCTCTGGCCCCCCCTGCTGCTTCGTCCACCGTCGTCCGCGGGAAGAGAAAGAGAAGAACAAGAAGAGAAGAAGAGGGAGGCCCTCCGGCGACCACCGACGAGTGAGAGAGAGTAAGGGAGAACGAGAGAAAGAGAGATGTAGAAGGGGGAGTGGGGAAGACCAGGGAGCCGTCGCCCCTGTTCGACCTTAACCCCCTCCCATTTCTTCCTCTTCATGCTTTTCTTTTCCCTCCTTGTTGCTGTATCTTCTACCCCGGTGTTTTTGATGTATACATGGTCGGCTATGGCCACCTTCTCTTGTTTTTATGAATGGAAATCCCTCTTCTTTAGGGTTTCTCACCGTCTCCGTCCGTTTGGGGTATTTTGCGTGCGTTCGATCGTGCCTTCCCCCCTTTTTTTGGTGTTTAGCCTCCCTATGGGGCCATGGATCTCCATCCATGCCCTTCCTATGCCTCCAACGGCACACCCTAATTGTGCCTTCAGCGGCACACCCTGGCCAAGCCTTCAGCGGCACACCCTCCTGTGCCCTTCCCCGGAACGGTCCTTCGGACCCTTGCCCGGCACGCCCTGGCCAAGCCTTCAGCGGCACACCCTCCTGTGCCCTTCCCCGGCACGGTCCTTTGGACCCTTGCCCGGCACGCCCTGGCCAAGCCTTCAGCGGCACGCCCTCTCGTGCGCCTTCACCGGCACGGTCCCCCCTTTGGCCTTTGCCCGGCACACCTCTCCAGCCCCTACAGGCTCCCTGGCCGGCACGCTAGCCACCAGCCCCTCCTTTTTGCCAGATGCACACCCCCTAGCCAGTCCTAGAATAGTCTTCCATTCGCCGTTCCCTCTGAGTTATTCGAGGTTTTATTAAGGTGTTGCCGCTCTCGAGCACCCACCTCCAGTTGTCGGGTTCCGCCACTCCATGTGGGCGCGTTCCCTGTATCTCCCTTACGCTCGGGTCAAGGGGAGATGTTGCCGAATTTTCGTTAGAAACGATAACATATTAAAAGGATAAGAGGAAGCAACAAACAAATGGAATGACCACACGTTAAAAAGGACTAAAAGAAAGCAACAAGCAAATAAAAAGAACAACGGTAAAACGCTTTAACTGAGGCAAGGGAACCGTAATCAACTCAAAGAGAGCCGAATCAAATAACGACTAAGCAACTCGAACATCCGTCCTCAGGAGAGAAAGAATGGAAGATAATCAGGAGAAAGAGAGAAGAAACCCATGCAAACTTAATAAAAATCAGAAAAGAAGAAAAGAAAAGCCTTAAAAGAAATGGAGGAGGAGTGGGCTCCCCATGTCCTTCGCCGGTACGCTCTTACTGTCTCCCTTAGCCGGCACACCTTTCTAGCCATCCTTCACCGGCACATACCTCATGGCCCTTCGCCGGCACACCCGCTTAGCCCTTCAGCGGTACGCCTTCTACCCCCTTTCACCGACACACCCTTCAGCCCTTCAACGGCACGCCCCTGCTTCAGCCTTCAGCGGCACACTCACCCTTTTAACCCTCCAGCGGTACACCCCTAGCCCTCAGCGGCACACTCCTTTGACCCTCCAGCGGTACACCCCTGGCCCTCAGCGGCACACCCTTTTAACCCTCCAGCGGTACACCCCTGGCCCCCAGCGGCACACTCCCTTGGCCCCCCAGCGGCACATTCCCATGACCCATCGGTACACCTGAAATAATGATAATAATAAAGATAATAAGCTAAAAGAAAACGTAATAAATAAACAAATAATGATACAAAAAATAAAATAATGATAATAATAGTAAACTCAAAAGGTGAGGGAGAAATAATAACAAACAATAATGATATAATAATAATAAATAATACCAAATTCAAAAAATGAATAAGTAAATAAGAATAATAAGGGAATAAGTAATAATAGTAATAAGCTTAAAATAATAATAATAATAAATAGACAAATAAACGATAACAAAAATGAATGAATAATAATAACAAACTCAATAAGAATGATAAATAAATAAATAATAACCAAAATAAATAATAATAACAAACTTAACGAAACACGACGAGCAAATGAATGATAATAAAACGAACAAACAATAAAAACAAACCTAACAATAATAATAATGAATGAATAAATCACGAGAAAAATAAATAAATAGTAATAACGAACTCATTCAAAGATATATACAAATCAATAAATAATAATGGTGAAATTCTAAATAACAATAAAACGATGAGATCCGCTTCGCGGCCTCGTTCTCCTCGAGACCCGGTGCTGAAGGAACAACAACGCTGCCTCTGCGGGCTGGGTCTGAGTCTTGGGAATTTATCCCGAAATGGCCATGACCTGACCTCGTCTCGGGCTGACATTCCGATTAAACCGGGCTCATTTCTCCGGCCGGATCCCTTCCAAGACGCTACTAAAATTGCCGCATGTTCGGCAGACATTTGAACGGGTTCATTTCGATTTCCGTCACGTTTCTATTACGGACCTGTTTCCGAACATGAAAAGACCCGTGAGCAACCAATATGGCCGGTGGCTCCCTCCCCGACATGGTCGTGAGCCGGTATTGCTCCGGGCCGATAGCCCATCAAATCGGATTCATTCTAACGGGATTCGTTCCTGTTCTTTCATTGAAATTACCGTGAACTCGGCATACATTTGTACGGGGTCGTTTCCACCCACGTCGCACTTTCAATATGGGCCCTTGCCCGAACATGAAAAGGTCCGCAAGTGACCGACAGAATCGGAATAGAACAAGACGGCTCTCGCCACCCCTGGGCTCCTTCCATGGGAATATCAATAAGACCTCCGTGGGCCACACTTAGACCTCGGGCCTGTCCCGATCATGGTCATCGTCTGGCTCATATCCTCAGTCTACAGCCCGTTCCTTTCGAACACGTTTTCGGTTCTGGAGTCTAGTCCCGGACTCTCCCCCGTTGCCCTCTGGCACCAGAAATATTAATGAAGCCCGCGCAAGCCTCGTTCGGACCACGGGAGGCGCCCCCGGCATGGTCCTGACTCGATCTCGCACCGGGCCAATAGATTCACTGGTTTTCGGCTAGAATAACCGAGATTCAACCGAATGTTTTCAGCCCCTCGGGATAATAAACTTGCCGTACCCCGGCGCACATATGTTCCTAGTCCTCCTGCGGCGATTACGATATTCTCAAGCCGGACTCCCGTCCGAATATTAAACGGTCTCCCGAATGATCGATATGTTTCGAACGCCCGCTTCTCCAGACACAGGGCTTTTCAGCCGATTTAAGGGATATTCCCTTATCGCCCCTTGACACCGGAAATATTAATGACGCTCATGCAAGTCTTGTTCCGACCGCGGGGGGCCCACCGCAGTATGGTCGCAGCTTGCTCTTGCACCGGGCCAAAAGATTTACTGGTTTTTGACCGCTCTGACCGAGGTTTAGCCTAACGTTTTCCGTTCTTCTGAACAATAAATTGCCATATCCTGGCATACATATGCTTCGGTTTTCCCGCGACGATCCCACTTTTCCCGAGCCGAACATTCGTCCGAATATTAAATGGTCAGCACATGACCGACATGATCGCGAATGCTTTCTCCTCACTCTCATACGGGGATTTCAATGCTCCCTAATAGGCCTTTCCATGCAATTAATTTTCTTGGCCATGAGGCCCTGAATCCTGGATATTAATCAAGGGTGTTCCCTCGTATGGGGGATGTAAACGACGTCGTGACCTTTATGGCGCGGTGGATTTTGGTCCCGACACGAACCACACAATCGTCTCACGAAGTCAGATCGAGAGCACCATGGGCTCTTCGGGGCCCGAATAAATCGTCACTTTGTGACTGGCACGCCCACGCACTTAATAGATGAATCAACCATTCCCGAATAGACGAGCGCCAATAATAGACAAACGAAAAGTGCGTCCACAATTCTGGCACGCCCGGTGGGACCTAAGCCACCCTTCATCTCTTCGCCGGGATTTAGGGCCTCATGGCCTCCTAATTAACGATGTTTGCCTGCTTTGATGAATGGCAGGTGCTGTCTTCGCCAGTCCTTTGGGGAGAAAATCCAGACTCGGTGCAGCTGCCTTCGTGGCCTCGAGGACGCTTCTTCGAAGCATATGCAGCTTCCAGGAATCATGGGGGGGCTGTTATAAAAAAAAGAAGAGAAAGAGAAGAGAAGGGAGGGGAAATCAAACCCCCCCTTTTCCTCAAGAGGAATGAGAAGAAAAGAAGAGAAGAAGAAAAGGAAAAAAAAGGAGAAAAGAAAGAAGCAAAAAAAGGAAGAGAAAGAGTCGGCGAGAGAGGGTTGTACGGCCACGTCCGTCGAGACCCGTGCTGAATAAAGATTACCATTATGGGGTTTATGCGGTGGAGCGAACCACTCATCCCCTCCCTGAGGGGGTGAGCGCTCTCCTGCACCCCCACCCTGGTCGATCATACAGAAGAGAAGAGAAGAGAAGAAGGGACAAAAAAAAGAGAGAAAAAAAAGAAGAGAAAGAAGAAAAGAAGAAAAGTCAGCCAGCATCGCCGACCAAAAGTGCAAGAAGAAACCCGTCATCCCGCCCGACTCTAGGAGGCTCCGAGTCCGTGGTGTAATGACCCGGCCCGTTCCTCCTTCCTGCTGCCTCCATCTGGCACAAAACGTCCCTCGAGTCACTGTTCAAAGATCCAATAAGCCGCAACTGTAACTTGATGAATTTCTGCCCGCTGTGGGGAATGCTTTATAGCAATGGGGCCAAGCACGGCCGCCACTCTCGAAGAGATCATGCACATACCCCGCCATGAGGGATAAGAAGAGGAGATATACCCCGCCGTAGGGGCATAAGAGGCAAAAAAAATATACACCCTGATCTAGGGGCATATGAAGAGAATCCGCCCAGGCTTGGGGGCACAACATACAACAAAGCTATACCCCAGCTTCGGGGCATTTGAAGAAGAATCCACCCCCGTCTTGAGGGCATTCGAAGAAGGAACACACCCCGTCAATGGGGGCATAGAAGCCATGAAGCACAGGCCCCGGCTTAGGGGCCTTTGAAGAAGTTACATCCCGCTTCGGGAGCATAAGAAAGAGAAGAATACACCCTGGCCTATGGACAATTGAAGAAGAAACATACCCTGCCTGGTAGGGGCATAGAAGCCATAAAGAATACGCCCCGGCTCAGGGGCATTTGAAGAAGCTATGTCCCTCCTTGGGGGCATAAGAAGAGAAGAATACGCCCCGATCTTGGGACATTCGGAGAAGGAATACATCCCGGCCTCGGGGTCCATGAAGTGACATATATCCCCCCCCCCCCCCCCCGGGGGGGGGGGGGGGCATCTGAAGCAGAACACACAATATTCCCCGGCTTAGGGGAGCACGTGAAGAAAGGAATACACCCCGATGCGGGAGCACATAAGCATAAGAAGAAGAGACTGCCCCGGCCAGGGGTCATGAGAAGAAGCAGAGTTGCACCCCGGCTCAGGGGGGCATATGAAGAGAAGTGTACCCCACCTTGGGGCATAAGAGGCAGAAGAATCAACCCCGACTCAGGGGTAACTGAAGAGAATTCCACCCCATCCCTGGGGGGGCACAAGAAGCAAAATACCCCCCGTCTTGGGGGCATATGAATCCAAGAATCACACCCCCGTCTTGGGGGTATTTGAAGGAGAAGCCCACCTCGCCTCGAGGGCCTAGAGGCAACAGCCACGTCCCGGCTCAGGGGCATAGGAAGAGAAGTCCACCCCGGCTTAGGGGCATTGGAAGAAGAAACAAACCCCGCCAGTCGGGACACAGAAGTCATGAAGAATACGCCCCGGCTTAAGGGTATTTGAAGAAGTCACATCCCGTCTCGGGAGCATAAGAAGTAGCAAGAATACACCCCGGCTTAGGGGTATTTGAAGAAGAAATATACCCCGCCTGGGGGCATAGAAGCCGTAAAAGAACACGCCTCGGCTCAGGGGCATTTGAAGAAGCTACATCCTGCCTTGGGAGTATAAGAAGAAAAGAGTCCACCCCATCTTAGGGGTATTTGAAGAAAAAAATATACCCCGTTATGGGGGCATAGAAGCCATAAAGAATACACCCCAGCTTAGGGGTATTTGAAGAAAAAGGATACCCCGCCTCGGGGGACATTGCAAGTAGCGATACACCCTGCTTGGGTGCATAGGAGGCAAACCACACCCCACTCCTGGGGACACATAAAGAGAGTACACCCCGCCATGGGGGCACCTGAAGAGAATTCACCCCGACTCGGGGGTACATGAAGCAACGAAGAATACACCTCGCCTTAGGGGAGTCTGAAGAAGAAGCATACACCCCACTTTGGGGGCACAGGAAGCAAACATTCCCCAACGTGTCGGGGCAGAAGAAGAAGAATTCCCGGTGCCCGGGGGCACATGAAGAGAAAGACACCTCCCTTTGGGGGCACAACAACCAACAAAGATACACCCCGACTGAGGGGCACATGAAGAGAAATACATCCATGCTCTAGAGGCATATGAGACAAAACTATACCCCGATTTAGGGGCATTTGAAGCAAAGACTTCACCCCGCCTTAAGGAGGGGGCATAAGAAGCGAAAGATATACCCCACCCTGGGGGCACAAGAAGAAAACACACCCCACCTTGGGGGCGTAAGTGGTCAAGAGATATACCCCGCCACAAGGCAGTAGAGGCAAAATGCATTACCCCCCGGGGCACCTGAAGCAACATACCCCTCGCCTCGGCAGCATATGAGGCCAAGAGGCTACATCCCGGCTCGGGAGCATAAGAAACAAAAGATATACCCCACGTCGGGGGCATATGAAGTCAGGAATCACACCCCCGTCTTAGGGGTATTTGAAGAAGAAACATACCCCGCTTGGGGGCATAGAAGCCGTGAAGAGTATACCCCGGCTTAGGGGGGCATTTGAAGAGAGCTACACCCCGTACCAGGGACATATGAAGAAGAAGCATACCTCGCCTCCAGGGCCTAGAAGCTATAAAGAACACGCCCCGGCTTAGGGGCATATGAAGAGAAGTCCACCCTGGCTTAGGGGCATATGAAGAACAAACATACCCCACCGGGGGGCATAGAAGCCGTGAAGAGTATACCCCACCATGGGGGCATTTGAAGAGAGCTACACCCCGCCTTGGGGGCATTAAAAAAAACACACCCTGGTCTGGGGACATAGAAGCCAAAAAAAAATACACCCCGCCTGGGGGCACAGAAGCAAAGAGGCAAAACACACCCCTCAGTGGGGATGCACACCAAATGAAGCTACACCCCAACCTGGGGGCACATTAAGACAAATACACTCCAGCACGGAAGCGTTAATGAGAAAAGAAGAGCAGAAAAGAAAGAAAAAAGGGGCACACGAGGCAGACGTGGTCTTCGAGCCCGCCTCATCCCATAAAAGAAGAGAAGAAAAAAAAAGAGTCACGAGGTAGACGTGGTCTTCGAGCCCGCCTCATCACACAAAAGAAGAGAAGAAGAGGAGGAAAAGACACATGAGGTAGACATGGTCTTCGAGCCTGCCTCATCACACAAAAGAAGAGAAGAAGAGGAAGAAAAGACACATGAGGCAGCCGTGGTCCCTGGACCCGCCTCTTCACACACAAAAAAGAAGAGCAGAACCAAAAGAAGACACATGAGGCAGACGTGGTCTTCGAGCCCGCCTCATCACACAAAAGAAGAGATGGAAAGAAAGAATGCACATGAGGCGAACATGGTCCTTGCACCTGCCTCTCTACAAGAGAAGAATAGAAGAGAAAAAAGAGACATGAGGCGAACATGGTCCCTGCACCTGCCTCTCCATAAAAGAAGAAGAGAAGAGTCACGAGACAGACGCGGTCTTCGCACCCGCCTCTCTACACAAAAGAAGAAGAGAAGAATAGAAAAGAAAAAAAGAGACATGAGGCGAACATGGTCCCTGCACCCGCCTCTCTACACAAAAGAAGAAGAGAAGAAAAGAAAGAAATGATCACGAGGCAAACATGGTCCTTGCACCTGCCTCGCCATAAAAAAGGAAGAGAAGAAGAGAAAGAGCAATCATGAGGCAAACATGGTCTCTGCACCTGCCTCTCTACAAAAGAAGAATAGAAGAGAAAAAAAGAGACATGAGGCGAACATGGTCCCTGCACTTGCCTCTCCATAAAAGAAGAAGAGAAGAAGAGTCACGAGGCAGACGCGGTCTTCGCACCCGCCTCTCTACACAAAAGAAGAAGAGAAGAAAAGAAAGAAATGATCACAAGGCGAACATGGTCCTTGCACTTGCCTCTCCATAAAAGAAGAGGAGAAGAAGAGAAAGAACAGTCACGAGGCCAACATGGTCTCTGCACCTGCCTCCCCATAAAAGAAGAAGAGAAGAAGAGAAAGAACAGTCACGGGGCGAACACGGTCCTTGAACCCACCTCTTCACACAAAAGAAGAAGAGAAAAAAAGAAGGAAATGATCACGAGGCAAACATGGTCTTTGCACCCGTCTCTCCTCACAAAAGAGGAAGAAAGGAAGAGAAAGAAGAGTCACGAGATGAACTTTTACCTCCGACCTTCAGCCACCCAACAAACAGAAACCAACTAGATCTTCCGCCGACGGGGCGTTAAATCGACTAGATCTTCCGCCGACGGGGCGTTAAACTGACTAAACCTTCCGCCGACGGGACGTTAAACCGACTAAACCTTTCGCCGACGGGGCGTTAAACCGACTAGATCTTCCGCCGACGGGGCGTTAAACTGACTAGATCTTCCTCCGATGGGGCGTTAAACTGACTAAACCTTTCGCCGACGGGGCGTTACCGACTAGATCTCCCGTCGATGGGGTGTTAAACCGACAAGGTCTTCCGCCGACGGGGCGTTAAACCGACTAGACCTTCCGCCGACGGGGCGCTAAACCGACCAACTTTCAGCCATCGGAGCTTCAACCCGAAAACTACCCTTCATCGGCCTTCGGGTCGGCAGCTATATAATCATCGGCTCCTAGCCGACAGCTATCTCATCATCGGCCCTCGGGTCGACAGCTATATAATCATCTGCTCCTAGCCGACAGCTACCTCATCATCGGCCCTCGAGTCGACAGCTATATAATCATCGGCTCCTAGCCGACAGCTACCTCATCATCGGCTCCTGGCCGATAGCTGTCTCATCATTGGCACCCCAGCCAACAACTTCCCAGTTAAAAAAAAATAGACCTCTCGCTTTGGTTCGAAGCCTTCCTCGGCCAGAGAGCAAAAGAATAAACCTTCCATTTTGGTACAGATCCTTCCCTGGCCAGAGAACAAAAGACACCCTTCTCTTCGACTCTCACGTCCCGCTACCCAGTGCCCCTCGGCAGGGCCATTTCGGCCGGGGCCCACTGTCAGGATTAATCCATTCGTCCCTCCGTGCTTCCCGATTCTGGCTCCCGTAGCCCGCTCCCCAGCATCTTTTAGCCCTTTTGGCTCACTCCAGTGATGTCCCTCGGGTTCTATAGCCCGCTTCCCTAATATCCTTTCAGCCCTTTTGCGGTCTGCATCCCTAATACCTTTACTACCACTACACATATACGTAACAACAATATTTTCCTATGCAAAAAAAAAAAAACAACAACAACAACAACAAAACAACAAAACAAAAACAAAACAAAAAAAAGAGAATGCATGATTGCCCCGCTTGCATGGTTGCTTAATATAGAATAATACACCTCCTTGAAATTTTCTAGGACCGTGTTTCCTTGCTAAATAATAATAATATCGCCCCGATTCCGAATGCACGCACATCACGGCGTACGCTCGAAGGGAACCCAATTATGGCAGGTGCACACGTCAAGGGGCAGAGTCATGGCTGAATCGCTAAGCCCAACTCACAAAATAAACCTGAGGCAACGCTCCCACACTTAGCACTTAATGTGTTCAATAGCTTTCGACTATAGAGATTGCCCGAATTTCTTCTTAGCACTCTACGAAGACTTGAATTCCTGCACTCGCGTGAAAGGTAATCGTGAGGAAAAAGCTGCCTACCCCCACTGTAAAAAAAAGAGAGAAAAAAAAAAGAAAAGAGAGAGAAACGCGGAGCTGAGTAGCCGGGAATCCCCACTAAAACAAATGAGGAGACTCGTGCGAAATGGTGAAGCGAATTACAATAAGGATGAAACCTATTAGCCGGGAATCCCCATTGAGACACATGAGGAGACTCGCGTCAAACGGTGGAATCCGCAATAAAATTACAATAAGGATGAATCTTAGTAGCCGGGAATCCCCATTGAGACACATGAGGAGACTCGCGCCGAATGGTGAAATCCGCTACCAAAATAAACAGATGGGGGCTGTGTGAAGCTACCGAAAGTCGAAAGCCTGAAACTAATGTGTAGGCGCTAGAGTGATCCTCGAGTGTCACTAGGAAAACCTGCATATCCCTATGGTTAGGGCTCTTTGCTCACACATTTGCACTGCCACGCCATAGAGAATTGCCTCGGGTGAAATGCGTGAATTTAGGCTATGCAAGCAAGACATGCGATATCCTCTTGACGGGTGCACCACCCCTCAATTGTGCCTCGCGGCCCGCACCACTCTGTGAATTACGGGTGATGTCCCTATCATATCCCCTATAGGGCAAGCTGCCTTACTTATATTTATGTTATGTCTGCTAATGAATGCTCGCATGCTTGAATAAAAGGAAATCTAATAAAATAATAATAAATAATAAAAATGTGTGTATAATAAACTCAGTTTCGGCCATCGAAACCTACTTTCCTAGCACCGTCTCGTAGAGCCCAATCTCAGCCTACATGGCCTACCTCTTGCCCTCGCGGCTCGTTAATCCCCAACTTCAGCTCTTCAAGCCCGCTCCCAACCTTGGCTATTTTGACCTCCCTTATCGGCCCCTGAGCCGATAGCTTCAAATCATCGGCCCCTGAGCCGACAGCTTCAATCATCGTCCCCTGAGCCGACAGCTTTTTAATCATCGGCCTTCGGGTCGACAGCTTTTCAATCATCGGCCCCTGAGCCGACAGCTTTCTAATCATCGGCCTTTGGGTCGACAACTTTTCAATTATTGGCTCTCATGCCAACAGCTTTCCATTATCGGCCCCTGAGCCGACAGCTTTTAATCATCGTCCTTCGGTCGACAGCTTTTCAAATATTGGCCCCCCATGTCAACACTTTCAATTATCGGCCACTGTGCCGACAACTCTTATATCATTGGCATCCACGCCAACAGCCACCTGGAGTGCTTTAAAAAAAAGAGAAGGGAAAAAGAAGGGAAGAAGAGAAAAAAAACAACAATAACAAAAAGAACAAAAAAAGAGATGAGAAAAAGGGGGAGAGAAGAAAAAGAAGAGAAGAAGAGAAAAGAGAGAATAAAAGAAAGAAAAAGAGACCAAGAGACCAACAAACCAGGTCAGTTCCCGGCGCCCTGTCGGCACTGACGAAGAGAAGAAGAGACCAACAAAGCATGTCAGCTCCTGACACCCTGTTGGCACTGACGAAGAGACAAAGAGACCAGCAAAACATGTCAGCTCCCGGCACTCTGTCGGCACTGACGAAGAGCCAAAGAGACCAACAAACCAGGTCAGCTCCCGGCACCCTGTCGGCGCTGGCGAAGAGACAAAGAGATCAACAAATCATGTCAGTTCCCGACGCCCTGTCGGCACTGACGAAGAGAAGAAGAGACCAACAAACCAGGTCAGCTCCCGGCATCCTGTCGGCACTAATGAAGAGATAGATAGACCAACATACTGCTTCGGTTCCCGGCGTCCCGTCGGCACTGATGAAGAGACCAACAAAGCATGTCAGTTCCCGACACCCCGTCGGCATTGACGAAGAGAAGAAGAGGCAAACAAACCATGTCAGCTCCCGACGCCCTGTCGGCACTGATGAAGAGAAGAAGAGACAAACAATCAAACCCCGTCAGCTCCCTACACCCTGTCGGCACTGACAAAGAGAAGAAGAGACAAATAAACCACGTCAGCTCCTGACACCCTGTCGACACTTACAAAGAGAAGAGACAAACAAACCAGGACGGCTCTCGACGCCCTGTCGGCATCGACGAAGAGAAAAAGAGACCAGTACACCCGCGGGCACAGCCCGACTCATCCTTCGCCTGCGCTACCCGTGGGTGGGGGGCATTTGTGGACACCAAAAATTGCACACCCGGATGTCTTGCTCAACCTCGCATCAACAACGGCGCCGAATGAAGAAGCCCCGGAGAGACTAATCGTCCGGACTCCCCAAGTATGCACACTACCGTGAAGCCAACCCTGGAGTCACGACAGCGAAGAGAGATCCACCCCAGGAGCCCCACAATCCATGGGCCTCGAAGAAAATTAAATGGGCCACAACTCGTGCTCACAACGGGCTTAAAATTGCCCATTCAACCCTTCAGCGGCACGCCCCTGCCGCCTTCAACGGCACCCCCTTTACCCTGTTCAGCGGCACAGCCCCAGGGGGGCTTCAACGGCACACCCCAGGGGGTTTTCAGCGGCACACCCCTCCAAGGGGGGGGCTTCAGCGGCACAACCCCCAGGGGCTTCAACGGCACACCCCAGGGGGGTTTTTAGCGGCACACCCCTCCAGGGGGGGCTTCAGCGGCACAGCCCCCAGGGGCTTCAGCGGCACGGCCCCAGGGGTCTTCAGCGGCACACCCAAAAGGGGGGGCCTTCAGCGGCACACGCCCCATGGCCCTCAGCGGCACGCCCCTTTGGGTCCTCAGCGGCACACTCTTTTGGGCTTCAACGGTGCGATGTTTGCCCCCAGCGGCACGCCCCGCTGGGCCTTCAGCGGCACGCCCATTGGGTGCTCCCGCGGCACGCCCTTTTGGCCCTCCTGCGGCACACTTCTTCAGCCCACCAGCGGCACATCGTTAAGCCTTTTCAACGGCCGAACGACGTGGTGCCCATGCCCTATGGATCTTCGGCGCGCAGTGGCCTGTCTGAGGTGTCGGCCAGGGGTTGGGCCACGCAGGCTACCATCTAGCCACCCAGGGCGGGAAAGGTCAAACGCCATCATGACGAAGCCGCTTCCCGCCTCCGACTACCGTGCTCGAAGGCTCCCGCGGTTGGGAGTATAAAACCACTCCCATTCCAAGCACAAAGGGGGGGGACAGACACCCACACGCAGACAGTGAAGAGGAGAAGAGAAGAAGAGAAAGAGGAGAAGAGAAGAAGAAGGAGAAGAGAAGAAAAGGGAAGAGAGGAAGAGAGGGGGGGCCTCGCCGCTCCACCCACCGCTGTCGCCTGTGCGAAGAGAGAAGAAGAAGAAGAGAAGAAGAGGAGCCTACTGCTCCGATCACCACGGCCTGAGAGAAAAGAAGAGAAGAAAGAAGAGGAGAAGGAGAGGCTCTGGCCCCCCCTGCTGCTTCGTCCACCGTCGTCCGCGGGAAGAGAAAGAGAAGAACAAGAAGAGAAGAAGAGGGAGGCCCTCCGGCGACCACCGACGAGTGAGAGAGAGTAAGGGAGAACGAGAGAAAGAGAGATGTAGAAGGGGGAGTGGGGAAGACCAGGGAGCCGTCGCCCCTGTTCGACCTTAACTCCCTCCCATTTCTTCCTCTTCATGCTTTTCTTTTCCCTCCTTGTTGCTGTATCTTCTACCCCGGTGTTTTTGATGTATACATGGCCGGCTATGGCCGCCTTCTCTTGTTTTTATGAATGGAAATCCCTCTTCTTTAGGGTTTCTCACCGTCTCCGTCCGTTTGGGGTATTTTGCGTGCGTTCGATCGTGCCTTCCCCCCCTTTTTTGGTGTTTAGCCTCCCTACGGGGCCATGGTTCTCCATCCATGCACTTCCTACGCCTCCAATGGCACACCCTAATTGTGCCTTCAGCGGCACACCCTGGCCAAGCCTTCAGCGGCACACCCTCCTGTGCCCTTCCCCAGCACGGTCCTTTGGACCCTTGCCCGGCACGCCCTGGCCAAGCCTTCAGCAGCACACCCTCCTGTGCCCTTCCCCGACACGGTCATTTGGACCCTTGCCCGGCACGCCCTGGCCAAGCCCTTAGCGGCACGCCCTCTCGTGCGCCTTCACCGGCACGGTCCCCCCTTTGGCCTTTGCCCGGCACACCTCTCCAGCCCCTACAGGCTCCCTGGCCGGCACGCTAGCCACCAGCCCCTCCTTTTTGCCTGATGCACACCCCCTAGCCAGTCCTAGTGATGGGAATCGACGCCGAGCATTAACTTTTATTTTTACATTTGAGTCCTTTTATTTACTTTTATATCCTTGGGAAAGTATATGTACAATTGTAAGGCTTTGTAAGCCAATGTGTCATTCCCTAGGATTGTGTGGGTTTTTGTGCAAATGTGTAGTAGGTCCAGTTAGGGGGCCCCCTCCCCTTCCCCATTGGTCCACCTCATCCATGTGGGGCTGGTCAACCATCCTAGGTGGTCATCTAGAAGGTTTGAATGCTAATTGACCACATGGGAGACAAATGGGTTAAAATTTCAAAGGTAGGCCACCTACCTTACCTACCTAGTCAAAGGAGTGCTCCATTCATATGTAATTTATTTTTTTTGAGTTTTGACCACATGGGGGATGAAAATGACATATTTCCCATGAAATTATCAGCCCCCCCACCCCTTTCTATTTTCTATATAAACCTATGTATAGTGTCATTAGAGATTAATGAAGAAAAATTTGTAAAATTGGCTTGAGCCATTGAAGGGTGTGCCCTTGTTCCTCTCTCCCACTGGTGTTCTTCTCCTCAAACCTCAAGTTCTAGAGTGTATCAATCTTCTATCTCCCCCTCTCAACCTCCGGTGATCGTTTGTACCGCCGCCGCCGCCGTTCATGCCGCCTTTGAGCCGCCACGGGATCATCTTTGGTTTTCTGTCCTGCTGGACAGAGGTGCAGTTCGTGAATTCCTGAAGCCAGCCACGAGCTCAGATCGATTTGAAATTTGGAGGGTTGGTTCCTATCTTCTATCCCATTCTCCACAAAAAACTCCAGGTTCAAAAGCCACCGTTTCATATTTTTACCATTTCGTTCAACTCTCAATCTCAGATCTGTTCTGTCACTGTCTACAGTGACAGTAGCCTTGAGTTCTCCACCTTCGACCATCCTTTTGATTTATGTTAGACCTCCAAATTTAACTGGGTGTTCTGTCCATCGTCCCCTACCACCACAAGTTTTCTTAAATTTTTATCATCCTTCTACCTATTTTTTAATAATTCATGTTCTACCGGAGCTACATTACTTTCAGTCAGATCCCAGATCCGACCTTCGTCCAGTAAACAACTCACAGAAAATCATAGACACATCCACACGTGTCCAAGCCAATTTTTCTGTCTTCCCAACTCAATTTCCCACAACTTTTTTGAAGAACCCAACCCCAGATTTGAACGTCTACCTCGCGGTCAAAGGCAATCCACAGTCAAGTTCTCTGCAGGTCTGAGTCTTCGGTTACTGTACAACAGGAGATTGAAAATTCCATAAGTCAAGATCCGAGCAGATCCAGGCCAGATATTTGGGCCTAGGTTGGAGAACTTCAAGCTAGCTTTCCAACGGCGCCAGTCTCGTGTCGATCCGACATTGGGGCTGATCGCAGCGCCCATTCTCGCCGGAGCGCGCGCCGAAATACAGAACCGGCAGACTTCCGATCGGGTTTTCCGACCGGTGCCGAACGGAGCCGCCGGGCCTCCGGCCGGCGAACCAGCGTGCCGCCATCCCAAGGAGTGACCCTCCAGGCATCCACCACTACAGCGGTGCCACCGGGTCCCACACGGATCCTCCGGACAGCACGTGGGCCCCACCGTCACGTGTTCGGGTGTTGCCGAATCAACGCGAGAAGCCGCCCGTCAACCCGAATTCGGTCGTCCCGAACCCCATTGTGTAGCCCTTTACCTCCCTGCGTGGAGTGGACAGCGAGTTGCATTTCTGTAATATCAGTGTATAATTGTTCCGGGAGTACGACTTCGGCCGGGTCCGTCTTCCCCACGCCGAGCGCGTGGAGGTATCATCTTTGCTCCTACACTTGGCATTTCGCTTATTTCATATATGCTTGTTTATGCCGCTGCTAGAGAGCATGATAGGGTAATTAGCTCACTTTCTATTTATATCACCGCTGCTGCGAGAGAGAGCGTTACCGTCCCGTGACCCAATCCGGGCACAAGTGAGAGCCAACCACCCTAGCTCACAGCCGGTTTCTCAACCGCGCACATCCGACGCTTCCCTCGTTAAGGGGCAGTTACGAGCTTGTCGTGTCCGTGGTCTCGTCCCGCATCAATTTGGTATCAGAGCGAGTTTGAGTCTAGGGTGTTTGCATTCACAAAAAAAAAGTGTCATTTACGTCTAGTCATTAGTCATTGTCTAAGTCGTGTTTAGGGTCATCATTGTTTCAAAACAAAAAAAAAGTGTCTTTTTGTATTTACATCCCTTTACTCGGTATATCAAAAGGTGTTGTCCGAACGTTAGGCTACGCCTATCGGGAAGGCCGCACACTTGCGCGAGTGACCTTCGGGTCAATTATCTCCGCCACGTACCGAGTCTTGGTTTACGTCTAGGGTCCTTAGTGTGCATGCATTCCAACTTTGCATTACTTAGGGTCGTGTCTAGTGTCTTGCCAAAATGGCCTTGCATATCCATTCCTAGGGATCCATTCCCGTATTTTGGCAACTATGGCCAACCCATGTCGACCCGTCCAAGGTGATAGGTCCGTGTCCGAGTACATTCGGGCATATCATAAGTATTGGTTGGAACATGGCTTGGGAGAGGAGAGTAAAACGGCCGCATTTCAGTTCCGGAGAGGTTTGCGCCTTCACTTCCAATTGGAATGTCTTATCCGCAATGCATTCTCTCTAGCGGAATCCTATACGGTCGCTCTAGTGGTCGAACCATTTGAGTCACACTTCTCTCGGTATGGTGGCTTTCGACAAGCATCCACCTCCCAGCCGCCTACACCATGGCCTTCACCACTCGAGAGAGTTCCAATGTCATCCATCTCTATTTCCGAATTTGATTCGGAATCCTCTCATTTGGAACCACCAAGGCCCGAGCCACCCGTATTTCTAACGGGGACGCTTTTCATAGCCGAGCCGCTTCTTAGTTGGCTCAAGGATGGCTTGGTCCCACCTCCCTTCCCATCAATGGACCCCACACTACCACTAGTGTCAAGCAACTCATTTCATACCACCTTCCGGTCTCGTCACTATGTGGACACATTGGACGGCCTTCTTAAAGGGTTAGACCGGCAGTTGACCTTTACACATTTATTGGCCCGAGACTTCGACCAACCCACTAGTCTTAGCTTCACCCATCCGGCCTATGGGTCCATTACCTCCGAGTGCACCATGGGTTGTGTCACCACGGAGATCCTCTTACTCCTTCCCTTACCAGCCGAGCCCGAATCCATACCCTTTTGTCCGAGGGAGGAATCATACTTCTTACTTACGGTCCCCGTCCCACCCATCACAATGCAAGAAGGTGACTATCCACACCTTCAAAACTTCTACACGTGGGACCGTGACTTGGGGGAGCCCACCACAAGAGGTCATACCTTCTTCGATCCCTTTGACCCATTCCTTAGTGGACCCCATGACCCACCTTATATAGTTCATTTCTTCAAGGGAGTCCACTATCACACTCCTACCCCACTGGCCGGGTCATTTACACCCACCAAGCCCGTCCACGATACAACAACATTCGGCCCTCCTAGCCCTCTCAAGTCCCCCAAATCCAAAGGGCCGTCCATGCATGACTGGGTCATACTTGGATGTTTAGGTGTTCCCATACCACCCATCTCCGGTTACATAACATGCATGCATGGCACACATTCGGGTGTCCTGGTCCGCCGTCACCTATGTACGGGTCGGACTAACAATAGGTGTGTCTACAGTCATGTATGAGTCGGTTTCTTATTTGTGTGGTTTGCATATGTGTGTTAGTGCATGGTGAGTCTGCATATGTCGTGTGCAAGCTCGTCGATGTTAGTCCCTTATGAGTGTGAAAGCGAGTAGACTCACTCGATGAGTATGGGATCGGCTCTACATCTATACCCGGATCAGTCACCTACAGGGACTCAGCGGTGATTCCTAGTGAGTCTTCGAGCTGCTTCCTTCCCTTTTGAGAGTGCCCCACCCGGAGTGTCCACCTCTAGCCCGTAGCAGCTTGTGCATATCGAGTATATATGGATTGAGCAGGTGACGGTCACTTGGAGTGGAGCATACCCGCGCTACTCGGCACGGTGACGGATCCGCCGGAGTACTCGAGCATCCATACCCCTACTCGACGGGGTCGAGTTCCTCCCACCCGGGGAGAGTTGATGGGAATCGACGCCGAGCATTAACTTTTATTTTTACATTTGAGTCCTTTTATTTACTTTTATATCCTTGGGAAAGTATATGTACAATTGTAAGGCTTTGTAAGCCAATGTGTCATTCCCTAGGATTGTGTGGGTTTTTGTGCAAATGTGTAGTAGGTCCAGTTAGGGGGCCCCCTCCCTTTCCCCATTGGTCCACCTCATCCATGTGGGGCTGGTCAACCATCCTAGATGGCCATCTAGAAGGTTTGAATGCTAATTGACCACATGGGAGACAAAGGGGTTAAAATTTCAAAGGTAGGCCACCTACCTTACCTACCTAGTCAAAGGAGTGCTCCATTCATATGTAATTTTTTTTTTTTTGAGTTTTGACCACATGGGGGATGAAAATGACATATTTCCCACGAAATTATCAGCCCCCCCACCCCTTGCTATTTTCTATATAAACCTATGTATAGTGTCATTAGAGATTAATGAAGAAAAATTTGTAAAATTGGCTTGAGCCATTGAAGGGTGTGCCCTTGTTCCTCTCTCCCCCTGGTGTTCTTCTCCTCAAACCTCAAGTTCTAGAGTGTATCAATCTTCTATCTCCCCCTCTCAACCTCCGGTGATCGTTTGTACCGCCGCCGCCGCCGTTCATGCCGCCTTCGAGCCGCCACGAGATCGTCTTCGGTTTTCTGTCCTGCTGGACAGAGGTGCAGTTCGTGAATTCCTGAAGCCAGCCACGAGCTCAGATCGATTTGAAATTTTGAGGGTTGGTTCCTATCTTCTATCCCATTCTCCACACAAAAATCCAGGTTCAAAAGCCACCGTTTCATATTTTTACCATTTCGTTCAACTCTCAATCTCAGATCTGTTCTGTCACTGTCTACAGTGACAGTAGCCTTGAGTTCTCCACCTTCGACCACCCTTTTGATTTATGTTAGACCTCCAAATTTAACTGGGTGTTCTTTCCATCGTCCCCTACCACCACAATTTTTCTTAAATTTGTATCATCCTTCTACCTATTTTTTAATAATTCATGTTCTACCGGAGCTATAGTACTTTCAGTCAGATCCCAGATCCGACCTTCGTCCAGTAAACAACTCACAGAAAATCATAGACACATCCAAACGTGTCCAAACCAATTTTTTTGTCTTCCCAACTCAATTTCCCACAACTTTTCTGAAGAACCCAACCCCAGATTTGAACGTCTACCTCGCGGTCAAAGGCAATCCACATTCAAGTTCTCTGCAGGTCTGAGTCTTCGGTTACTGTACAATAGGAGATTGAAAATTCCATAAGTCAAGATCCGTGTAGATCCAGGCTAGATCTTTAGGCCTAGGTTGAAGAACTTCAAGCTAGCTTTCCAACGGCGCAAGTCTCGTGTCGATCCGACATCGGGGCTGATCGCAGCGCCCATTCTCGCCGGAGCGCGCGCCGAAATACAGAACAGACAGACTTCCGATCGGGTTTTCCGACCGGTGCCGAACGGAGCCGCCGGGCCTCCGGCCGGCGAACCAGCGTGCCGCCATCCCAAGGAGCGACCCTCCAGGAATCCACCACTACAGCGGTGCCACCGGGTCCCACACGGACCCTCCGGACAGCACGTGGGCCCCACCGTCACGTGTTCGGGTGTTGCCGAATCAACGCGAGAAGCCGCCCGTCAACCCGAATTCGGTCGTCCCGGACCCCATTGTGTATCCCTTTACCTCCCTGCGTGGAGTGGGCAGCAAGTTGCATTTCTGTAATATCCATGTATAATTGTTCCGGGAGTACGACTTCGGCCGGGTCCGTCTTCCCCACGCCGAGCGCGTGGAGGTATCATCTTCGCTCCTACACTTGGCATTTCACTTATTTCATATATGCTTGTTTATGCCGCTGCTAGAGAGCATGATAGGGTAATTAGCTCGCTTTCTATTTATATCACCGCTGCTGCGAGAGAGAGCGTTACCGTCCCGTGACCCGATCCGGGCACAAGTGAGAGCCGACCACCCTAGCTCACAGCCGGTTTCTCAACCGCGCACATCCGACGCTTCCCTCGTTAAGGGGCAGTTACGAGCTTGTCGTGTCCGTGGTCTCGTCCCGCATCACCTAGAATAGTCTTCCATTCGCCGTTCCCTCCGAGTTTTCTGAGGTTTTATTAAGGTGTTGCCGCTCTCGGGCGCCCACCTCCAGTTGTCGGGTTCCGCCACTCCATGTGGGCGCGTTCCCAGTATCTCCCTTACGCTCGGGTCAAGGGGAGATGTTGCCGAATTTTTGTTAGAAACGATAACATATTAAAAGGATAAGAGGAAGCAACAAATAAATGGAACGACCACACGTTAAAAAGGACTAAAAGAAAGTAACAAGCAAATAAAAAGAACAACGGTAAAACGCTTTAACCGAGGCAAGGGAACCGTAATCAACTCAAAGAGAGCCGAATCAAATAACGACTAAGCAACTCGAACATCCGTCCTCAGGAGAGAAAGAATGGAAGATAATCAGGAGAAAGAGAGAAGAAACCCATGCAAACTTAATAAAAATCAGAAAAGAAGAAAAGAAAAGCCTTAAAAGAAATGGAGGAGGAGTGGGCTCCCCATGTCCTTCGCCGGTACGCTCTTGCTATCTCCCTTAGCCGGCACACCTTTCTAGCCATCCTTCGCCGGCACATACCTCATGGCCCTTCGCCGGCACACCCGCTTAGCCCTTCAGCGGTACGCCTTCTACCCCCTTTCGCCGACACACCCTTCAGCCCTTCAACGGCACGCCCCTGCTTCAGCCTTCAGCGGCACACTCACCCTTTTAACCCTCCAGCGGTACACCCCTAGCCCTCAGCGGCACACTCCTTTGACCCTCCAGCGGTACACCCCTGGCCCTCAGCGGCACACCCTTTTAACTCTCCAACGGTACACCCCTGGCCCCCAGCGGCACACTCCCTTGGCCCCCCAGCGGCGCATTCCCATGACCCATCGGTACACCTGAAATAATGATAATAATAAAGATAATAAGCTAAAAGAAAACGTAATAAATAAACAAATAATGATACAAAAAATAAAATAATGATAATAACAGCAAACTCAAAAGGAGAGGGAGAAATAATAACAAACAATAATGATAATAATAATAATAAATAATAACAAATTCAAAAAATGAATAAGTAAATAAGAATAATAAGGGAATAAGTAATAATAGTAATAAGCTTAAAATAATAATAATAAATAGACAAATAAACGATAACAAAAATGAATGAATAATAATAACAAACTCAATAAGAATGATAAATAAATAAATGATAACCAAAATAAATAATAATAACAAACTTAACGAAACACGACGAGCAAATGAATGATAATAAAATGAACAAACAATAAAAACAAACCTAACAATAATAATAATGAATGAATAAATCACGAGAAAAATAAATAAATAGTAATAACGAACTCATTCAAAGATATACATAAATCAACAAATAATAATGGTAAAATTCTAAATAATAATAAAACGATGAGATCCGCTTCGCGGCCTCGTTCTCCTCGAGACCCGGTGCTGAAGGAACAACAACGCCGCCTCTGCGGGCTGGGTCTGAGTCTTGGGAATTTATCCCGAAATGGCCATGACCCGACCTCGTCTCGGGCTGACATTCCGATTAAACCGGGCTCATTTCTCCGGCCGTATCCCTTCCGAGCCGCTACTAAAATTACCGCATGTTCGGCAGACATTTGAACGGGTTCACTTCGATTTCCGTCGCGTTTCTATTACGGACCTGTGTCCGAACATGAAAAGACCCGTGAGCAACCAATATGGCCGACGGCGCCCTCCCCGACATGGTCGTGAGCCGGCATTGCTCCGGGCCGATAGCCCGTCAAATCGGATTCATTCTAACGGGATTCGTTCCCGTTCTTTCATTGAAATTGCCGTGAACTCGGCATACATTTGTGCGGGGTCGTTTCCACCCACGTCGCACTTTCAATATGGGCCCTTGCCCGAACATGAAAAGGTCCGCAAGTGACCAACAGAATCGGAATAGAACAAGACGGCTCTCGCCACCCCTGGGCTCCTTCCATGGGAATATCAATAAGACCTCCGTGGGCCACACTTAGACCTCGGGCCTGTCTCGGTCATGGTCATCGTCTGGCTCATATCCTCGGTCTATAGCCTGTTCCTTTCGAACACGTTTTCGATTCTGGAGTCTAGTCCCGGACTCTCCCCCGTTGCCCTCTGGCACCAGAAATATTAATGAAGCCCGCGCAAGCCTTGTTCGGACCACGGGAGGCGCCCCCGGCATGGTGCTGACTCGATCTCTCACCGGGCTAATAGATTCACTGGTCTTCGGCTACAATAACTGAGATTCAACCGAATGTTTTCAGCCCCTCGGGATAATAAACTTGCCGTACCCCGGCGCACATATGTTCCAGGTCCTCCTGCGGCGATTACGATATTCTCAAGCCGGACTCCCGCCCGAATATTAAACGGTCTCCCGAATTACCGATATGTTTCGAACGCCCGCTTCTCCAGACACAGGGCTTTTCAGTCGATTCAAGGGATATTCCCTTGTCGCCCCTTGGCACTGGAAATATTAATGACGCTCATGCAAGTCTTGTTCCGACCGCGGGGGGCCCACCGCAGTATGGTCGCAGCTTGCTCTTGCACCGGGCCAACAGATTTACTGGTTTTTGACCGCTCTGACCGAGGTTTAACATAACGTTTTCCGTTCTTCTGAACAATAAATTACCATATCCTGGCATACATATGCTCCGGTTTTCCCGCGACGATCCCACTTTTCCCGAGCCGGACATTCGTCCGAATATTAAATGGTCAGCACATGACCGACATGACCGCGAATGCTTTCTCCTCACCCTCATACGGGGATTTCAATGCTCCCTAATAGGCCTTTCCATGCAATTAATTTTCTTGGCCATGAGGCCCTGAATCCTGGCGATTAATCAAGGGTGTTCCCTCGTTTGGGGGATGTAAATGACGTCGTGACCTTTATGGCGCGGTGGGTTTTGGTCCCGACACGAACCACACAATCGTCTCATGAAGTCAGATCGAGCGCACCATGGGCTCTTCGGGGCCCGAATAAATCGTCACTTTGTGACTGGCCCGCCCACGCACTTAATAGACGAATCAACCATTCCCGAATAGACGAGCGCCAATAATAGATGAACGAAAAGTGCGTCCACAGAAGCATGCCTCGCCTTGAGGGCCTAGAAGCTATAAAGAGCATACCCCGACTCAGGGGCATATGAAAAGAAGTCCACCCCGGCCTAGGGGTATTTGAAGAAGAAACATATCCCACCAGGGGGCATAGAAGCCATAAAGAACACGCCCCAGCTTAGGGGTATTCGAAGAAGATACATCCCGCCTCGGGAGCATAAGAAAGAGAAGAATACATCCCGTCTTAGGGATATTTGAAGAAGAAATATACCCCGCCAGGGGGCATAGAAGCCATAAAGTATATGCGCCGGCTCAAGGGCATTTGAAGAAGAAACATACCCCACCTGGGGGACGCAGAAGCAAAGAGACATAGTACACCTCCACCCGGGGGCACCGAAGCAAAGAGGCATACATCCCGACCTGGGAGAACATGAAGAAAGAATATACCCCAACCTAGGGGCGTCAGATGAAGAAACATACGCCCCGATCTAGGGACATGAGAAGCAAGAGAATATGCCCTGCGAAAAGGGTATGAGAAACATGAAGAATGTACCCCAGCCTAGGGGCACAGAAAGAGATACACCGCGTCCTTGGCGCATAAGAAGCAGAAACATCTACCCCGACCCGGGGCACAGAAACAAAGAGACATACATCCCGATCTGGGAGCATAAGAAGAAAGATATATTCCGCCCAAGTGGCATTTGAAGAAACAACATACCCTGCTTCGGGGGCACAGAAGCCGTAAAGAGATACACCCCGACATAGGGGCGTCAGAAGAAGAAACATACGCCCCGATCCAGGGACATGAGAAGCAAGAGAATACGCCCTGCGAAAAGGGTATGAGAAACATGAAGAATGTACCCCAGCCTAGGGGCACAGAAAGAGATACACTCCGCCCTTGGCGCATAAGAAGCAGAAGCATCTACCCCGACCCGGGGCACAGAAACAAAGAGACATACATCCTGATCTGGGAGCATAAGAAGAAAGATATATTCCGCCCAAGCGGCATTTGAAGAAACAACATACCCTGCTTCAGGGGCACAGAAGCCGTAAAGAGATACGCCCCGGCCTCAGGGGGGCATAAGAAGCAAAAGATATATCCTGACTTGGGGGCATTTGAAGAGAGCTACACCCCATACCAGGGGCATATGAAGAAGAAACATACCTCGTCTCGAGGGCCTAGAAGCTATAAAGAACATGCCCCGGCTCAGGGGCATATGAAGAGAAGTCCACCCTGGCTTAGGGGTATTTGAAGAAGAAACATACCCCATCTGGGGGCATAGAAGCCGTGAAGAGTATACCCCACCATGGAGGCATTTGAAGAGAGCTACACCCCGTCTCGGGGGCATTAAAAAAAAACACACCCTGGTCTGGGGACATAGAAGCCAAAAAAATACACCCCGTCTGGGGGCACAGAAGCGAAGAGGCAAAACACACCCCCCTCAGGGGGGATGCGTACCAAATGAAGCTACACCCCAACCAGGGGGCACATTAAGAGAAATACACTCCAGCGTGGAAGCATTAATGAGAAAAGAAGAGCAGAATAAAGAAAAAGACAGAAGAACTTTGAATTCGTGGCTATGGCGTCCTCCGGGGGGCCCAGCGTGGCCCCCTCCATCGCAACAGCTGCCCCTTCAACCCTTCCCGCCTTGATTCCTCCATCCCCCGATGTTCCCCCTGTTCTAACACCCTCGGGGAGGAGTCGCTCGTTTGCTGAAGCGCTTGCTTCATCGTTGTTGCCGCCAGTCGTTCCTGGAAAGGTTCATGAACCTGCGCTCACGGACGGTGGTGAACCGGCCATTTTTTTCACTGCTGAAGAACTTGCAGCGTCTATGATGCCTTTTACGTTTGCCCTGGTGGCTCGTACGCCTCAAGGTAGACCTGCTTTCCCTGAGATCAGATCCCATCTCGCTAATAGGTGCAGCTTCAAGGAAGATTTCATGATTAGTGCTTTGGACTCCAAGCACCTGCTTCTGCGATTCCGCAATCAAGAGGATTATCTACAGCTACTCTTAAGAGAATACCTCTATGTTCATGGCAGAATTTTCCGGTTTGTCAAATGGACGATGCATTTTTTGCCAAATGAAGATTCTTCTATTCTGCCGGTATGGATTTCCTTTCCTGGTTTACCTGTGAATCTTTTTGTGGAACCTCTGTTGCGTTCTATTGCCGGGAATATTGGGAAGGTTTTGAAAATCGACACGTCCACCAAAAACATGTCCAACACAATGGCTGCTCGAGTTTGTGTGGAGCTGGATATCCTGAAGGCTCACCCACATAGATTATGGATTGGTTTCCCTGGGGGAGGGACCTGGCAAGTTATTCAGTACCCGGAGCTTCCATCCTACTGCTCAGGTTGCTTCAGACTCGGCCACAATTTGCACGATTGTAAAGGTAAACTGCCTCAGTCAGTGGTTAATCCTGGTGTGTCACAGACTATCACCAGACCTGGTAAAAAAGTCTGGAAACCTATGGTTCAGCTGATTACAGGTGCTAAAAGCACTGTTGGAAATGAAGTGCCCCCTCCTGGTAAGGCATCGACTTCTCATGACTCCTCGGGTGGTGATTGTGTTGGGACTTACCTGGATGCTCACTATAATAGGGAGGTTGATACAGTGCTTCAATCTAAGAGTGTGGGTAATAATGCTTCTGCTTTACAAGATGTTTCCCCTGTTTATCAAGACAATTCAATGCAGACACTTATGGATGTTAGTGCCCAAAGGGCACAAACTGACTCAAATAAAATTGCTGAAGTAATTTTGGATGAAGCCACTCTTACATCGATGTTGGCAGATCCTTCCAGTCGGAACACAGAGATCCAATCAGTAACTGCTTTGGCTCCTACAAGAGAGCTCCCTTCAGGACAAATATTTGATAGAAATGGTCTTATTGCTCCAGTTCCGGAGTTAGCTATGGTTGATCATCAATCTGGGTTCTCGCAACAAGCTACTTTGATTGCCTTAAGCAACCACCCAGTTTCAGTACCTTGTTCTCATTTACAGCAGGATAGTGAAGAGTTGACTAATCTAAGAAAGAACATTGCAACTGCAGCTGAAATTGAAAACTCAAGGTGTATGCTCCATGAACATACAGGTGTTAAAACTAGAGCTATGACCAGATCTGGCTCCTCCGAGTCACTCCCTCTATCCAATTCCAAATGAATTTCATCATATGGAATATTAGGGGCATAGAAAATGATATTTCTATTGGGAGGGTAAAATTTCTCATTAAGTCCCACAAAATTGATTGTATTGTTGTTCTGGAGCCCAAAATTCATGTCAATAAAATGAATCACATTTGCAGGAAACTTGGAATGGGTAACTGTATTGCTAACTGTGATGATAATGCACACATTTGGATTTTCTGGAGAGACCCACTGGACTTCACTATTGTAAATTCGGATGAACAGCAAATTACTCTTACACAAACTAGTTCTACATGGCCTCTTTTCCATCTTTCATTCGTTTATGCTAAATGTTCCATTTATGAGAGGAAGGATTTGTGGAGGTCCCTGAAATCAATGCACTCTCAAATCTCAGGACCATGGCTAGTGGCTGGAGATTTTAACTGCACTATGGCAGTAGAGGAAAAATTGGGTGGTAACCCTCCAAACTTAGGTGCAATCTCGGACTTCATTGAGTGTGCTTCAGACTGTGCCCTATTTGATGCAGGCTTCATGGGATCTCAGTTTACTTGGCATAATAACCAAAATGGGAGTAATGGTATATGGGCTCGGCTGGACAGGGTTCTTATCAATTCAGACTGGCAAAATCTCTTCCCAATATCTGTTGAGCATCTATCCAGGGAAGTTTCTGATCATGCACCTCTATTGGTGAAATTGCTTTTCAATAACAAATTTAAGAGCCGGTTTTGCTTCCAAAAGATGTGGACACTGCATGATCAATTCCTCACGGATGTCAATACCTGTTGGAATATCAGCCCTTTGGCAACTTCTGCTATGTCTACCCTATACTTGAAGCTCAAATACATGAGGAATATGCTTCGCAACTGGAACCAGCATACTTTTGGTCATGTTCATGTGAACTTGATGGCAGCAGAGGATGCTGTACTAAAAGCAGAACACAAATATGATATAAATCCTTCTCTGGAAAATCAAAACATTTTAGAAAAGGCCAAATCCCTCCAATCTGAAAGGATTCTACAAGAGGAATGTTTTTGGAGACAAAAGTCAGGGATCAAATGGTTAAAGGAGGGGGATAGGAATACAAAATTCTTCCACACTTCGACCAAAGCCAAAAGAAGCAAACAACATATACATCAGCTCAGAAACTCAGCAGGCATGTTAATCTCAAATCATGAAGAAATGAAGAGCATTGCTGTTACCCATTTTCAGACTGCATTTTCTACTCAGCTGCATCATATTGAGGAGTCCTCCTTAAACTGTATACCACATCTTGTTACTCAGCAAGAAAACCAAATGCTCCAAGCAGTTCCAACTGAACTAGAAATAAAAGATACAGTCTTTGCTCTATCTGCTGACAGTGCACCAGGGCCGGATGGATTCACGGGTGCGTTCTTCCATAAAGCTTGGCCAGTCATTTCAGAGGTGGTAGTCAGTGCTATTCAAGAGGTTTTTACCAGCTCAAAGCCTCTCCCCAGATTTGTAACTTCTACTCTTATAGCTCTAATTCCAAAAAAGCAAAAGGCAGAGGATATCTCGGATTATAGGCCGATCTGTTTGTGTAATTTCTTTTATAAGATCATATCTTCCATTGTCAATAAAAGGCTAGCCACTATTCTACCAAATATAATATCACAGGAACAATCTGCATTTGTTAAAGGGAGGCACATCACTGAAAATATTGCGTTAGCTCAAGATTTGACACAAGAACTAGGCAGAAAAACCAGAGGGAAGAATATCATTTTTAAGTTAGACATGGCAAAGGCATATGATAGACTTGAATGGGATTTTATGATCGCTGTTCTGAACAGATTCGGTTTTGATTTGTCTTTCACACAACTGATTAGCAAGCTTATTCAGAACTGTTGGTTTTCCATCTTATTGAATGGTGATATTGCTGGATTTTTCAAATCAACTAGGGGTGTTCGGTAGGGTGATCCGATTGCACCTTCCTTATTCATTATTGCTGAGGAAAGCTTGAGCAGATCTCTAAGAGAAGCTCAGCTAAATAGGCAAATTGAAAGCTATCAAGGGCCTCGGAGGTGTCCCACTGTCTCCCATCTTTTATTTGCAGATGACACTTTGATATTCAGTAAGGCAAGCCTTGCCTCAGTCAGACATCTTCTGAAGCTGCTCCAGTCTTATGAAAGGGGGTCAGGCCAACTGATTAACACCAGTAAGAGTGGGTTTCTCTTACACCCAAAGACTAATGATCCCACTGCCCAGCGGATATCCAGGCTTACTGGTTTCACCAGACACAGATTCCCAATCAAATATCTTGGATTTCCTCTGGTTCTAGGCCGCAGCAAAAAAGTGCATTTTGCAGGTATCATCCACTCCATTCAAAAAAGGATATCAGGTTGGAAATCCAGTCTTTTATCACAAGGTGCAAAATTGACTTTGATTAAGCATGTTCTGACATCTATTCCAATTTATTCCCTATCCACTGCACCTCTTCATTCTGGTACTCATTACCAGCTGGAGCAATCCTTTGCAAATTTCTTCTGGGGCTCCTCACCAAATGGGAATAAAAGACATTGGAGAGCCTGGGACTTAATCTGTAGGCCTATTTCTCAGGGAGGCCTTGGTATTATGTCTCTTAGGCAGATGGACATTGCTCTAAGAGTTAAGATGTTATGGCAGGCACAGCATACTAACTCCTTGTGGGCAACTTTCTTCAGAGCTAAGCACATTGGACATAGACATTTGAGAGATGTAAGTTTTATTAACTTGGCTGGACCTGCCAGACGTAGTTGGTTAAAGGCAAAATAGATTGTCCTTCAATATCAAAAGAAAATCATTGGTGATGGGAAGCAAACAAATTTTTGGTATGATAATTGGATTGGTATGAGCTGTTTATCCAGCTGTGTACCCTCCACCAGTATACAACACCCAAACATTACAGTTAATGAGTTCCTGCTGCACCCTCCTAGGGAGGAATCTGATCTAATGGACAGATTTATGCCGGATAAGCTCAAAACAGCCATTATTCAAACCTCCCTGACTTCTGATACCGACCACCCAGCTTGGAGTCTGTCCTCCACAGGACACTGCTCGGTGGCTTCCACTTACAAAGTTCTATCTGAAACTACTGCCAATCAGTCATTCACTCAATGGCAAAGGCTTTGGTCTCCATGGCTCCCAACCAAAGTTTCTGTTCATCTATGGAAAATTCTACATAACAGTCTGCCAACGCACACTAATGTCCAACGTCTGGGTATTCACATGTGTTCAATGTGCTCCTACTGTCAAGCCCATCAGGGGGAAAGCATTAATCATATTTTCATTCACAGTGAATTAGCATCTCACTTATGGTCTTATTTCCAAACCATGGGGCTGCCATTGGAAGGAAATACAGTCACATCTTTTATCTCAAATGCTACAAGCCACATCAAGGTGAAAATAGCTCATGGCCTCCTTATCCTAGCAGTGATTGGCTTTGGTTGCTGGGATGTTTGGAGAGCAAGGAACTCAGCGAGATATGAAGGCAGCTCCATATCCAAATGCCGAATTCTTCATCAAGTTATTGCTAAAGTAAAGCAAGCTTGCACAAGTGCAGCTTACAAAGAGTATGATATTAGCAATAGGAGGATCCTTAATGCCTTAGGGATCTCAACCCCAAGCTCAACAGGTGCTCAGCTGAAAGCAATAAAATGGGTATCTCCCCCTTGGCCATTCTTAAAATTAAACACTGATGGGGCCTGCAAATCAGATGGTACCTCTGGAGGAGGTGGTGTCATCAGAGATCACAGTGGCAATGTTCTCTTAGCTTTCTCCCATTACTATGGCCAGGCCAACAGCCTAGTAGCAGAGGCAAGAGCTCTCATTGATGGTATACGCTATTTGCACACTATTTCAAATCATCCTGCCTATATTGAATGTGATTCCCAAGTTCTTGTTCGAGTTATACTCAAGGATTATCAATGTCCATGGTCTATTCTTCCTTATGCAAGAGACATTTGGAGATCTACTACTCAGTTAGACAAGATTGCTCACACTTATAGAGAAGGAAATAAAACTACAGATCTGTTGGCTTCTTTAGCCTGCTCCTCCAAATGTAATGTTTTTCTTTCTTACAATGAATTACCTTCTATTATAAAAGGAGAGGCTCGAATGGATAAGCTGGGTATGTCCAGCATTCGACAGATGTAATCTTTATTCATTTTCTTCAGTAATAAATTACACCCCCTAGTGGCCAATGGTACCCCATCTGCCACTAGGTAGGGCTTTTTGGATTAAAAAAAATAAAGAAAAAGACACGCATGAGGCGGACGTGGTCTTCGAGCCCGCCTCATCACATAAAAGAAAAGAAGAAAAGGAAGAAAAGACACATGAGACAGACGTGGTCCTCGAGCCCGCCTCATCACACAAAAGAAGAGAAGAAAAGGAAAAGAAGACACATGAGGCAGACGTGATCTTCGAGCCCGCCTCATCACGTAAAAGAAGAGAAGAAAAGGAAGAAGAGACACATGAGGCAGACGTGGTCCCTGAACCCGCCTCTTCACATAAAAGAAGAAGAGCAGAACCAAAAGAAGACACATGAGGCAGACGTGGTCTTCGAGCCTGTCTCATCACACAAAAGAAGAGAAGGAAAGAAAGAATGCACATGAGGCGAACACGGTCTCTGCACCTGTCTCTCCATAAAATAAGAAGAGAAGAAGAGATAGAACAATCACGGGGCGAACACGGTCTCTACACCCGCCTCTCCATAAAAGAAGAAGAGAAGAAGAGAAAGAAGAATCACGGGGTGAACATGGTTCTTGCACCTGCCTCTCCATAAAAGAAGAAGAGAATAAGAGAAAGAACAATCACGGGGCGAACATGGTCTCTGCACCTTCCTCTCTACAAAAGAAGAAGAGAAGAAAAAAAAGAGAGTCACGAGGCAGACGCGGTCTTTGCACCTGCATGTCCATAAAAGAAGAAGAGAAGAAGAGAAAGAACAGCCATCGGGGCATTAAACCAAAAAAATATTCAGCCACCGGGGCTTCAAGCTGATAGATATTCCGCCGACGGGGCATTAAACTAGAAAATATTCCGCCGACGGGGCGTTAAACCAAAAAAATATTCAGCCATCGGGACATCAAGCCGACAGATACTCAGCCATCGGGGCTTCAATCCGACAAATATTCTGCCATCGGGGCTTCAAGCCGACAGATACTCAGCCATCGGGGCTTCAATCCGACAGATATTCAGTCATCGGGGCTTCAAGCCGATAGATATTCAGCCATCGGGGCTTCAATCCGACAGATATTCAGCCATCGGGGCTTCAATCCGACAGATATTCAGTCATCGAGGCTTCAAGCCGATAGATATTTAGCCATCGGGGCTTCAAGCCGATAGATATTCAGCCATCGGGGCTTCAAGCCGACAAATATTCCGCCGACGGGGCGTTAAACTGACTAAACCTTCCGCCGACGGGGCGTTAAACCGACTAAACCTTCCGCCGACGGGGCGTTAACCTGACTAAACCTTCCGCCGACGGGGCGTTAAACCGACTAAAGCCTTCTGCCAATGGGGCGTTAAACCGACTAGACCTTCCACCGACGGGGTGTTAAACCGACTAGACCCTCCGCCGATGGGACATTAAACCGACTAGACCCTCCGCCGACGGGGCGTTAAACCGACTAGACCTTCCGCCGATGGGGCGTTAAACTGACTAAACCTTCCACCGACGGGACGTTAAACTGACTAAACCCTCCTCCGACGGGGCGCTAAACCGACCAACTTTCAGCCATCGGGGCTTCAAGCCGACAACTACCCCTTCATCGGCCTTCGGGTCGACAGCTATTTAATTATCAGCCTTTGAGCCGACAGCTACCTCATCATCGGCTCCTAGCCGACAGCTACCTCATCATCGGCCTTTGAGCCGACAGCTACCTCATCATCGGCTCTTAGCCGACAGCTACCTCATCATCATCTCCTAGCCGACAGCTACCTCATCATTGGCTCTTGGCCGATGGCTACCCCTTCATCGGCCTTCGGGCCAACAGCTATCCAATCATCGACCTCCAAGCCGATAGCTACCTCATTATCGTCCTTCGGGTCGACAGCTATATAATCATCGGCTCCTAGCCGACAGCTATCTCATCATTGGCACCTCCGCCGATAGCTTCCCAATTAAAAAAAAATAGACCTCTCACTTTGGTTCGGATCCTTCCCCGGCCAGAGGACAATAGAATAAACCTTTCACTTTGTTCTGGACCCCGGCCAGAGAACAAAAGAGACCCGTCTCTTCGACTCTCACATCCCTCTACCCAATGCCCCTCTGCAGGGCCATTTAGGCCGGGGCCCACTGTCAGGATTAATCCATCCGTCCCACCGCGCCTCCCGATTCTGGCTCCCGCAGGCCGCTCCCCAGCATCTTTTAGCCCTTATGGCTCACTCCCGTAATGTCCCTTGGGTTATATAGCCCACTTCCCTATAATCCTTTCGGCCCTTTTACGGTCTGCTTGCCTAATACCTTTACTACCACTACACTTATACGTAACAACAATATTTTCTTATGCAAAAAAAAACACCCAAAAAAACAACAAAACAAAACAAACACAAAAAAGAAAATGGAAACAAAAAAAGAGAATGCATGATTGCCCTGCTTGCATGGTTGCTTAATATAGAATAATAAACCTCCTTGAAATTTTCTAGGACTGTGTTTCCTTGCTAAATAATATCGCCCCGATTCCGGATGCACGTGCGTCACGGCGTACGCTCGAAGGGAACCCGATTATGGCGGGTGCACACGTCAAGGGGAAGAGTCATGGTCGAATCGCTAAGCCCAACTCACAAAATAAACCTGAGGCAACGCTCCCACACTTAGCACTTAATGTGTTCAATAGCCTTCGACTATAGGGATTGCCCGAATTTCTTCTTAGCACTCTACGAGACTTGAATTCCTACACTCGCGTGAAAGGTAATCGTGAGGACAAAACTGCCTACCCCCACTGTAAAAAAAAAGGAGAGAAAAAAAAGAGAGAGACACGTGAATCCGAGTAGTCGGGAATCCCCATTGAGACACATGAGGAGACTCGCGTGAAATGGTGAAGCAAATTATAATAAGGATGAAACCTATTAGCTGGGAATCACCATTGAGACACATTAGGAGACTCGCGTCAAATGGTGGAATCCGTAATAGAATTACAATAAAGATGAATCCTAGTAGCCGGGAATCCCCATTGAGACACATGAGGAGACTCGCGCCGAACGGTGAAATTCGCTACCAAAATAAACAGACGGGGGGCTGTGCGAAGCTACCAAAATCGAGAGCCTGAAACATATGTGTAGGCACTAGAGTCTTCCTCGAGTGTCACTAGGAAAACCCGCATATCCCTATGGTTATGGCTCTTTGTTCATACATTTGCACTTCCACGCCACAGAGAATTACCTCGGGTGAAATGCGTGAATTTAGGCTATGCATGCAAGACATGTGATATCCTCTTGACGGGTGCACCACCCCTCAATTGTGCCTCGCGGCCCGCACCGCATCTATGAATTACGGGCGACGTCCCTATCCTATCCCCTATAGAGGGAGCTGCCTTACTTATATCTATGTTATGCCTGCTAATGAATGCTTGCATGCTTTAAAAAAAAAGAAGAAGAGAAAAAAAATGATGACAAAAAAAATAACATAAAAATAATAAAAAAATAATAACAATAAAATAACAAGAATGTGCGTATGCAATAAACTCAATTTCGGTCATCAGAGCCTACTTTCCTAGCACCGGCTCGTAGAGCCCAATCTTGGCCCCCATGGCCTACCTCTTGCCCTCGCTGCTCGTTAATCCCAAACTTCGGCTCTTTAAGCCAGCTCCCAGCCTTGGCTGTTTTGACTTCCCTTATCGGCTCCTGAGCCGATAGCTTTCAATGATCGGCCCCTGAGCCGATAGCTTTTCAATCATCGGCCCCTGAGCCGACAGCTTTTCAATCATCGGCCCCTGAGCCGACAGCTTTTCAATCATCGGCCCCTGAGCTGACAGCTTTCAATTATCGGCTCCTGAGCCGACAACTTTTCAATTATCGGCCCCTGAGCCGACAACCTTTTAATCATCGGCCTTCGGGTCGACAGCTTTTTAATTATTGGCTCCCATGCCGACAGCTTTCAATTATCGACCCCTGAGCTGACAACTTTTTAATCATCGGCCTTCGGGTCGGCAACTTTTCAATTATTGGCTCCCATGCCAACAGTTTTCAATTATCGGCCCCTGAGCCGACAGCTTTTAATCATTGGCCTTCGAGTCGACATCTTTTCAATTATTGGCTCCCATGCCAACAGCTTTTGATTATCGGCCCATGAGCCGACAGCTTTTAATCATCGACCTTCGGGTCGACAGCTTTTCAATTATTGACCCCCATGTCAACAACTTTCAATTATCGGCCGCTGTGCCGACAGCTCTTATATCATTGGCATCCACGCCAGCAACCACCCGGAGTTCTGCAAAAAAGAGAGAGAGAGAGAGAGAGAGAGAGAGAGAGAGAGAGAGAGAGAGAGAGAGAGAGAGAAAGAAGGGAAGAAGATGAGAAGAAGAAAAAAACAACAAAAAGAGAGAAGAGAAAAAAAGATGACAAAAAAGAGAAGAGAAGAAGAGAAAAGAGAGAAGAAAAAAAAGAGAGACAAAGAGACCAACATACTGCTTCAGTTCCCGACACCCCGTCGGCACTAATGAAGAGACAAAGAGACTAATATGCTGCTTCAGTTCCCGACACCCCGTCGACACTGATGAAGAGACCAACATGCTGCTTCAATTCCCGACACCCCGTCGGCATTGATGAAGAGACAAAGAGACCAATATGCTGCTTCAGTTCCCGACACCCCGTCGGCACTGATGAAGAGACCAACATGCTTCTTCAGTTCCCGACATCCCGTCGGCACTGACGAAGAGACCAATATACTGCTTCAGTTCCCGACACCCCGTCAGCACTGATGAAGAGACCAACATGCTGCTTCAGTTCTCAGCATCTCGTTGTCACTGACGAAGAGACCAATATGCTGTTTCAGTTCCCGACGCCCCGTCGGCACTGATGAAGAGACCAATATGCTGCTTCAGTTCCCGACACCCCGTCGACACTGATGAAGAGACCGACATGCTGCGTCAGTTCCCGACATCCCACCGGCACTGATGAAGAGACCAATATGCTGCTTCAGTTCCCGACACCCCGTCGGCACTGATGAAGAGACCAACATGCTGCTTCAGTTCCCGACACCCCGTCGGCACTGATGAAGAGACAAAGAGACCAATATGATGCTTCAGTTCCCGACACCCCGTCGGCACTGATGAAGAGACCAACATACTGCTTCAGTTCCCGGCATCCCGTCGACACTGATGAAGAGACCAATATGCTGCTTCAGTTCCCGACGCCCCGTCGGCACTAATGAAGAGACCAATATGTTGCTTCAGTTCCCGACACCCCGTCGGCACTGATGAAGAGACCAACATGCTGCTTCAGTTCCCGACATCCCGTCGGCACTGACGAAGAGACCAATATGCTGCTTCAGTTCCCGACACCCCGTCAGCACTGATAAAGAGACCAACATGCTGCTTCAGTTCTCGGCATCTCATCGGCACTGACGAAGAGACCAATATGCTGCTTCAGTTCCCGATGCCCCGTCGGCACTGATGAAGAGACCAAGATGCTGCTTCAGTTCCTGACACCCCGTCGGCACTGATGAAGAGACCAACATGCTGCTTCAGTTCCCGGCATCCCGTCGGCACTGATGAAGAGACCAATATGCTGCTTCAGTTCCCGACACCCCGCCGGCACTGATGAAGAGACCAACATGCTGCTTCAGTTCCCGACACCCCGTCGGCACTGATGAAGAGACAAAGAGACCAATATGATGCTTCAGTTCCCGACACCCCGTCGGCACTGATGAAGAGACCAACATGCTGCTTCAGTTCCCGGCATCCCGTCGACACTGATGAAGAGACCAATATACTGCTTCAGTTCCCGACGCCCCGTCGGCACTGATGAAGAGACCAACATGCTGCTTCAGTTCCTGGCATCCCGTCGGCACTGATGAAGAGACCAATATGCTGCTTCAGTTCCCGACGCCCCGTCGGCACTGATGAAGAGACCAATATGCTGCTTCAGTTCCCGACGCCCCGTCGGCACTGATGAAGAGACCAATATGCTGCTTCAGTTCCCGACACCCCGTCGACGCTGATGAAAAGACCAACATACTACTTCAGTTCCCGACACCCCATCGGCACTGATGAAGAGACAAAGAGACCAACATGTCATGTCAGTCCCCGACACCCCGTCGGCACTGACGAAGAGAAGAAGAGACAAACATACCACGTCAGCCCCTGACATTCCGTCAGCACCGACGAAGAGAAAAAAGAGACAAGTACACCCACGGGCACCGCCTGGCTCATCCTTCGCCTGCGTTATCCGTGGGTGGGGGGCATTTGTGGACATGCTAAATTACACTCCCATACGCCCCAACTAGTCTAGCATCAACAACGACTCCAAATAGAAAAAAAAACTACGGGGAAGATGGGCCATCCAGACTATCCGAACACACGCACATTGCCGTGAAGCCGTGTCCGGAGTCACGATAGTGAAGAGAAATCAACCACCAAGAGCCCCGCAATCCATGGGCCTCGAAGAAAATCAAATGGGCCACAACTCGCGCTCTCAACGAGCTCAAGACTGCCCATTCAGGCCTTCAGCGGCACGCTCTCAGGCCCCTTCAGCGGCACGGCCCCAAGGCCTCTCAGCGGCACACCGCCAGGGTTGCCCAACGGCACACCTGTGCCCTCCTCTAGTGGCACACCCCGCCCGGGCTAGCCTCTTCAGCGGCACGCCCTTTTGGCACTTCAACGGCACACCCAGCCCGCCCTTCAGCGGCACGCCCCCAAGGCCTCTCAGCGGCATACCCCCAGGGTTGCCCAACGGCACACCCATGCCCTCCTCCAGTGGCACACCCCGCCCCAGCTAGCCTCTTCAGCGGCACGCCGTTTTGGCGCTTCAACGGCACACCCAGCCCGCCATTCAGTGGCACACTCCCTGTGCCCTCCAGCGGCACACTCCCCGGCGCCCTCCAGCGGCACACTCCAAGTGCCCCTCCAGCGGCACGCTTTCGAACGACCTTTCAGTGGCGCACTCAGGGTGGCCTTTCAACGGCACGCCCCTGCTAGCCCTTAGCGGCACACTCTGCGAGCCCCCCAGCGACACACCCTGGATGCCACACCAATGGCACGCCCAGGGGTTGCCTTCCACGGCACGTCGTCAAATCCCTCCAGCGGCACAGCTTGCCATCCCTCCAGCGGCACAGCTGCCTGGCCTTCCAGTGGCACGCTATGGCTTGTTCCTCACCCGGCGCATCCGACAGTGCGACGTGACGCCCATCTCCTACGACCATTCACGCGTAGCAGAGCTAGCTCAAGGCTAGCTGAGGTGTCACCGAAGGAGGAAGGCACGCAAGCTACCCCCTACAACCAAGGACGGGAGAGTCAACTCCCATTTAATGCCCGTCGTCATCGGACGTTCCCACCATCGACGGCTCGGCCCGAACGCTCCCGCTGCTGGGGTATAAAAGGCCCCTTCTCCACGGTAAAAAAAAAAGAGGCAGACACAACAGAGAGACCAGAAGAGAAGAAGAGAAGAAGAGGCTGGGGCTCTCCCTGGTACACCACTCACCGTCGCTGGAGTGAAGAGAAGAAAAGGAGAAGAGAAGAAGAGAGAAAGGGGGAGCGCTACCCCGTTCGCCACCGCCTATGCGAAGGAGTGAAGAGTGAAGAGAGAAGAGAGAAGAGAGTGAGCTATGGGAGGGGAGGAGCTGGTGCTCCGTTCCCCTCCCCACTGTGTTTATTTTGGCTTTTCCGCCCTGTCTGTTCTTTCCCTCTCAATGTATTAGCCTCTGTGCTCCCCCTCTACCAAAAGAATGGAAGAAATGTTTTTTCCCTTTGCATGGTGTTTTATGTGTATGGCATATGCGTGTCCTCGGGTGTTTGCATTCGTCGCCATCCTATGCTTTCCTCGTGTCCCCCTACTGCTGGTCGGCTTAGCAGTTCTTCTTCCCTTGCTCATCCTATCGTGGGAAGCATCCCTCTCATTATCTATCTCGTCCAACCCCTCCTCCAGGCAGAGAGTAAGCTCCTCTTGGACAGTGGCCCTAGGGTTCACTCAATACGATGAGCAAAACTCAAGGTTAACTCCTTGCAAAATGCCCCATACCCCTGGGTTCCTTGGCCTCTTGGCTCATGCCCCACCTTTCACACAATTACCTCCATGCGAAGAACCTCCCTTGGTTTGAACCCAGCACCCTTGGACTTCACCCCCCCGACCGGTGCATTCCTTCTGCCCTTTTTGCCCGACACAGCCCCAGCCCATGGGAGCCCGGTGCGCCCTTCACGTCTTCGTCCGGTACACTCCAGCCAGCTAGCCCGGCACACCTCCCAGCCTTCCCTGGCAGGCACACCCTTTGCTCATTCTTGCCAGCACACTTAACCCGTTCTAGCCCAGTGTCTCCCGTTTGCTGATTTCTCCGAGGTTTTCCGAAGTTTCATCAAAGGTGTCGTTGCCTTGGCACACACCTCAGATTGTCGGGTTCCGCCACTCCATGTGGGCGCGCTCCCTGTATCTCCCTTACGCTCGAGTCAAGGGGAGATGCTGTCAAATTTTTGTCAGAATTAACATAATAGCAATAATAATAAAAGAAAAGTAACACTGCAAAGAGAAATAACAAATGAACAGAATAAACACAAATGCAACGGCTCCACCGAAGTGATGAAAGAACCACGGAGATTCCGAACAAACTAATCACCTGCATCTTCATAACGAAATACCGAGCATGACCGCGAACTTGATCTGCATGAATAAAAGAAAACCAAATAAAGTTCCTTCCATGCATTTCATGAATAAAAGAAAACCTCCCGCGTGCATCTCATGAATAAGAGAGCCTCCCTCACGAGCATAAGCATCGCATTGCATCTCAACATCAACCCTGCATGCATAAACCCCCGTCCCATATGCACAAGCCGCGGACCATCATGGGCATAGACTTCACTATACCTACATTGGCTTCGCCAACACATGAGCTCCATTCTAGCCCGGCACACCCCCTGCCCAGCACCCTCATCCGGTACACCTCCCCAGCCTCTACCCGGCACACCCTTGCCCAGTGCCTCACCCCCTCTCCCTCTCACAGTCTCTCTCTCGCACTCCCACCATCTCTCCCGCTCTCTCTCACCGTCTCTCTCTCTCTCACCGTCTCTCCCTCTCTCTCTCACCGTCTCTCTCTCTCTCCCTCACCATCTCTCCTTCTCCCTCACAGTCCCTCACAGTCTCTCTCTCTCACCGTCTCTCCCTCTCTCTCCCACCGTCTCTCTCTCTCTCGGCCCCTCACCATATCCCTCTCTCTCTCACCATCTCTCCCCCTCTCTCTCATCGTCTCTCAGCCTCTCTCTCACCGTCTCTCAGCCTGTCCCTCATTGTCTCTCTCTCTCCCTCACCGTCTCTCCTTCTCTCTCTCAGTCACTCACCCTCTCTTTCTCTCTCGCGCTTGCACTGTCTCCGTCTCTCCCTTCACCCTCGGTGCCCTTGTGCACCGACCTCTATCGACCCGATCCACATTGCACCGACCTTCTACTAACCCGATGCCCATATGCACCGACACCCCTTAACCCGGTGCCTTTTGTGCACCGACCCCCTCTTTCTTAACCTGGTGCACATGTGCACCGACCTTGACCTAGCCCGGTGCACATGTGCATGGACCTTATTCTCCACGTGCATGGTCCTCGTGACCTGCACTGACTCCGGGCCCCAGTTGCACCGACCTCAGCTGCAGCTGCATTGACTTCCTGCCCCGACGTGCACTGACCTCGGCTGCCCATGTGCACCAACCATGGCCTCGTCTGCACCGACTTCAGCCCGTTGGCTGCACAGACCTTGCCCTTCTACAACCCAAAGCTGTACAGACTTCACCCCGCTGGCCGTACAGACTTTGCCCCGCAGGCCGTACAGACTTTGCCCCGCAGGCCTTACAGACTTTGCCCCGCGGCCGTACAGACCTTGCCCTTCTACGACCCAAAGCTGTACAGACTTCACCCCACAGGCCGTACAGACTTCGTCCGGCAGGCCGTACAGACTTTGCCTCGTGGCCGTACAGACCTTGCCCTTCTACAACCCAAAGCTGTACAGACTTTGCCCCGCAGGCGGTACAGACTTCACCCCGTAGGCCGTACAGACTTTGCCCCGCAGGCCGTACATGCTTCGCCCCGCAGGCTGAGCAGACTTTGCCCCGCGGCCGTACAGACCTTGCCCTTCCACAACCAAAAACTGTACAGACTTCGCCCCGCAGGCCGTACAGACGTTGCCCCGCATGCCGTACAGACTTCGCCCCGTCCGTGAACAAGCCTTGCACAAACCCTGAACCTCCCTTGCATAGACCTTACTCCCTTTTACCCTTGCACGGACCCACTACCTTGCACCGACCCCACATCACACCGCAAGGACCTCCACCTTGCACCGACCTTGGCCCCCTAACGTGCACTTACCCCAGCACGCACCAAACCTTGCACCGACCCTGCAACTGCATCCCTTCAGCGGTACACCCCTGGCAACCCTTCGCCGGCACACTTTCCTTGGTGCCTTCTACGGCACGCTCACTTCCTCCCAGCGGCACGCCCCATACCGCCTTCGCCGGCACACTACCGGCTGCCTTCGCCGGCACGCTTCTTCAGTCCCCCCTTTGGCCCCTTCAGGGGTCCGCTCTGTGATATAATATATAATGATAGTAATAATAATAGCAATGAATCAATAAAAAAATTTACGATGACCAAATAAAGCTGAATATATATATATAACAAACAAAAAAATCGTGGAATAATAATAATAATAAACAGCATGGATAAATCATTCAGGAAAAAATACACAAAAGGGAGATAAGCAATAAAAAAAGAATGCACGTATATAATTAAGAGCCCAGATAAAAGAAACGATAAAGTCTATATTGCAGCATGTCTCTCCTGTGACATGGCGCTGAAGGGAATAACAATGATGCCCCTGCAGGTCGGGCCTAAGTCGCTAGGGTTACCTCAATACGGTCACGACCCGACCTCGCATCGGGCCGACATTCTGATTAGATCGGACCCGTTTCTCATCTCTGGACCCTTTGCATGGGAATATCAATAAGGCCTTCATGCGTCACGCTTAGGCCTTGGGTTTGTCCCGATTATGGTCGTTGTCCGAACTATTTCCCCAGCCTATAGCCCGCTTCCTTTGAATACATATTGGTTCTGGGATCTAGTCCCGAGACTCTTCCCCGTTGCCCTCTGGCACTAGAATCATTAATGATGCCCACGCAAGCCTAGTTTGGACCGCGGGAGGCGCCCCCGATATAGTCCTGACTCGATCTCGCGTCGGGCCAATAAATTCACTAGTTTCCTACTACACTAACAGGAATTTAACCGAATGTTTTCAGTTCCTCGGAATACTAAATTTGCCATACCCCGGCATACATATGTTTCGGGTCTTCCCGCGACGATTACGATATTCTCAAGCCAGACACCCATTCGAATATTGAACGGTCCCCCGAACGACCGACACGTTTCGAATGTTTGCTTCCCTAGACATAGGGCCTTCAAGCTGACTCAAGGCACATTCTCCTGTTGCCCCTTGGCGGCGAAAATATTAACGATGCCCACGCAAACCTGACTTCGACCGCGGGGGGCCCACCGCAGCATGGTCGCAGTTTGATCTTGCACCGGGCCGACAAGCTCACGGGTTTCCGACCATTCTAATCGGGATTTAGCCGAACGTTTCTCGTTCCCCTAAACAATAAATTTGCCGTGCCCCAGCATACATACTCTCCGGTTTTGCCCGTGACGATTACGATTTCCTGAAGCCGGACGCTCGTCCGAATATCAAAATGGTCCCTTGAGTGATCGACATATTTCGAATGCTTGCTTCCCTAGACATAGGGCTTTCCGATTGATTCGAGATCGCCATCGTCTTATTTCTCTCGATATAATTTCCTGGCCACGAGGCCCTGATTCCCGGCGATTAATCAAGGGTGTTCCCTCGTGTGGGGGATGTAAATGACGCCGTGACCTTTATGGCGCGGCGGGTTTTGGTCCCGACATGAACCACACAATCGTCTGACCGAGTCAGATCGAGCCCACCATGGGCTCTTCGGAGCCCGAATAAATTGTCACTTTATGACTGGCACGCCCACGCACTTAATAGACGAACTACTTGAATGAGCGAATTTTAGTGCGTCCACAGGGGGTCACTCTCAAAGGAGGGAGGCGGCTCAAAGACTCACTAGTAATCACCGCTGAGTCCCTATATGTGACTAGATCCGAGATAGAGAATGGTCGAGCCGATCCCAAATGCCAACAAGTCTACAACATACGCAATAGATCCGACTTGCCTTGCACTTGAAAGGGACTAACATCGCGAGCTGATGACAGACTCGACTCGACGAATGCAGACTCACTATGCACTCGACAATAAAGAAAAAACACGGACTCGACACGATGTATGCACAGACACACAAGACCCTTGACAAACCTATTGTTAGTCCGACCCAGACACATGCAAGGGTGGACTAGGACACCCGAATGTGTGACATATAGGCATGTTACGTAACCAGAGGTTGGTGGCATGGGGAACTCCGAGACACCCAAGTTTAAACCAGTCATGCATTGAATCCCTTTTAGACTTGGGTGTGGGAAGTTTGGGAGGTTCGGGTGGTTTAGGTGGGCCGAAGTCTTTATTACCCCCATATGATGGTTCGGCCCGAGTGGGAGAGGTGTGATAGTGGACTCCCTCAAAAAGGTGGAGTAAATATGGTGGGTCAAGGGATTCACTAAGGAATGGATCAAAGGGATCAAAGAAAGTATGACCCCTCGAACTGGGCTCCCATAAGTCACGGTCCCACATTTGGAAATCTTGAAGGTGTAGGTGGTCACCTTCGTGCACTAGGGTATAGGGGACGGTGATCTCATATAGGAGGTAGGGTTCCTCCCTCGGGGTAAATGGAATGAAATTAGGCTCGACCCGCAAGGGAAGGAATAAGAGAATCTCCGTGGTGACACAACCCACAGTGCACACGGAGGTAATGGACCATACGGCGGGGTGGGTGATGCTACTACTTGTGGGCTGGTCGAAGCCTCGGGCCAACACATGAGTCAACTTCATTTGTGAGTCTAATCCCATAATAAGGTCATCCAGTTTATCAACATGGTGACTAGACCGGAATGTGGTATGGAATTAGTTGACCGGCACTAAAGGTAGGGTGGGGTCCATAGATGGACAGAAAGGTGGGACCAAGCCATTCTTGAGCCAGCTAAGTAGGGGCTCGGCAATGAATAGCGTTTCCGTTAGAAACACTAGTGGCTTGGACTGAGGTGGCTCCAAATAAAGATCGGAGAGTGAGATTTCTCCAACCCTTTTGTCCCCTAGGGTTAGTGACGTCCGAGTGGGACACTATTCGGCAGAGTGGCCGAACCCCTGGCAGCGATAACACTGCTGTCGTGACCCACTAGGCTCCCCGATAAGTGGGTCCTTACCCTTATTGTGACAACTCGGATCCCGGATACCAGATATACTCGATAGAACTACCGAGTAGACCCGATACCACATGGAACCCGCGAGGCCTCCCAAGAGCGGTAAAGCTCCGAAGGCATAAAAGGCATGTGTAGAGTACATTGAAGCCACAGAGATATAACAGTAAGCAATTAAATTTCATTAGATCGGTTTGCTAAAGTAGCAGAAATAAAATTACTTTTTAATTAACAATTTCAATTTAACAATTATACCAGAGTCCAGTCCAAAGGAAAGACAAGCAGTACAGTCAACAGAAAGGAAGGACGTACACTGAGGTCGGGGGAAGCCCGATGCAGGTACAGCTGGCAGCTACAGACATGCCACACCAGGCATCACGGAAGCAGAACAACGTTACCCACCTGAAAAGTAGGGGTGAGTCTCGTGTCACTGGCCCAGTAGGGGTCACGCGGATCCCCACTGAAAAATAACGCAGTAACACGGAACAACAGCTAAAATAGCAGTAGTAGTAAAGTAGGAAAACTATCACTAGAAAGCTGTAAAAGAAAACCGGAGCGGAAGGAGTAGAAATAGCTCAAAGAAAAGGGAAAAGTCGTACCGAACAAGCGCGGCTGCCGGACTAACCTCGGCTCCCCAAACTACTCCAGGCAGCAACAGGAAGGCGAACTTTGATCTGACAAGGTCAGGAGTTACCAATCTGTCGGGCCTACAAAGATGGGCAAAAAGCCTAGGAAGAACCTAGACAGACACCGACGCTCTAAAGCATACATGACTCGATTGCCATGCACGCTCTTCTAGACACGACCACACACACACACGACTAGAACGTCATGCACACGACATAACACTGACCTCGGGCAAGACCACGAGAGGGTTAACCCGGAAAGGTCACGACGTGCGAGAAACACGAGAGTCACGTGTCACGTGACGGAAGCACCTCCTCACTAGAAGAACATCCATCTGCGTCCACTGACGTCTTATGCTGCGCCTACAAGTGTCTCTTCTGCGCTGTCGCCCGAAACACGACAGAGACTAAGACACGCTCAGAACCAGAACATGAACTACAGTAGCGAGTGACTAGACAGGGTAACGCCCATCGACGTCAGTCCAACGCCCCTGACCATGTGTGCACACACTGACTCTTGCTGGAGAGCCAGGCCTCTAGCTAGATTTCCCCACCCAGCAGGACGCCACTGTACAGCGGGGGCCCACAGAAACTAGCTTACAAACCGTATATCGGGAACTGCCTTTGCCACCAACTCCCAGGTGGGTCGACACGTCGTAACGTGTCGTAAGGCTACGACTAATGGAGGCTCACTAGACACAGAGACTCTAAAACAAGAATGCTGTAGTACAGACAGGCAAGGAAGCACTATCGCACGTACTACGAAGCACCAAAGTAGCAAGACAACTGCCAATAGACTCAGGACAAGACGACTAGACCTACTAACACAACGATCCTTGAGTCTCACAACTTGGAGTCAAGATCGTTGTACAACGGCAGAGACATGCCACTAATTGGTCTAATCCTAAGCCAGAGGAAACAACCGTAGAAAATGACACACGGAGACCTGAGGGATCAACGAGACCCTCAGTACACCTGGACATGCAAACCAAGGTAAGACGATACCTCGAGGCACCCAGAACCATGTCTCGAACTGGACAGATCTGCCGAGACACACAAGGTCACCTGTCAACCACTGGGTCACCCCGGGTTGACCGGAACCGGACAATGACGATTCAACATTAGGAAAGAGAATCTTACTCCAAGCAATAAAACTCATGGCTACCTCATAACGTAGTCTTAGCCCTCATAGGACGTCAGGAGACATCCACAGGACAACATGCAGACCCCAAGGTCAAGCCAAGACATACGAAAATTGAAACGACGAAGAACAACCCTCTGGGCATAAACGACTCCTTATCCAGCCGCCAGGCGAACCAAGCAGCCAAGGAAGTAGCCGCAACGCACACAGAGACAAGGATACCTGCAGTCGTGGGTAAGGCCACGAGACGACTGTAGCGATCAAGGACATGACCACTAGGATCAGTCAACTCTAGCTGACTTACTGTGGACGCCAAAAAAATGATGATGATGATCATGGCGACATTCGCGTCTACACATTCGAGCACGAGTCGAAGACGGAAATGACGAATAAACCTCATACCCCACCCGATCAAGACGAGGACTCGCTTGGTGGTCCGCTAGCCGATGAGGGAGACCCCCGGGCGGAAGATACGGCCACAACACTACAGCCGGCCGTGCCGAGAGCTGAATGAAAGAAGAGTCGAGAACTCCGGCACAGTCTAAGCTTGCATCGAAAGTCACGCAAAGTCTGGGACCGAGTCCCCGAGGCTGCGAACGGACAATAGTGGAAGCCATGCATCGCAACCGGAACATTCTGGGGGTGCCAACATTCATATAAATGGCCGCGACTTCAAAAAGAATCCGTTCGGTGCTTAAAATGGCGTGGAAGGGCCTTAAAGCGGCACGCCTTAAAACGGTGCGCCCCTTTGCTTAAACGGCGTGCCCCACTTCTTGCTCTAATACAAGCTCCCATTGCATTGCATTAAAATGGCGCCCTCCCCTTTGCTTTGATTTAAAACGGCGCCACCATCTGCACAAGCTACCTGGCGTGCTAAAGTTGAAGGACCCATCTTGCCCATCTTCAAAAGCTTCTTCTTTCAAACATTTAATACGGTGTGGCCCATTTGTAATCTGAATACGACGCGCCAATTACACTTGGTTTTAAACCGGCGTGATCACTGTTCCACTGCGCCGTTTTAACCTCATGCCATCCCGTCGAAACTCCGAAGCTCTGTTCTGCATCATACGCTGCGCAGATAACATTTAACGCTCGAAGCTCTGCATCTTCCTCCATTCGACAGCACAGAAGAGGCAGCGGCGAAGCAGGCCCCGGCAAACCCGCGAACATCCCATCCTCGGACGAGCAGCAGCGTACTGCACAAATCAACGGACGACACCGCGGCATGTCAACTTCAGATGTCCCAACGAACGAGGAGGAAGATGGCGGGAGTTTCTTCCGTTCGAGAAAAGAAAAGGCAACCCACTATATATATACTCTGCAGGAGACAGAGGAAAGATGGGGATTTCTCCCGGTTGGCCATCCTAAAGGAGAAGGGATGGCTCTCGGCTTGTTGTAGTGAAGAGAAGAAGAGAGAAGGAGTTTGGTCCCCCGGCGCCGGCAAGGTGAAGAAGAAGAAGAGAGTAAGTGTGAGAGAAGAGAGGTGAGTCGGAGGGGGAAGAGCATGTGCTCTCTCCCCCTCCCTCGTCAATGTATTCTCTCCCCCCTCGCGATGTATTTCTTCTTTATCAAGAGATGAATCCCTTCCATTTTAAAATCTTCCCCGGTTATGTGGATGAATAAAAAAAGAAAAGGGCCTTTTGCAATCTTAGTATCCTCTGCTTTAATCCCCGGTTCCTTCTTCTTCTCTCCTCCTCCTCCTCCTCATCCAAGACCCTTCGAAGCTTGCTTCTCCATAGCACGGCCTTCGAAGGAGTTCATCACCGGATGAACATTCATGGCCCTCGTGGCAAACATCTGTCCCGTGCCGAAGATTCATCGCCCGTGAGTCGTGGTCGCTCTTGAAGGCTAGCCCTCGAGCACTCCACACTCACACATGGGTGCGGACCGCCGTGAGGCCACTCCGATTTTTGAGAGTCTACCCCAGGGCAATCCGAGTGGTGACTTTCCTTTACCTCTGGCAAGTCCCGGTCCGGGGGAGGTGCTGCCAGATTTTTCGCCAGGGCTAAGAGCGCCTGAGAACAAACGAACAAACCACCTCCGAGAACAAGAACAACACACAGTAAGCTATGTGAATCAAACCCCTCGAACGAACACTTAAGCATTCATGCTAATTCCTCTTGATAAACAACTAAAATGATTAAGCCCCCTCTTCACCAACTTAATCCACCAAACGAATGAACAAACGGATCATTAACCCAACCTGCAGGTGAAAGAAAAGAAAACACACAGTCAAAGTAATAAACCCTCGGGAGAGGCTAATCTGGCGTGGCAACTGTTACACCACGCTGTTTTAACCCTCCTCACAATAGCCCCATCTCCTTCTTTGGATGATAAACGGCGCGCCCATTTCCACTGCATATCTTCCTCTTCCAGCGCGGCCAATTCCGGCACGCCCCTGGCCGCGGCGGTTTAACCTCTCTAAACCATTCCCTTTATCACACCCAGCGTGCCACTCTCCTCTATACATCTCAAAACGCCCCCCTACTTGTTCATCCCATACCCGGTGCGCCCCCTATCCATCCTTAATCCGGCGCGCCCTCCATTGGCATCCTAATCCGATGTGGCCTTAACCGGCGCGCCCTCCTCTTTGAGCCTCAATCCGGCGCGCCCCTCTTCTTGGCCTTAATCCGGCGCGCCCCTCTCTTGGGTCCCTTATCCGTCGCCCTCCTTTAGACCCTTAAAACGGCGCGCCTGCTTAATACAAAAGGGTAATAAACAAGCAAAAATAATAGTAAAAGGGTCAATCATGTTAATAAAAGAAACTCAATTATCCGTGCCTTAATCAAATTTTTGTTCCGAGGGCACTGCCCCCGGAAACCCTCGCAAGGGGCGCTGCCCCTTGACCCCTGCGACCTAACCGCGCGGGTCGATCCGCGTGCGAGGCCGCACGTTGACAAGTTAGGGCTTCACACTTAACAATTCACTCCCCCGGACTGGGTGCAAAGATAAAACCAATGATGTCTTGTGGTATCGGACGTGGACCTTGGAACCCCCGACATGGTCATGATCTGAACACATCTCAGGCCAATAGTTTGTTAACTTGACCCGCTTATCCCGAGATCCAATCCCGCAACCCCACATTAAACTTGTCGTGTCTACGGCAGACATTTGCACGGTTTTATCATCATCTTCGATGCTTTAAATGTGGACTCTCGTGCAAACAATGAATGGTCCGTTAGTGACCAACATATATATCCGGATCTAGTCCCGCACTTGCATTAAACTTGCCGCACTCACGACAGACATTTGTACTGTTTGTCACAGTCTCTTACGCTACAAACACGGATCTTTGTCCGAACATAAAATGGTCCATGAATGACCAACAAAATCTAAATGGAACGAGATGGCTCTCGTCTTCCCCGAACCCTACGTGTGGGAATATCAATAAGACCTTCGTGAGTCACGTCTGGACCTCGGGTTCGCCCCAACCATGGTCATTACCTGACCCACATCTAGGCCTATAGCCAGCTATCTCTGTATACGTCTTTGTTTTGGAATCTAGTCTCGGGACACTTTCCCGCTGCCCTTTGGCACCGAAAATATTAACGATGCCCACGCAAGTCTCGTTTGGACCGCGGGAGATGCCCCCGGAGTGGTCCTGACTCGATCTCGCACCGGGCCAATAAACTCACTGATTCCCGACCGCTCTAACCGGGATTCAACCGAATGTCTCATATCCCTTTGAACAATAAATTTGACGTACCCCGGCATACATATGCTCCGATTTTCCCCGTGACGATCACGATTTTCTGAGGCCGGACGCTCTTCCGAATATCAAAATGGTCCCTTGAGTGACCGACATCTTTTGAATGCTTGCTTCCCTAGACATAGGGCTTTCTGACAGATTCGAGACCGCTATCGGCTTGTTTCTCTCGATATAGTTTCTTGGCCATGAGGCCCTGATTCCTGACGATTAATCAAGGGTGTTCCCCTCTCCGAGGGGATGTAAATGACGCCGTAACCTTTATGGCGCGGCGGGTTCCGGTCCCAACACGAATCACACAATCGTCTGATTAGTCAGATCGAGCGCACAATAAATCGTCACTTCGTGACTGGCACGCCCACGCACTTAATAAACCCAATAGACAAATAAACAACGATCTTAATAAAAGTGCGTCCACACCTGCCCGACAAACCACCCAACGGTGTATAGAAGACACGCGACACGGACTAGCTAACCGTCCTATGACATACACACACACAGACGGACACAGATCAGGCCATCACGGCCAGAAGATACAACCCCTGACTCAACTCACTGGGCGGTCACAAAGGGGCCGCTCAATGAGCTAAACGGTCCAGACATGGCCGCTCAATTGAACAGAACGGTTTAAACGGAATCGCTCAATGGGACAGACCTCAAGGTACTGAAAGACTGGACGGTTAGGGCTGGACCGCCCCAAGGCATAGAGCGGTTAAGGGAAAGCCGCTCAAGCCAACCGACCTACTACAATACTCGGTCAGACGACGGTCAGAATGGTCTAGGGACGGACCGCTCAACGTACATGATGGCTAAGAGAGAACCACCCCCATGAACCGCCTTAAAACGTTGACCCAAGGTCAACCGTGCTAAGCGGTCAAGACCTCGCCGCTCAACACCACGGGGAAAATAGAACGGCTGGGAAACAGCCGCTCAAGTGGATTGGGCAGCTCACACCTGGCAGTGCCATCCATTGGGCGGTATGTCGCGCGACCGCGCAGACGCCCACCGACTCACTCTAAAAGGTCCAAAACCAGCCGCCCTAAGCCCAATGCGGTTAATGTTAAACCGCAAAGGCGTCACGGCGAGCAAACCACAGGATCGGCCCGATCGTAGCCTTTATACACCCCGTTAGTTACGAAACGAGGGGGATACATCCATAACGACGATATACAACACCTAGACTCCAACGGGAGTCGAATCGGCCAAGAAACAGCGAGAAACGGGCAATTTCTTCAAATCGACCCAAATAGAATCACCGGACTTCCCGGGCTCCTAACGGTCCCGAATGACCGCCAATTGACACGAAATCAATGACTGTAGAACGCGGACGTTCCAGGAAGTCCATTGACACTAATTGATCTAAAAACTGTCACCATTTTTCGGTGAACCCTGCGAACTCCCAAAACCATGGTTTTACCTAAACGAGCCCAAACTCACCCGTTCTAGCACCGAACAATGTGAAACTATAGGGAAAACATGCAGGAGAAGTAGGTGATCCGTCTCCCTACCTCCACCGAAGAAACCGTGCGCCGAAGCGACTAATCCGCGCCCAAAATGCCAAAACATGAACCGCGCCGATCTCAGAATCCACCGAGGGATCGCGCCACGCCACGCTCAAACCGTCGCTCCATCCCGCGTCCCGATCACTCCATCGCTTCCCCGCCTCGGCCAGCTCTCCACGGTCGCGCGCCCCACGTCGAACGGTGCTGAGACGAGAGAGAACGAGAAAGAGAAAGAGATGAGAGAAATGAGGGAGGAGAGAGGGTGAAGAACAAATAAATAAAGACCTAATAAGAATCCAATAAGGATCCAGGGCATTACACTTATCCTCCCGACGGGCAGGGGGTGTAGGCAAAGGGGCTCTCGTGGGTGGGGGAAGAGGATGCACCATGATGGGGAGAGGACCTTGGGATGGAACCATAGATGGCACTGGGTTCGGACTACCGACTGCTACCTCCTTAGGCTCGTGCTTGGTTCCATCCCGGCTAGGAGGTAGGCAAGAGAGAACCAGAGACTCGATATAAGCACACCTCCTATCCACTCTATCCGAAATGATTTGGAAGTGTTCGGCAATGGTGGGGTTTGGAGTAGGAGTAATGTGATGGGCTCGCCCATATGAACTCGGCTTAGTCGTGGACCTAGGCTCTTCTACATGCGGGGCGCTTTGCCTCCGACTATGGCCCACTTGGTTGGAGGTGCTTGGGTGTGGTAGATAGACCTTCCTAAGCTCGCCTTTCATTTGGCACCATGACTCGATGGGCCACTGCCTCCTAACCTCTCTCATGCGCTCAATGCTCTCCCATTTCCAGGCGGCTTTGTGGACAAGCCTCTTTTGGGCAAAATTGACTTGCATGACATCGGACATGGTGTAACATTCACAATATTTGTCCATGGCGGCCTCCCACTTGAGGTAGTCGCCCGGGTCATTGGAGCCATAAAAGTCGGAGGCTTCGGGCCTACGAAAATGGAGAGAATGGTTGTCCGACCCATGGCTGTCCTGTAACCAGTGATATCGCCTGGGCGACTTGGAGTCCATTGGACACTTGGGAACTACACGATGGACATGCCGACACAAAGAGACAAGACACTAAAACGACAATGCAAGGTTGGAATGCCGACTCGACTATGAAACTAGACACAACCAAGATCCGGTACGTGGCGGAGTTGTGGGATCCGAAGACCCTCTCTCGCAAGTGTGCGGCCTTCCCGATAGACGTAACCTACCGTTCGGACAACACCTTTCTATATACTGAATAAAGGTATTGTGGACACCAAAAATTACACGTCCAGATATCCTGCTCGGCCCCACATCAACAACGGCACCGAGTGAAGAAGCCCCGGAGAGACTGGTCATCCAGACTCCCCAAATATGCAAACTACCGTGAAGCCATCCCCAGAGTCATGACAGCGAAGAGAAACCAACCCCCGGGAAGCTCATAACCCATGGGTCCCGAAGAAAATCAAATGGACCGCAACTCGTGCTCAAAGGGGGGCGCAAACCTGCCCCAACCACACGTCCTCTTGCCCTCCAGCGGCACGCCCCTGTTGCCCTCTCAGCGGCACGCCCCCTGGTGGCCTCCCCAGCGGCACGCCCCATCAAGGCCCCTTCAACGGCACGCTTCAACTGCCCCTCCAGCGGCGCACCCCAAGTGCCCTTGGCGGCACACCCTACTAGTGCCTCTAGCGGCACACTTCAACTGCCCTCCAGCGGCACACTCTCTATGCCTCTAACGGCACACTCCCTGAACCCCCTTAGCGGCACACCCCTTAAAGTACCCCAGTGGCACACCCCTTCGTGCCTCTAACGGCACACTTGTGCCCTTTCAGCAGCACGCTTCCAACGCCCTTCAGCGGCACGCCTGTAGGGTCCTCTCTCAGCGGCACGCCCTGCAAGCCTCTCAACGACACGCTGGCAGGCTTGCTCAGTGGCACACCTGCTGAAACCCTAGCGGCACGCTCCGTGGAGCCTCTGCCCGGCACGCCTTCGAGCTTGCTTCAGCAGCACACCCTGCCAAGCCTTTCAGCGGCACGCTTGCCAGCGTCTTCAGCGGCATACTTGCCAGCCCCTTCAGCGGCATGCTGGAAGGCCTGCTCAGCGGCACACCTGTTGAACCCCCAGCGACACGCTCCGTGGAGCCCCTGCCCGGCACGCCCTCGAGCCTGCTTCAGCGGCACACCCTGCCTAGCCCTTCAGCGGCACGCTTGCCAGCGTCTTCAGCGGCACGCTTGCCAGCCCCTTCAGCGGCACGCTTTTGCAGCCTCCTAGCAGCATAGCTCTTCGCCCATCCAGCGGCACGCTTCGGTGTGTTCTTCACCCCGGCAAAACGGACGTGACGCCCACGCCCTAGGATCTTTGGCGCACAATGGACTAGCTGAGGTGTCGACAGGAGACGATGGCACGCAAGCTACTCCCCCCGCCACCTAGGACAAGGGAGTCAAATCCCCATTAATGCCCACCGGTCGTTCCCGCCTTCAGACGCCCCGCCGTGGAGAATATAAAACCCTCGCTCCTCTACGAGGAAGAAGAGACACACGCAGACAGTGAAGAGGAGGAGAGAAGAAGAGAAGAAGAAGGAGAAGAGAAGAAGAGGGAAGAGAAGAAGATAGGGGAGAGGGCTCGCCGCTCCACCCACCGCCGCCGTCTGTGCGAAGAGAGAAGAGAGGAAGAGAGGGGAGAGGGCTCGCTGCTCCACCCACCGCCGCCGTCTGTGCGAAGAGAGAAGAAAGGAAGAGAGGGGAGAGTGTTGCTGCTCCACCCACTGCCACCGCCTGAAGAGAAGAAGAAAACGAAGAGAAGAAGAAAGGGGGGAGAGGGCCTGCTGCCCTTCCCCTTCCTGCAGCTACTTCTGCTCATTTGCCTAAAGGGAGACGCCCTTCCGTTTCTCCTTGGACACCCAGGCCCAACGCTTCTATCCTGAGGCCCCTTGAGTCTCTCTCCCACTTGCCAAGATTTCCTTCGGCCTAGCCAACCAGCATCCCCGGTCCACCCTTAGCCCTTCTGGCCGGCATGCCCAGCCTTCAACCTTGCCCGGTGCACTGTGGTTCCACCAACCCGACACACACTGAACCCCCAGCGGCACACCTTGGCTCCCTGTTCCCCGGCACTACCCCCTCTCAAACCCAACCTGGTACAGGCCCTACCCGCCTGGCCCGACACACTCCTTGCCAGCCTACCTCGCCGGTGCACCCTCAGCCCTCTCTTCCCCGGCACACCCGTGCCTTCTTCACTCGGCACACTTTGTGCTTCTCAGCGGCACACCCTGGCCACCCTAATCCCGGCACAGCCTCCCTGACCGGTGCAGTCCCATCGAAGGAGGCTTCGGAGGAATAGCACCGGCACCGGCTCAGGGCGCCGCACCTCCAACTCCGAGAAGTCAATGACTGTTGGAGCCCTCCGAGTCCGCCTAGACGGACAGAAGTCCCAACCGGCGCCGGACCGCGTCGTCTCGACCGTCCCAGTCCGTAACTCTTTCCAGGGACTGGAGAAGCTAAAAGAGAGGGCAGCGCCCGCGACCCCAGCCGTGGCACCAAAGAGGACGCCGGTTCAAAGGCCGGCTAAACTGAAGCAAGTCTGGGTACCTAAGGAGACCCAGCCCACTGCACCCGCCCAGGCAGGGCCCAGCACTTTCCGCCCCAGGAGGGCCCGATGCGATGACAGGGTTGAGGTAGTGACCCCCACTCTCCGACCGGCACCTGTCATCCCGGTGCCGTCTGAGAATGTTCATCGCCGTCGCCGAGGGCGCCGGCACAATGCCGCCCGCCCGGCTCTCACGGCCTACTCCCCTCCTGCCGCTGCCATCGACGCGCAACCCCAGGCCGCTCTCCCTGACCAGAAGTGGGAAGGGATCAAGCAGGCCATGAGGAACTACCTCCAAGGCCCGGGCAGCACCCCCGCCAGCCGCCAGAGACTACTGGGGGCAATGGCCTCCACCTTCCAGGAAGAAAGGGGGGGACCTGCACCTAGCATGGAGTCGAGGACCCACTCGGAGGAGCCGCGCCAGTCCCCTGTACGGGAGGAAGCGCCGCCCCGACTGTAGGTCTTCGACATGCTGACATTCCCAGGAGGATCGTCCAGGAGGGCGTCAAGAAGAAATAAGAATAAGAAATGGCAGACACTCGCCTGCAATATGGCAGGAGTTCATGGTCGGTATGGGGCCTTACCCACCGACCCGGAAGAATTGGCCAGAATAGCCGTCAGGCCGGGACCCCTCACTAGAAGAGGGAGAGCGGCAGGCGGCGCGACATCCACAGCTGCCGAAGGGACCGTACCTGAAGAGCCCCTTGCGGCCCTCACGGCCAATGTGGTCACCACCGGCGACACGAGTGGCGGACCCTCGACATCATCCGAGGACGCCCCGGCCGAAGAGACCGGGGGCATGCCCAGTCTTCCCACAGCTGACCCAGCAATGCTGCTTATGATACAACAATTCCAGCAGGAAATCGAATCACTTAAAAAGCAGCTGAATGAGTGAAACACACCACCCCCAATGTCCTAGCAGACCGAGGTTATACCCGAGGTACCCAGGGACAGGGGGCAGTCTTCAGGGGCAGCTCTTCCAGCGGCCCTCGATCCTCTCGGGGGCGCGCCCCCGCAGTAAGCACATTGCACAGCAGTGACCCCGCCACAGGCTCCGCTTTCACAAGGGTCCCCCATGGCCCCCCGAGCGACCGTGGTAGCCACTCCGAGCGCGCAGCCCGCTCATTTCTACCCGAGCCCAGTCGACCCGACGGCAGTCAGCCGGTTGATGCTCGAGCAGATGATAGAGATGAAGCTGGCCGAGAGGGGCGATGGGTATCAGACGCCTTTCGACGTCTACCGGGTACCCTACCCGGCTCATTATGCTGCCAGGAAGTTGCCGGCTGGCGTCACCAAGTCGCCGAAATTTGAAAAGTTCAACGGGCAAGGGTCTCCTAGAGAGCACATTGCCTACTATGTGAACGTCATGGGAGACCTGGCTGCTGATGAGGCCTACCTCCTGAAGTTCTTCGGCTCAACACTTACCGGACTTGCCTTTGAATGGTACTCCGGCTTGTCACCCGGGTCGGTGGCCGATTGGCCCGACATGCAGAAGAAGTTCAAGGAAAGGTTCTACATTGCCGAGAGAGAAGTTACCATGGCTGAACTCTACGCCACAAGGCAGAAGAATGATGAGTCGGCCCTCGACTACATCAAAAGATGGAGGAACCTTAGTATGAGGTGCAAACGCCCCCCGCATCAGGAGGACGCAGTGCAGATCTGCAAGCAAAACTTAAAGAAAGAAATCCTAGAAAGGATGATCGGCACTGAGGTCAAGACATTTGACCGCCTGAACAATGTGGTAGCGGAGATCGAGGCATTCTTGGCCCGATACTCCTCCACCCCAGCCATGTCAAGCCAGAGGGCCAGGCAGGCGGAGAAGAAGCAGGCTCCCCCGGAGGTGCATGCACTAGACTTCCAGGCTTTTGAAAAGCAGAAGGAGAAAGCCAAGGGAGCGGCCAACCCTCCGCCGCCCAGAACCACAGAGCGACGGGAAGGCCCCTCGCTAAGGGAGAAGATGAAAAACAAGCTTTATTCCTTCTCCCGAGACAAGCCCAAACTCCTATTCGAATGGGCAACCAGCTACAATAAAATCACACTGCCAGAGCCGAAAAGGCCTGGCGACTTGAAGAAGAAGGATGACCCGCGCTTCTGCATGTACCACCGGGTGCTCAGGCATACTATCGAAGACTGCTACGTCTTCAAGGACGTTATTGAGTCCTTAATCAAGGACGGGGAGCTGGACATGGGGGAACATAAAGTAGACCCCCCGCAGCCACACGAGCTGCCCAGCATAGCCTCCTCCGTCAATATGATCTCACTATATCAGGAGTTGCCAGAAGAGTGAGCGGAAGCCTATGCCCGCGCCACTTATGAGACTTTTGTCCTGGCCCCGGCCCAAGATCAAGAGGGTTGGCAGACCGTGCCCGGAAAGAACAGAAAGGCGCGTGACCCTCGGCCCGCCCCAGGGATTCATCCAAGGGACGCGACACCCTTGCCGGCACCACCACCGGCGAACCCGGTTCGCCTTGACACGGCCCCCAGGCTGGTCATGAGGCGGCCCACCCACAACAAGAAGAGCTCTGTTCCGCTGCGAATGCACCAGAAAACCAGCCCGGCGGTCGAGAAACTCCAGGCTATTATTGACGGGCTTGAAGATTATGAGCAGCCCAAAATCCAGCCCGTGGAGCTAAAAGAATATGTCCCCTGGGAGGAGTTCGAATCACTCGAGCTGGCTCCAGGAACAAAAGCTGAAATAGAAAAAGAGCCTCCCCTGTGGGGTGAGCTTCCTCAAGAGCGGCCATTGGCCACGGCAGGGAAGAATAAGAAGAAGAGAAGACCTAGGGGCAAGAAGAAGAAGGAGGTCGTCCTCGCCTGCAACACCCTCTCGGCGCTGTTCGACACCGCTCTCTCCCTGGAAGAAAAAGAAGAAGACCCACCCCTGTGGACACCGAAAATCGCACATCCAAATGTCATGCTCGACCCAGCATCTACAACGGCGCCGAGTGAAGAAACCCCGGAGAAATCAGGCACCAAAGGCCCCACAGCCTGTGGGCCCCGAAGGAAATCAAACGGGTCACAACTCGTGCCCACAACGGGCCCAAAACTACCCATCCAGCCTTCAACGGCACGCCCTGGTGGAGCCCCAGCGGCACGCCCCTTCAGGCTGCCCAGCGGCACACCCCATTGGGCTGTTCAGCGGCACAGCCCATCAGAAGCTTCAGCGGCACGCCCCAAAGGGCCTCCAGCGGCACGCCCTGGAAAGCCTTCAGCGGCACGCCCCAAAGGGCCTCCAGCGGCACGCCCAGTGGAGGCTTCAGCGGCACGCTCCCTTCAGCGGCACACCCTGCGGCGGCCTTCGCTGGCACACCCCTATGGGGGTTCACCGGCACACCCCCAAGGGGGGACCTTCAACGGTACGCCCCCCCCAGGTGGGTTCACCGGCGCACCCCCTTTGGGGCCTGCAGCGGTACAGCCCTTTGAGGCTTCAGCGGTACGGCCTTTGGGGCCTTCAACGGCACGCCTAAAAGGGGCTTCAGCGGTACAGCCTACAAAGGCTTCAGCGGCAGGCCTTTTTGGCTCCTCAGCGGCACGCCCCTTCGAAGCCCCCCAGCGGCACAGCGGTGAAGTTTTTTTCAACGGGCAACGTGAGGCCCATGCCCTACGCATCCTTGGCGCGCAGTGGAGCCGTATGAGGTGGCAGCCGATCGTTGGGCCGCGCAGGCTACCCCACTGACAGCCAGGACAGAGGGGAGTCAAACCCCATCATCACGGGCGGCTTCCCGCCCTCGACAGCCATGCTCGGAGGCTCCCCGCCGCTGGGGGTATAAAAGATGCCATTCTTCCGATACGAAGGGAAGGGGGGGGACAAAAAGAGGACGGAAAGAAAAGAGAGATCGAAGAGGAGGCAGACACACACACACAGAGGAAAAGAGAGGAAGAAGAAGGTAAGAGAGAAGGGAAGAAGAAGAGCACCGGTGGGAGCCTCCTCCGACGACCGCCGTGAAGAGAGCAAGAGTAAGGGAGGGGGAGAGAGCTAAATGTAATGGGGGAGAAGGGTTGGGGGACGATGACCAATGTCTTAGGCCCGGAAGTTTTCTTCCTTCTCTTATCCCGTTCCTCCTGGCGTTCTTTGTCTTTCTTACTCTTGTCCATGGCCCCATTTGGGGAGTTTGCTTTTGCCATATGTATGAAGGGCCTCGCCCTCTTGATTCTCATGAATGAAAACCACCCTCTCCGGGTTTCTTTTCGATCTTCGATGTTTTATGCTAGGCTTTGCGGGCTTTTTGACGGACAATCCGTTCCTCCCTCTGTCTCCTCATTCCTCCGGCGTCTTTAGGGTCCTCCACGTCGATGTGGGTTTCCCCCTTCTGTTGGCCTTGGCTCCGTGAGCTCCTCACTCCCTTCTATGGCCATCTACCGTGTTCCCGGGCTTGAGGAGAAGGGGAGGTACCCTTCTTTCTTCCCAACCACTCAGTGACTAATAGGCCACTCCCGGCCTTGAAATCCCCTGTCTTTCTTCCTCTTTTCCTGAACAGCCACCAAGTCTCCCCCCAGTTGCTTGCAACCCTTTTAAGCCTCCCAGCAGTGCACCTTGCCGGCCCTTGGCCGGCACACCTTTCCAGCCTTCAGCGACACACCCAGATCAGCCTTCAGCGGCACACACCCAGATCTGCCTTCAGCGGCACACACCTGTCCAGCCTTCAACGGCACGCCCCATTGGCCTTGCCCTTCAGCGGTACGCCCTGTCCAGCCCTCAGCGACACGCCCTGTCCAGCCCTCAGCGGCACGCCCTGGCCAGCCCTCAGCGGCACGCCCTGTCCAGCCCTCAGTGGCACACCCTGTTCAGCCCTCAGCGGCACACCCTTCAGTCCTTCAGCAGCTTACTCTTTGGCCAGTCCCAGTCCATGCCTCTTAGAGGCCCTCAGTCTGTCGTTCGTCTCCGCGTTTTCCGGGGCTCTACAAAGGTGTTGCTCCCCCGGGGGCCCACCTCCAGTTGTCGGGTTCCGCCACTCCATGTGGGCGCGTTCCCTTTATCTCCCTTACGCCCTGGGTCAAGGGGAGATGCTGCCGAATTTTTGTCAAGAGCTAATAAACAATTAAAAGAGGCACAAGGAGGCAATAAGCAAACAATCAACTAATGAAGCACCCGGCCGCCCGAGCATCCGACCCGCAAGAAAAGAGATCGAACCAAACAAAGAGAACGAAACAAAGCAAGGGAGGAATCTTATATGAAACTACACAAGGGTTAAGATAAGAAGAAAAGAAAAGCCTTAAAACGAGTAATTAAAATTGGGTTAACCTCCATCACGCCCAGATCAGCCTTCAGCGGCACACACATGTCCAGCCTTCAGTGGCACTCCCCCCACAGCCTTCAGCGGTACGCCCCTACAACCCCCAGCGGTACGCCCCCCTTTGCTGCCCTTCAGCGGTACGCCTCTACCTTCCCTTCGCCGGCACACTATATCTATATATGCATACAGCATGACACAACATTAATAGCGGCAAATAAATTAATAAAAATTGCACTAATCAAAGGACTCCGAATGCGTAATATTAATCACAATAAAGAGGCGGGAGGGATAATTAAAAAAAAACATATATATAAATAACAAAGGAATGACAACAATAAGAATAATCATGGATAAAAGAGAAGAGAAATCATCCCGATCAAAGGCACGAGTAAACATTAAACCTCAGGTCGGAAATCCCAGAAGATACAACTAAGAAAGCCCCAGATAAAAGACGTTAATGTCCACACTGCAGCCCTCTCTCTCTCCGGGACCCGGGGCAAAAGGGAATAACAACGTTGCCCTTTCAGGTCGGGCCCGAGTCTTGGGAATTACTCCGTATGGCCAGGCTTTTACCTAACTTCGGGCCGACATCTTAATCAGACCGGATTTGTTTCCTCGTTCCGGATACCTTCCGAATCCTCATTAAAATTGCCGCATGTTCGGCAGACATTTGAAGGGATCTACTTCGGTTTTCTCATTGTGACGCTGCCACTGACTGGTGTCCGAATACAAATAGTTTACGAGTGGCCGACACGGCCGACAATTTATGGTCTTGATAAAACCTTCAGTGTGATCTACCCGTATCTCTCTCGCATAATTAGTATTACTCCTTTCGGCCGCGGGGCCCCTAATTTCGGCAATTAATCAAGGGTATTCCCTCGTACGGGGGATGTAAATGACGTCGTGACCTTCATGGCGCGACGGGATTCGGTCCCGACACGAACCACACAATCGTCGTCAGATGCGAGCGCACCATGGGCTCTTCGGAGCCCGAATAAATCGTCACTTCGGTGACTGGCACGCCCACGCACTCAATAAACCAGCGATCGCACCAAGATAACGAGCGAACGAAAAGTGCGTCCACAACTCTGGCACGCCCGTGGGACCAATCCACCCTTCATCTCTTTGCCGAAACTAGGGGTCCCGCGGCCCCCATCTTGTAATACTGATTGTGCTACTTTCTTAAATGCAGAAAAGAAGAGGAAGCAACAGCATGGAGCCGACAATGGCTGTTGTCTGCAGCCCTGAGGTTGTGGAGAACCACGTGCGGGGTGGCTACCTGGCGGTACCCCTCGCTTTCGGGAGTTTCCCTCCCACTGTGGGCTTCCCCAACTTCTTGGGGGTGGCCTTCGCCGAGATCCTCGACGTGGAGACGCCCGAGGACGCCCAGATCAACGCCCCCGCCCCGGAGGCCACTGAAGCTGCTGCCGGCCAAGGTATGGCCAAGAACAATACCAGCGTCCCGACAACGATGCTGAGCTGCAACGTGCACCAAGTGCACCAAACTACCGGCCCATCCCACCACGGGTCGGCATCCCATCGAAGGAGGCTTCGCAGGAGCAGCACTGGCGCTGGCTCAGCGCGTCGCATGTCCAACTCCGGAAAGTCCATGACGGTTGGGGCCCTCCGAGTCCGCCTAGACGGGCAAAGGTCCCAGGTGACGCCAGACCGCATCGTCCCGACCGTCCCAGTCCGCAACTCCTTTCAAGGCCTGGAGAAACTGAAAGGGAAGGTGACGCCCGCTGTTGTGGCCACCCCACCAAAGATTGCACCGGCTCACAGCCTGGCCAAACTGAAGCAAGTCTGGGTACCCAAGGAGGCCCAGCCCACTGCACCCGCCCAGCCAGGGCCCAGCACTTTCTGCCCGAGGAGGGCCCGAAGAGATGACAGGGTCGAGGTGATGACCCCAACTCTTCGATCAGCACCCGTCATCCCGGTGCCGCCTGAGAATGCTCACCGCCGTCGCCGGGGGCGCCGACACAACGGCGCCCGCCCGGCACTCAGGGCCTACTCTCCTCCTGCTGCTGTCATCGACGCGCAACCACAGGCCACTCTCCCTGACCAGGAGTGGGAAGGGATCGAGCAGGCCGTGAGAAACTACCTCCGAGGCCCGGGTAGCACCCCCGCTGGCCGCCAGAGACTACTGGGGGCAATGACCTCCGCCTTCCAGGAAGAAAGACAGGGACCTGCACCTAGTATGGAATCGAGGACCCGCCCGGAGGAGCCGCGCCAGTCCCCTGTACGGGAGGAAGCGCCGCCCCGACGGTCGGTCTTCGACAGGCTGACATTCCCAGGAGGACCGTCCCGGAGGGTGTCAAGAAGAAACAAGAATAAGAAATGGCAGACATTCACCTGCAATATGGCAGGAGTCCATGGTCGGTATGGGGCCTTACCCACCGACCCGGAAGAATTGGCCAGAATAGCTGCCAGGCCGGGACCCCTTACCAGAAGAAGGAGAGCGGCAGGCGGCGCGACACCCATAGGAGCCGAAGGGGCCCTACCTGAGGAACCCCTCACGGCCCTCACGGCCAATGTAGTCACCACCGGCGACACGAGTGGCGGACCCTCGACATCATCCGAGGACGCCCCGGCCGAAGAGACGGGGGGCATGCCCAGCCTCCCCACAGCTGACCCAGCAATGCTGCTCATGATGCAACGATTCCAGCAGGAAATCGAATCACTTAAAAAGCAGTTGAATGAGCGAAACACACCACCCCCAATGTCCTGGCAGACCGAGGTCACACCCGAGGTACCCAGGGACAGGGGGCAGTCTTCCGAGGCAGCTCTTCCGGTAACCCTCGATCCCCTCGGGGGCACGCCCCCGCAACAAGCACATTGCACAGCGGTGACCCCGCCACAGGCGCCGCTTTCACAAGGGTCCCCCATGGCCCCCCGAGCGACCGTGGTAGCCACCCCGAGCGCACAGCCCGCTCATTTCTACCCGAGCCCAGTCGACCCGGCGGCAGTCAGCCGGTTGATGCTCGAGCAGATGATAGACATGAAGTTGGCCGAGAGGGGCGATGGGGATCAGACGCCTTTCGACGTCTACCGAGTACCCTACCCGGCTCATTATGCTGCCAGGAAGTTGCCGGCTGGCGTCACCAAGCCGCCGAAATTTGAAAAGTTCAATGGGCAAGGATCTCCCAGAGAGCATATTGCCTATTACGTGAACGTCATGGGAGACCTGGCTGCTGATGAGGCCTACCTCCTGAAGTTCTTCGGCTCAACACTCACCGGGCTTGCCTTTGAATGGTACTCCGGCTTGTCGCCCGGGTCGGTGGCCGATTGGCCCGACATGCAGAAGAAGTTCAAGGAAAGATTCTACGTGGCCGAGAGAGAAGTTACCATGACTGAACTCTACGCCACAAGACAGAAGAATGATGAGTCGGCCCTCGACTACATCAAAAGATGGAGGAACCTTAGTATGAGGTGCAAACGCCCCCCGCATCAGGAGGACGCAGTTCAGATTTGCAAGCAAAACTTAAAGAAAGAAATCCTAGAAAGAATGATCGGCACTGAGGTCAAGACATTTGACCGTCTGAACAATGTGGTAGCGGAGATCGAGGCATTCTTGGCCCGATACTCCTCCACCCCAGCCATGTCAAGCCAGAGGGCCAGGCAGGCGGAGAAGAAGCCGGCTCCCCCGGAGGTGCATGCACTAGACTTCCAGGCTTTTGAAAAGCAGAAGGAGAAAGCCAAGGGGCGGCTAACCCTCCGCCGCCCAGAACCGCAGAGCGGCGGGAAGGCCCCTCGCTAAGGGAGAAGATGAGAAACAAGCTATATTCCTTCTCTCGAGACAAATCCAAGCTCCTGTTTGAATGGGCAACTAGCTACAATAAGATCACACTGCCCGAGCCGAAAAGGCCTGGCGACTCAAAGAAGAAGGATGACCCGCGCTTCTGCATGTACCACCGGGTGCTCGGGCATACTATTGAAGATTGCTACGTCTTCAAGGATGTTATTGAGTCCTTAATCAGGGACGGGGAGCTCGACATGGGGGAGCATAAAGTAGACCCCCCGCAGCCACACGAGCTGCCCAGCATAACCTCCTCCGTCAATATGATCTCACTATATCAGGAGTTGCCAGAAGAATGGGCGGAAGCCTGTGCCCGTGCCACTTATGAAACCTTTATCATGGCCCCAGCTCAAGACCAAGAAGGGTGGCAGACTGTACCCAGAAAAACCAGAAAGGCGCGCGCCTCTCGACCTACCCCAGGAATTTACTCGAGGGTAGCAGCGCCCCTGCCTGCACCGCCCCCGGTAAACCCTGTTTGCCACGACACGGCCCCCCGGCTGGTCATGAGGCGGCCCACTCACAACAAGAAGAGCTCTGCCCCGCTGCGGATGTACAAGAAGACTAGCCCGGCGGTTGAAAGACTCCAGGCTATTATTGACGGGCTTGAAGATTATGAACAGCCCGAAATCCAGCCTGTGGAGTTGAAGGAGTATGTCCCCTGGAAGGAGTTCGAATCACTCGAGCTGTCTCCGAGAACAGAAGCTGATGCAGATAAAGAGCCTCCCCTGTGGGGTGAACCTATTCGGGAGCAGCCATCCGCTTCGGCGGGCAAGAAGAAGAAGAAGAGAAGACCCAGGGGCAAGAAGAAAAAGGAGGTCGTCTTCGCCTGCAACACCCTCTTGGCGTTGTTCGACACCGCTCTTTCCCTGGAAGAGAAAGAAGAAGAGCCACCCCATGAGCCGGCAGAGGTGAGTCAAGCTGAAGCATCCACCTCCCAGCACGCTACCAGGTCAGGGAGGAAGTGGGGGCGTCCTCCTCAGGGCAGCCTCAACATCATGCTCAGGGGGGAACAACCATACCAGGTTCCTGAGCCCGAGGTCCGAGGCACCGAGATCCCTCCTCCATCAGACCTCTACCCCGGAGGCACCAAGAGTCAAAGCGCCCCGTCATTCGCCGAGTTCCTGTCCGCTCGAGCAGGAAGGCGGGTGCACCCCCAGGGGTCCGCTGCGACCAGTAAAGCAAGCATTCCTCAAGCTCTACCGGCTACAGTTCCTGCCCAGCCAGAAGGAGAATTCAACGGCATCCCAAACCTCGCCGAGTTCATGCGAGAAACAGAAGAAGCCCAGCAGGCCCCGCCAGCTCAACAGGCCGCATCAGAGCTCACAAAACAGGCATCCCCAGAGCTGGCACCCCAATCCCAGGATGAGGGCAGACGCAGCAAGCCCGAAGAGATGAAATTGCTCAAGGTGCGGGCAGCCGAGCGAATAGTCAGACACCTCAAGAAAATCCCGACCCGGTTCACGGTGTGGGAGATGCTGTCCTTGAACGAAGAAACACGGCAAGCCATCATCGCCGCACTCCAGACGCCAGCACACCTTGAAGCCTGTTTGGCAGAAATACCACTGGAAGTAGCAGTGGCTTTCACAGAAGATGACATGCTCCTATCGACTTGCAGCCATAACAGGCCCCTCTACATGAAAGGGCAGCTGAACGGCCAGCCTATCAACAGGGTCTTGATCGACCCAGGGGCAGCAGTGAATATACTCCCGTACCGGGTATACCAGAAGCACTACTTTGACGTACACCTGGTCGAAGTTAAAAATGTCAAGATTGCCGGCTTTAACCAGAAATGTGAGGTTCCCATGGGGGTCGCAGAGTTCACTTGACCTTTGACGACTTCACCTCCAAAGTCCAGTTCCACGTCATCAACTCCAACACTTCCTACAAGGCGTTGCTTGGCCGGCCTTGGCTACACCAGAATAGGGTGGTGCCCTCCACTTTGCATCAATGCATCAAGTACCCCTGCGAGGGAAAGGAAGTCAGAATCTTCGCCGACCTCCACCCGTTCGAGGTGTTCGAGTGTCACCTGTCAGATGCTAATCTATACTTAGAGAAGGCGAAGCAAGCTCCTCAAGTCATCCAAGACAAGGGAAAGAAGAGAATGGAATCGGGAGGCTGGTTTCCTCCGCCACCCCCGGGTCATGTGGCTTCTCCACATGTACCGTTTATTGCACAAGAGGAAGGGGTATTTAGGGCAGCCCCTCTCCCTATCTACCCCACACCAGGGGCACCCTGTCTCGAAGACCTGCTAGAAGATGTCAGGGTCCCGCCAGGGATCGTCAAGCCGATAGCGGAAATTGAATGTCAAGCAGCTGAACAACTGAGAACCTTCGAAGTACCTAACCCCGAAGGGCTCCCCACTATCTTTTATGTTGCTGGGGAGAAGCCAGTCAGGGAGGACGATGATTGCCGGTTCCCTGACGAGTTGCATGACCTGCACGTCCCCATTACGGGACTTCCCCACATGACTGACCGGGCAGCCGGAATGGTCAGAAAGCAGAAGATCCCTCCCTACCAGCCCTCCAGCCGAAAGGAAATGTTTGAAAGAATGTGGAACCCACCAAACCTGGATCGACGGTTGCTGAAAATCACCAAGCACCCCGGTCTGGGCTTTTCACTAGAAGATTACTACGAGGCTCATGTCATATCGGTCTCAACATGGCCCGACGACGACCCCGCAGAAGCTACAGATTCGCGGGAAACCCACCAAGACACATGTCCCGGGGCCCCGGCCGAAGAGGCACAAGACGAAGAAATATTCCTGTGGAAGCCTCCCGGCCGCCGCTGTATGGAGAAGACCCCCTCCTTCTCCGAAGTGTCGACCTCGAGAGGGCACATCGGTGAGGCACTTCCACCCCGGTCGGCTGGCGAAACAAGGAGCAGAAGCATGGGCCAGGCTCCAAAATCCCCTCGATACGACCTCGTCATGTACGCCTTGTACCACAGGCAGCAACGGGAGATCGAGACACTAAAAGTACGACTAGCTGAGTTGACCTCGCTAGTCACTGACCTGGTCCAGGGATCTCTTTCCCCGCAGGGTGGCCGCATGCCTCGGCCCCGAGGCACCAGTCCCAGCACCCCCGCTTTGTCAAGGCGAGAAATGAGAGACATGGCAAGCTTGTTGACCGAGCGGCCAACCAGGCAAGGGCTAACACTCCAAGAGAAGCTGCAGAAGCCCTACTCCTTCCCGAGAGAGAAGACCCGGGGCATCTTCGACTGGGCCTGCCACTACGGCAAGGTCTCCCTCCCACGGTCCAAGAGGCCAGAAGACACTAGAAGGAGTGGGGACCCACTATTTTGCCCTTACCACCAGATGCTGGGTCACGTCATTGAAGACTGCTATGTCTTCAAAGACATTGCTCAAAGCCTCATTGACAGGGATGAGCTCAGAATGGGGGACTACGTGGTAGCCCCGCCACGCCCCCACGTGGCGGATAGCCCCAGGGCAGGAGCCTACGCGGTGTCCATCCAATGCCAGGTCCCTGAAGATGCGGTTACCCCGACCCCCGCAGGAGCGGTCTATGATGAATACACAGAAGAGCCCGAGATGGACCTATGCCCCTCTGAGCCAGCGGACCTCACATACCCGGCGGCTACGGCCCAGGAGGAGAGCGAGGTAAATGCAGCCTCCATGCCCAGTCATGATGAACAAGAAGAGGGAGATGGCATCCTCGAACCCGAGGACAATGAGGACCAAGACTTCGTCGATTTGTCGCCAGTCCCGCCGGAAATTGAAAATGGCGGCCAGATCACGGTCGACGAACTAATTGAGGTCAACCTTGGTACAGAAGACGACCCCAGGCCAACTTTTCTGAGTGCTCTCATGCCCCTACAGGAGAGAGAACAATACACAAAGTTGCTGCAAGAATTCCGGGATTGCTTTGCCTGGAACTACAGAGAAATGCCTGGGCTCAGCACCGAAGTGACTCAGCACATACTAGCCATTGATCCCAAGGTGGAACCAGTGAAGCAGCCTCCCCGGCGCATGAGGCCGGAGCTAACCAGCCAGATCTGCAAAGAAGTCGACAAGCTCATAAATGTCAGCTTCGTGGCGGAAAATCAATACACCACATGGCTGGCCAATATTGTACCGGTGAAAAAGAAGAATGGACAGATCAGGATTTGCGTGGACTTCCGCGACCTGAATAGAGCCTGCCCGAAAGATGACTTCCCGGTGCCTATCACCGAGGTGATGATTGATGCAACCACTGGCCACGAGGCCCTGTCCTTCATGGATGGGTCGTCCGGCTATAACCAAATTTGGAAAGCCGATCACGACCGGGTCCACACAGCTTTCCGGTCACCCAAAGGGATATTCCACTACAAGAGGATGCCCTTCGGCCTCAAGAATGCCGGTGCCACATACCAGCGGGCGATGACCAAGATCTTCGACGAGCTGCTGTACGGCAAGGTCGAGTGCTACATTGATGATCTGGTCGTCAAGACGAAGAAAAGAGACGAACACCTGAGTGACCTCAGGGTCGTCTTCCAAAGGCTCCGGCAGTATGGGCTGAAGATGAATCCCATGAAGTGCGCCTTTGGCGTGTCCAGCGGAAAATTCCTCGGCTTTATTGTCCGGCACAGAGGGATCGAGATCGACCCCCTGAAGATAAAGGCCATCCAGGAGCTGCCTCCTCCAAGGAGTCTGGGAGAGCTGAGGTCCCTGCAGGGGCGTTTAGCTTACATCCGCAGGTTCATCTCCAACCTGTCAGGGCGCTGCCAACCCTTCCACAGACTGATGATGAAGAATGCACCCTTCAGCTGGGGTCACGAATGCCAGCACGCGTTCGACCAGCTAAAGGAGTACTTGAAGACCCCGCCTGTCCTGGGGGCACCTGTCAAAGGCAGACCGCTGATTCTGTACATAGCGGCCACCGAATACTCACTGGGGGCAATGCTCGCCCAGAACAATGATGAGGGAAAAGAGCAGGCTCTTTACTATCTCAGTCGAAGGTTGGTGGGCGCAGAGGCTAAGTACACCCCGATTGAGAAAATCTGCCTTGCCTTGGTCTTCGCGGTCAAGAAGATGAGGCACTACATGCTGTCCCATGAAGTAAGGCTGATATCCAGAGCTGACCCCATCAAGCACATTCTCCTCCAGCCAGTCCCAAAGGGGCGCCTTGGCAAGTGGGCCGTGCTGCTCATGGAATTCGACATCACCTACGTGCCACAGAAGGCCGTTAAGGGACAAGCCGTCGCGGATTTCTTCGCGGCACACCCTGTGCCCGAAGACTCCCCTCTGGCCACCGAGCTACCTGAAGATGAAACACTAGAGGTAGACCAAATACAACAAGCCATCTGGCAGCTTTACTTTGATGGGGCCTCAAGGACAGAAGCGACCCCGTCCGGGCGCGCCAAGGTACGAGCCGGAGCAGGCATCGTCCTCAAGTCGCCGGACGGAGAGGTGATGCACACTTCCTGCTGCATCAGCAAACCCTGCACCAATAATGAAGCAGAGTATGAAGCTCTAATCATCGGCCTCCAGGTCGCCCTCCAAATGGAGATCAAAATGCTCCAGGTGTTCGGCGACTCGCTGCTGGTCGTCAAGCAAGTCCAGGGGCAGTTTGATGTCCGAAAACCTGAGCTGCTCCCGTATCACACTAAAGCAAAAGGGCTCATGGAGCGGTTCTACCTCCTCGAGATAGGCCATGTCGCCAGAGGGGAGAACGCACAAGCCGACGCATTGGCAAAATTGGCAAGCTCACTGGCAGTGCCCCCAGATGGATCTCTCCATATCCAAGTAATAAACCAATGCCAGATGCCCAGCATGATAGAAGAAGAGCCGGAAGAAGAGGACCTACAGGTCGCTACAGCAGAAGCCGTTAGCCTGCCCGACTGGAGAGACCCCTTGATGCAGTGGTTCAAACACCAGCGGTTGCCTGACCAAAGAGAAGAAAAGATCAAGCTAGTCAGAACCAAGGACTCTTATGAGCTCCGAAGCGGAATATTATTCCGAATTGTGGCAGATGCCAGACGGAAGCTGCTCCTCCGATGTTTGTCCACTGAAGAAGCTTGGAGGGTCATGAAGGAGGTCCATGCCGGGACGGCGGGTGCACACCAGGCGGGGCTGAGAATGAAAATTGAAATCAAGAAACTTGGCTATTATTGGCCTGCAATGTTCAATGACTGTTGCGAGTATGCTAAGTCATGTCAGAGATGTCAGGAGCATGCCACCATTCCCAGGAGACCTCCTGCACCATTACACCCAACAGCGCCCAGTTGGCCGTTCGCCCAATGGGGAACGGACGTCGTGGGCCCCTTGCCCGCATCTTCCACAGGCTGCAAATACATTCTGGCAGCTACCGACTACTTCTCCCGCTGGGCCGAGGCCGTTGCCTTACGGGAGGTCACCGGAGAAATCGTGGCCAGGTTTGTCCTCCGCAATATCATATTCCGGTTCGGCGTGCCCGACCGAATTGTGTCAGACAATGGTAGCCACTTCCGCAACCAGAAGGTCTACCGGCTGGCAGAGAAATACAAGGTTGATTGGAGGACCTCAACTCCTTACAATCCACAAGCCAATGGGCTGGCCGAAGCTTTCAATAAGACACTCTGCACCCTCTTGGCCAAGACTGTCAGCTCTAACAAGAAGGACTGGGAAGAGAGGGTGTACGAGGCGCTATGGGCATACCGGACTGTATACAAGACTCCAACGGGTTGCTCGCCCTTTTCTCTCGTATACGGTTCGGAGGCAATCGTCCCCGTCGAACTGGAGATACCTTCCCTCCGGGTCGCCATTCAGCATGGGCTTGTCCTTGAAGGGCAGACCAATGCCGAGCGAAGACTCGATGAACTCTCCAGCCTGGAAGGAAAGCGACTTGAAGCCCAACAGAATATTCAGGTCTACCAGGCCCGGATTGCACGCGCCTTTGACAAGCTTGTCAAGGAGCGCGAATTCAAGAAGGCTGACCTTGTTATGGTCAAGAGAAGAGACCTCATGGCTGCCAATCCTAAGGGCAAGTTAAATGAGAACTGGCTCAGACCTTACGTAGTCCAAAAAGTCTACGAAGGTGGTGCCTATGTGATTGTCAACCATCGCGGGGAAGTTCAGTTCCCGCCTCTTAATGGAAGGCACTTGAGGTTGTATCACGCTCCGGCGCCCCCATTCAATTAATAATATTACCCTCCGCCCGGTTTCGGGCAGGTTTTCTCGATTAATGGCCCAAGTAAATTAACCACTATCCACGCTTTCAACAAAAAAAAAGTAAAAAAAGAATAGAAAAAAAAAGAGAGAAAAAAAAAGAAATGAAAAGAAAGAGAAAGAGAGCAAAAGAGGAGAAAAGAAAAAAAAAGAAGGAAAAAGAGAAGAGAAAAAAAAGGAAGAAGAGAAAATATAAGAGAGAAAAGAAGAGAAAAGAGAAGGAAAAGAAAAAAAAGAAAGGAAAAAAAAAGAGACGGAGAAAAGAACAAGGGCAGAATAAAAGCAAAGAAGGAAAGAGGGGAACGCCCCCCATTTCCAGCCGCCGCCTCGCATCATCGAGGGTACCAAGAAATTGATTAAAAAAAAGAGAAAGAAACAAACCCTTCTCTCCGTCCTCCCCGGGCGGTGAGTACCCCTTTTGGCTCGGACTTCCCGTCCGGGTCATTGACTAAACAAACTCTTCTCTCCGTCCTCCCCAGGCGGTGAGTACCCCTTTTGGCTCGGACCTCCCGTCCGGGTCATTGACTAAACAAACTCTTCTCTCCATCCTCCCCAGGCGGTGAGTACCCCTTTGGCTTGGACCTCCAGTCCAGGTCATTGACTAAAAAACTCTTCTCTCCGTCCTCCCCGGGCGGTGAGTACCCCTTTGGCTTGGACCTCCCGTCCAGATCATTGACTAGACCAGCTCTCTCTCTGTGCCCGCTGAACGGCCAGTAAAGGGTCTCCGACCGAGGCCCCCCTGAAGCCAGCACGAGCTTTCGACCTTGCGACGAGACTAGGAAGGTGCCCGTCTGGTACGGTGGAGTGGTCCCCTCGTCCTCCCCCTAGGAAGGCGAGCACTCTCCCGTGCCCTGGCATGGGTTCCTGCCCGGCTCTCTCGAAGCAAATCATTACAGAAACCTGCAGCCTGGCAAAGTGTCTCGGCATGGAAACATGGGAGGAAGCATGAAAAAGGGGTAATGTACACAAAAGAAAAGAAGGGGAAGGAAGATCTCTCGGGGACAAATCCATACACACAAGAACACGCGAAGCCATAAATGTTGTTTTTCTATATTCAAAAAAAGGGAGTCGGACTACAGGCACTTCGGGGCATACCCCTGTGTTACAAAAAAGGGAAAAGAATAAGGGAGCCACGCCTAGTCAAGGCCCCTGAAGATGTCTTCGAGAGGCAGAATCCCTACGCAAGGGAAGTTCGTCCGGTCGCGGAGCCGCCCCCTCCGCTCCTCCAGTTGAGTAAGTTCCGCCTCCATGGACTCCACCTCGGCTTGAGCGGTACCGAAGGCTTCTCTCTCTCTCTCGGCCACTTCCTCGTTCACGGCGAGATCAAGCCTAGCTGCAGCAAGGTAGCCCTCCAATTCTATAATTCGACTCTTCAAAGACGGGACCTTGCCCTCGCTCCCCTCCCAGGCCTCTCTATGGCGCTCCCTGTCGCCTCGCCGTGTTTCCAAGGCTTGCAGATACTCGTCCGCCTGGGCATCCAACGCAGCACGTTCGTCAGGAGCCTGGGTCTCGAGGAAGTCACGGCGCTTGATGTATTTCAATAATAGCAAGACCCGCCGCGACCATTCCCCCAGCGGGCAGCCGAGCACTTGCAACGCCCCGGTCAGCTGCGTCACTATGGTGTGCACCTCCCGATACGATAAAGAGGGATCGGCAAGGAGCATCGCCCGTAGGGTGATCAGCATATGGCGGACCGGCGCTTCCGACGAGGTGTGGCCAGCCGAAGGCAGGGCCGGGGGAGTGAATTCCACGGTGCTGTCCACCTCCGCCCACAAGCCGGCATCCACCGTGACTGAGGAAGATGGAAGGGCAAGAGTCAAGTCGCCCGGCTGGCGTGGCTCGACAGGGGGCTTTTGGCCAACCACCGCCAAAGAAGTGGCCGAAACCAGCGCCGAAGCATCCGATGTCTCTATCATCCGCTGCTCCCCTGTTGCCTCTGCCCTGGCCCCGTCCGCTTCGGCCGCTGGCTCGGCAGGCGAGGGTGCAGCCGTCTCTACCCTGGCCGAAGGAGGAGCCTCGAGCAGAGCTGGACCCGAGGATGCCATCCATGAACTTCTTTCTCGCGTCTGGGATCCCTCCAGATGTGCGCGAAGCCCCGTAAATATTTGCCTCAGGAGCGGGTCCTCCATCTGGGCCGGAAGTTTCGGGAAAGGCGGAAGTGGAACCATCAGTCGGGGTAGACGCCTCGCCTCCACCAGTGTAGCAAGACTCGCCGCCCCTAAGTCGGAGATGCGAGCCGGCCCCTCCATCGCTATCGGGGCGACACTCGGTCGCCGTTTGGCCACGGCCTTTCGGACACGACCAGACGTCTTCTCCGGTCTCGGTATCGCCTGACCATGGGAATGGGAATTAGCTATCCGCTAGCTGGAATAAACCATGCGAAAAGGGAGACCGTGGAGCCCGCATACTCACCTCAGCCACAGGAATGAGGCTACCCTCAGGCGCGATCTCCCCCTCCTCCAGAGGCTCTCTCGCTAGGGGCCCCGCCGGCACATCCTCCTGAAGGGCCTCGAACAGAAGGGCCAGCCTGCCCATGCCGACAGCGACCCCGGGACGGTCAACTGGCGCAGTTGGAGCAGCCCCTTTCGCGGCCTCCGGCTTAATTGATTCCTGCGAAGAACCGACACAAAAAAAACGGCGTCAGTAGGCGACCACCAAGGCAGCCCTGCACTAACGTAAAATATATATATATATATATATACGCCTACGACAGCAGCCTCTATCAAGCTGAGCACATTAGCAAATGAAAAGCCTTAAAGACCGGCTCGGGCGGCCCGGTGCCTCAAGGCGCTACCTCAACGGGAGCCGCTTCGTCGGAAGAGTAGTCGTAGTCTACCTCTTCCCCGGACGAAGACTCGACCGCCGCTGGTTCGGCCGGAGCCGGCAAAGGGGCCTCCACCTCGAGCTCGATGACCGGCGCCTCCTCTCGCGGACTGGGTGAGGCTGGCAGCCCAGGCTTCAACTTCTTTCGCACATACAGCTGCGTCACCGGGGGGTGCATTCGGAGGCCAAATAGCCCGGTAACCGCTCCAGCTGCACCTGTCAAAAAAAAAAACGCGGGTCGTGTCAAGCCCAATCGGCTCCCAAAGGATGAAAGAGGTAAAATAGGCCGACAAAGGCAGATACCTTCTTCGACCTCGGCAGACAAAGCCTTCTCCGGAGCCGCAGCCTCGCCCTCAGAGAAGAAACGCATCGTCTCCGCGCGGGGACGCAAGGCCAACTCAGGAGGGAGATCCACCATGGACGACGTAGGCGACCGCCGAGCCTCACCAGTATCGCGGCTCGGCCCGGTCTGCATGGCCGCAAATGCCTCGAAGGACGGGATAGCGGCCGCCGGTGAGGCTACTGTCGTACCCAGGGCTTCCTTGGCCCGCCTCCGCTTGGCCGCCTGTTCCCCGGCCACCTTGGCAGCAGCCAACGCCTTCTTGACAGGCGACTTCGCTCGAGGCCTTGCCTTGGCCTGCAGTGAGGGAGCCGGAGCCGCCACCGAGGCCGCCTTTGCTACGACCGCGGCCGCACCCATGACAGGCGCGGGCATAGGAGCCGACCCCTCCACATCAGGGACGGGCGCGGACACGGGCTCTTCCACAAGGGCTGAGACAAAAAAAATACATTCAAGCGTCAAGGCCCTGCTTCAAAAAAAGGGAGAGAGAAAACTTAAAAGAGGCGCCGACGGTCGAAGGCACTGACCGGCAGGCGGGCTGGGCTCGGGCCGAGCGACTTCAAATTCCTCGAAGGTCGGGACCCGAGGCACTGAAGGAACGGCGGTCGAGGCTTTGGCCGCCTCCGTCTTGCGTCGCTTCGTATCCCGCTGCTTGGCCGCCTTCGCGGCATCCATTGCTTTCTTCACGGGGGATTTCGCCCGGGGCCTCTTCGCGGCCTTGGGCAAAGGAGCCGTGGTCGGAGCCAGCGGCGCTGCTTCAAAATATGCAGGCTTCTTTACCAGCCGGAGGAGATTCTGGTACGTGGCCATCTGCGTGCTGTCGGGATGGTCTGCAAAGAAAAGAGGGGAAAGAACGAACATGCATATACCATTAGTACTTAACTCACCGCGAAAGCCGCAACGTTAAGGGACAAAATCGAAGAGCAAGAGGGAACTGAGTACCATGAGGGCCAGTGTACAGCCGCAGCGTGATCGGCCAGTAGCTCAGGGACGTCTCCTTGTCCCGACGTGCCGCCTCCCGAACTAGCCAGCAGACGTCCTCAATAGTTTGACACCGGTCCGTGAGGTTGGCCAGATCCGCGTGCTTCTTGGAAGAGAGGTGACAGAAAAGATTGAAGTGGTCCATGCCCCACCCATCAGCATAATAGTAAGGGACATGCAGGCGCTTGCCCAGGATGGAGGCCGTCACATCTTCTATCTTCATCCCATTCACCCGGAGGAGAACATAGAGCCATGTGGTATCCTTATAGTTCTCAGGCCGCCTCTCCTCCCGCCTCATAAACGTGCGATGCGGGCAGGCCACGTCCCTCTCTGGGCGCCAGCTCTTGGCAGGAGTCCCCTCTTCCTCTATGGGAAATGGGTAGTTGATGAGCTCCAGACGGTCGCTCCCCACCCGGCACAAGTCCCGCAGCGTCTTCTCATAGTCATCCTTAGCCACCGGGGGTAGCTCCACCTTCGGCGTCGGCCTCATGTCCCGGGCTTGCTTACGAGCTGCCATGTACGCTACCACCTCCTTCTCCTGCCTGTTCTTGAGCCGAAGAAGATGATCCGGCTCAATATCAAGCACTGGCACTGGCTGCCGGCTAAGGAATCTCCTTTCGGCGCCATCCCAACAATCGGTCTTGTGCAACCGATAGAAAGCCGTCCGGGCATTCCACCACTTTATGTAATCTTGGGTCACTCGGGGAACACGACCCGGGGCCGGTACTCTGAAAGAGGCGGAGTCCGCTCGGTGGAAGAAGTCCCACCAGCTTTTGGCGTGCTCGGCAACCGAACTTCCCCGGACATTCCGCGAGGGCAAGCCGAATTGCGCATGATAAGCAGGGATATGCTGATCATACCCAAAGTTGCGGCCGAATCGGAAGGGGTGGTACGGCTCCAGCAACACATTATCTCCCTTCCGGAACACCAACACGCTGGGGCGAATAGACAGCGCCCAATCCCTCAGCTCGGGCTCCAGCAACGGGCGAATTACATTTTCCTGGCTGATAGGGTGGACATACCTCTCCACCTGGTCATCCTTGCATTCCCTCTTATTATTCACGAGGGGGCTTGAATGTGCGGCCAGCGTCCAGAAATGAATAGTACCGGCTGCATCTCGGGGAACCGTGGTCAACCGGCCCCGGATATCATACATCCGCATCGAGGTAGAAGCCGGCTCTGCACTCGCGAACTCCAGCATCCTCGGTATCAGCCCCCAATCCTGGAGAACTCGCGGGGCAAACTCCGGGAACAGCGAACAAACCCACGCGTTGAAGAAGTGCAGTGGGCACACATACCGGGCCTGCCGCGGAAACTGGTGCGTGCTGATATCCCCCAAGGCCTTGTAAATTAAGCAGAGGGTGGCCGGGCACAGAGAAAGCTTGATCCCCCACGCCATCTGGCACGCCGGGTAGATGGCATCCGGCCGGATAACTGTCTCGTCGCCGTACGGCATGGCAAATGAGCATAGCCAGTACGTGAGATAGGCGGCGCAGTGGGTCTGGGGATCCAAACCCATCGGGTTAGGCCCGCTTCGACGCCCTCTAGACGGGATCTTCACGTCAAGCTTGGGCTTTGCACGCTTCTTGGGAGCCACGGCAGTGCCGACGCAGGGGAATTCCTCGTACCGCTTCGGCCCGTCGAAGAAATACTCCAGCCACAGGGGCATGCGCACCCTCTTCCTGTCCCCACGGGCGGGCTGCTTCCCCTTGTGCGACAGCTGGTACAGCTCCCGGTACGCCTTCATCAGGTGCCGGTATGAATACCCCAGAGAATAATAGCCGTCCCCGTTAGTCTCGTCTTTGATTAGGTCCGGGAGGCATATTTCTTCATAAGGCTCCCCGTCAATGGGCAAGCCGCTCAGCTGGCTTAGGCTCCATAAATCCAGAGAAGTCTCGCCCTCCGCCGTGTAGAAGGTGTTAGTCGCTGCGCTGAACACCTCTATCATGCCGCAACAGAGGCCCTTGGAAATGGGATAGCCATATCGGGAGGCGTATACGCTGTGATAAACGCCGACCCGGACCAGCAAAGGAGCATAGTTGAACAGCACATGCTCCGTGAACTCCACCGCCCTCTCCCGGAAGGTGTGGGCGTCCTGAAGCTTCAGCTCCCCGAACCAGCCCAATGACAGATCATACTTGAATCTGATGGCCAAACAGTCCAAGATGAAGGGCTCTTCTCTGTAGCCCCACTTCAGGGGAGCCAAGAATAGACCGAACCGAGGCGCCTCGTTGTGCACCTTCCCGGCAGACAAGTCCCATCTGGCCGGAGTAAACTGAGGCGCCCGCACCAGCTTGTCTTCAGCCGGCAGTACCCCTTCGATCCCCAGGACCGGCTTCCATTCCCGGGCTTCTCCCACCAGGTACATCGGAATACTCCGGGGAATGCTGTACAACAGGCTATCCCGGGCCTGCAGTATAGCCTGTTCAGCCTTCTTCACGACCCGGAAGTCTCGCCCTTCCCGCGAGCGAAAATGCTTCAGAAATCAAACCAGGTGTCTGTCCTTCGGGAAGTCCTTCCTGTACTCCCCGGTGACCCGGTCAAATGTGAAGCCGCTGTCAACTCGGGCAAGCCTTTGGAAATCCATGGTCTCCCCGTCGGACTCAGATGACTCTGCCAAAGCGGCTATTTCTGCGTGCTCTCGGTCTAGCTCTTCCACATTGAGCCATGTAACTGCTGGCACCGGACCCCGTGGGATGAGGTCAGCACCGATAGCAGCGGCAGGGGTGGAAGAACTACTTGGGGCAGCCATTTGTCTGCAAAGATACACAAATAAGAAGATCAGAATAAATCACGAGCAAAATACTGCAAAGGGGCTTTACTACAAGTCAAATGAACAAAGTACTGCCAATTTCTAACGAAATTTCGGCAGAGTTTCCCCTAGGCCAGAGGCGTAAGGGAAAAACATGGGTGCGCGTTCACAAGGAGTGACGGCCCCAACAAAGCATGGTGGGCCCCGAGAGGCAACACCAGAAGTCCGCCGGTCGAAGGAGTCCTCTTCCTTGGCTAAAACTCCCCCCTGAAGCTGCCCTCGCCGGCACACCCATATATGCCTTCATCGGCACACCCTGTGGGCGGGCCTCCCCGGTACACCCAAACGCCCCTTCACCGGCACACCCGCCAGGATTGTTCCCCGGTATGCTCCACAGGCGGCCTTCCCCGGCACGCTTAGTGCCCGCCTCACCGGCACGCCCAGACGGGCCCCTTCCCCGGCACGCCCAGACGGGCCCCTTCCCCGGCACGCTCGGTGCATGGCTTCCCCGGCACGCCCCCGGGCGCCCTTCCCCGGCACGCTTAGTGCCCGCTTCACCGACACGGCCTAAGGCCTCTTCCCCGGTACGCTCCACAGGCGGCCTTCCCCGGCACGCTTAGTGCCCGCTTCACCGACACGGCCTAAGGCCTCTTCACCGGCACGCATATGGGAGACCCCCACGGCACGCCCATGGCGAGCCCTTCCCCGGCACGCTCGGATGAGCCTTCCCCGATACGCTCCGACGGCCTCTCCCCGGTGCGCCCTCACAGCCGCTCACCGGCGTCCACCCATGACGCTGGAGACGAAGGAGGGGAGCGAAGAGGAAGAGAGCAGGGGGGAGAAAGAAGAAGGAAAAAGAAGAAGGGGGAGGGCCTTAGGGCTCCGTCACCCTCCGAAGACAAAAGGAGGCCAAAGACAGGAGAAGAAAGGGGGAAGAGAACGGGAGAAGAAGGGAGAGAAGAGAAGAGAGACAGACGGGGGGGGGGGGGGGGGGCGTGACCCTCTCCTCACCACAACGGCAACGACGGCGATGACGGTGACTGGAGGCGGTGGTGCTCGGTGACGGGAGAGACGAAGGGGATGGCGAGAGAGAGGGGCGCCCGTTCGGTCGTGAAAGAGAGAGAAAGAGAGAGGGAAGAGTGGAAGGGGTTCGAATGGGGGTGGTTCAAATGAACCGCCCCCGCCCCTTTTATACGGCAAAAAAAAAAAGAAAAGAAAAAAGGGGGGAAATAAAAAGGAATGAAAAAAGGGGGGGGGAGAAAATACAAAAAGGGGAAGAGAGAAGAGAAGAGAAAAAAATAGAAAGAAATAAAAAAAAGAGAAAAAAAATATAGAAAGAGATAGAAAAAAGAATAAAAAAAAGGGGTGATGAAAGAAGAAAACAAAAAAGGGGAAAACAAAAATTATTATAAATAAAATGTATACATACTTACATACATATATGCATCTACTTATATGTATATATATATAAATAAATGTATATATATTTGGATATGCGCAAGAAAGGCACGATAATGAGGTCCTTCCGAGGGGACGTCCCGTCCCCACGGTCTCGGGTCATACACGCATCCGCACCAGCAAAGACGACTTTACCCCTGCACACAGCCACCTCTGCAATGGTGCCATTCCTAGGCCAACAAACGGGCCCGTCCCCGGCACGTGGCCCGGGCCTCGCCACCCGCCTCACACAAACTACCATCACGGACCTTACGTCCGGATCGGCAGAACCTCTATCCTTGCGTTGGCATTAGTCCCTTGCCAACGAATAAGTCCCTTTCCGGCGCAAGGCCCCGTGCCCTAGCCACCCACTCCGCACAATATGGCCATTACGGACCCTACGTCCGAATCGGCACAGATTCTCTCGTTGCGCTGGCATTCCATTCTTGCCGACGAATAAGCCTTAACTCATGGCGCAAGGCTTCGTGCCCTAGCCTACACTCGCGTATCACTCACTCAAAAAAAATAAAATAAAATAAAATAAAATGGGGTTAAAAATAGAGATACCCCGCCGGACTTGCCTCTGCATGGGGACAAGGGCAAAAATGGCAACAACCCGGCTGTGGCGAAAACCCGAAAGGGCGCTACGGGTAAAATTGGGTACCCCGCCACGTGAAAACCCGAAAGGGCGCTTGTATCGGTAATGTGGTACAAAAAAAAGAAGAAAGAGAAAGAACAGTCAAGAGGCTAAGAGATCAATCAAGCATGTCAGTTCTCGGCACCCTGTCGACACTGACGAAGAGACTAAGAGACAACAAAGCATGTCAGTTCCCGGCACCCTGTCGGCACTGACGAAGAGACCAAGAGACCAAGAGACCAAGAGGTCAATCAAGCATGTCAGTTCTCGACACCCTGCCGACACTGACGAAGAGACTAAGAGACAACAAAGCATGTCAGTTCCCGACACCCCGTCGGCACTGACAAAGAGACCAAGAGACCAAGAGACCAAGAGGTCAATCAAGCATGTCAGTTCTCGACACCCTGTCGACACTGACAAAGAGACTAAGAGACAACAAAGCATGTCAGTTCCCGGCACCCTGTCGGCACTGACGAAGAGACCAAGAGACCAAGAGACTAAGAGGTCAATCAAGCATGTCAGTTCTCGACACCTTGTCGACATTGACGAAGAGACTAAGAGACAACAAAGCATGTCAGTTCCCGGCATCCTGTCGTCACTGACGAAGAGATCAAGAGACTAAGAGACCAACATACTGCTTCAGTTCCCGACACCTCGTCGGCACTGATGAAGAGACAAAGAGACCAACACACTACTTCAGTTCCCGACACCTCGTCGGCACTGATGAAGAGACAAAGAGACCAATATACTACTTCAGTTCCCGACACCCCGTCGGCACTAACAAAGAGACCAATAAACAACAAACCAGGTCGGCTCTCGACGCCCCGCCGGCATCGACAAAGAGAGAAGAGACGAAAACACCCACGGGCACCGCCCGCCTTATCCTTCGCCTGCGATACCCGTGGGTGGGGGGCATTTGTGGACACCGAAAATCGCACATCCAAATGTCATGCTCGGCCCAGCATCTACAACGGCGCCGAGTGAAGAAACCCCGGAGAAATCAGGCACCAAAGGCCCCACAGCCCGTGGGCCCCGAAGGAAATCAAACGGGTCACAACTCGTGCCCACAACGGGCCCAAAACTGCCCATCCAGCCTTTAACGACACGCCCTGGTGGAGCCCCAGCGGCACGCCCCTTCAGGCTGCCCAGCGGCACACCCCATTGGGCTGTTCAGCGGCACAGCCCATCAGAAGCTTCAGCGGCACGCCCCAAAGGGCCTCCAGCGGCACGCCCTGGAAAGCCTTCAGCGGCACGCCCCAAAGGGCTTCCAGCGGCACGCCCAGCGGAGGCTTCAGCGACACGCTCCCTTCAGTGGCACACCCTGCCGCGGCCTTCGCTGGCACACCCCTATGGGGGTTCACCGGCACACCCCCAAGGGGGGACCTTCAACGGTACGCCCCCCCCAGGTGGGTTCACCGGCGCACCCCCTTTGGGGCCTGCAGCGGCACAGCCCTTTGAGGCTTCAGCGGTACGGCCTTTGGGGCCTTCAACGGCACGCCTAAAAGGGGCTTCAGCAGTACAGCCTACAAAGGCTTCAGCGGCAGGCCTTTTTGGCTCCTCAGCGGCACGCCCCTTCGAAGCCCCCCAGCGGCACAGCGGTGAAGTTTTTTTCAACGGGCAACGTGAGGCCCATGCCCTACGCATCCTTGGCGCGCAGTGGAGCCGTATGAGGTGGCAGCCGATCGTTGGGCCGCGCAGGCTACCCCACTGACAGCCAGGACAGAGGGGAGTCAAACCCCATCATCACGGGCGGCTTCCCGCCCTCGACAGCCATGCTCGGAGGCTCCCCGCCGCTGGGGGTATAAAAGATGCCATTCTTCCGATACGAAGGGGAAGGGGGGGGACAAAAAGAGGACGGAAAGAAAAAGAGAGATCGAAGAGGAGGCAGACACACACACACAGAGGAAAAGAGAGGAAGAAGAAGGGAAGAGAGAAGGGAAGAAGAAGAGCACCGGCGGGAGCCTCCTCCGACGACCGCCGTGAAGAGAGCAAGAGTAAGGGAGGGGGAGAGAGCTAAATGTAATGGGGGAGAAGGGTTGGGGGACGATGGCCAATGTCTTAGGCCCGGAAGTTTTCTTCCTTCTCTTATCCCGTTCCTCCTGGCGTTCTTTGTCTTTCTTACTCTTGTCCATGGCCCCATTTGGGGAGTTTGCTTTTGCCATATGTATGAAGGGCCTCGCCCTCTTGATTCTCATGAATGAAAACCACCCTCTCCGGGTTTCTTTTCGATCTTCGATGTTTTATGCTAGGCTTTGCGGGCTTTTTGACGGACAATCCGTTCCTCCCTCTGTCTCCTCATTCCTCCGGCGTCTTTAGGGTCCTCCACGTCGATGTAGGTTTCCCCCTTCTGTTGGCCTTGGCTCCGTGAGCTCCTCACTCCCTTCTATGGCCATCTACCGTGTTCCCGGGCTTGAGGAGAAGGGGAGGTACCCTTCTTTCTTCCCAACCACTCAGTGACTAATAGGCCACTCCCGGCCTTGAAATCCCCTGTCTTTCTTCCTCTTTTCCTGAACAGCCACCAAGTCTCCCCCCAGTTGCTTGCAACCCTTTTAAGCCTCCCAGCGGTGCACCTTGCCGGCCCTTGGCCGGCACACCTTTCCAGCCTTCAGCGACACACCCAGATCAGCCTTCAGCGGCACACACCCAGATCTGCCTTCAGCGGCACACACCTGTCCAGCCTTCAACGGCACGCCCCATTGGCCTTGCCCTTCAGCGGTACGCCCTGTCCAGCCCTCAGCGACACGCCCTGTCCAGCCCTCAGCGGCACGCCCTGGCCAGCCCTCAGCGGCACGCCCTGTCCAGCCCTCAGCGGCACACCCTGTTCAGCCCTCAGCGGCACACCCTTCAGTCCTTCAGCAGCTTACTCTTTGGCCAGTCCCAGTCCATGCCTCTTAGAGGCCCTCAGTCTGTCGTTCGTCTCCGCGTTTTCCGGGGCTCTACAAAGGTGTTGCTCCCCCGGGGGCCCACCTCCAGTTGTCGGGTTCCGCCACTCCATGTGGGCGCGTTCCCTTTATCTCCCTTACGCCCTGGGTCAAGGGGAGATGCTGCCGAATTTTTGTCAAGAGCTAATAAACAATTAAAAGAGGCACAAGGAGGCAATAAGCAAACAATCAACTAATGAAGCACCCGGCCGCCCGAGCATCCGACCCGCAAGAAAAGAGATCGAACCAAACAAAGAGAACGAAACAAAGCAAGGGAGGAATCTTATATGAAACTACACAAGGGTTAAGATAAGAAGAAAAGAAAAGCCTTAAAACGAGTAATTAAAATTGGGTTAACCTCCATCACGCCCAGATCAGCCTTCAGCGGCACACACATGTCCAGCCTTCAGTGGCACTCCCCCCACAGCCTTCAGCGGTACGCCCCTACAACCCCCAGCGGTACGCCCCCCTTTGCTGCCCTTCAGCGGTACGCCTCTACCTTCCCTTCGCCGGCACACTATATCTATATATGCATACAGCATGACACAACATTAATAGCGGCAAATAAATTAATAAAAATTGCACTAATCAAAGGACTCCGAATGCGTAATATTAATCACAATAAAGAGGCGGGAGGGATAATTAAAAAAAATATATATATAACAAAGGAATGACAACAATAAGAATAATCATGGATAAAAGAGAAGAGAAATCATCCCGATCAAAGGCACGAGTAAACATTAAACCTCAGGTCGGAAATCCCAGAAGATACAACTAAGAAAGCCCCAGATAAAAGACGTTAATGTCCACACTGCAGCCCTCTCTCTCTCCGGGACCCGGGGTAAAAGGGAATAACAACGTTGCCCTTTCAGGTCGGGCCCGAGTCTTGGGAATTACTCCGTATGGCCAGGCTTTGACCTAACTTCGGGCCGACATCTTAATCGGACCGGATTTGTTTCCTCGTTCCGGATACCTTCCGAATCCTCATTAAAATTGTCGCATGTTCGGCAGACATTTGAAGGGATCTACTTCGGTTTTCTCATTGTGACGCTGCCACTGACTGGTGTCCGAATACAAATAGTTTACGAGTGGCCGACACGGCTGACAATTTATGGTCTTGATAAAACCTTCAGTGTGATCTACCCGTATCTCTCTCGCATAATTAGTATTACTCCTTTCGGCCGCGGGGCCCCTAATTTCGGCAATTAATCAAGGGTATTCCCTCGTACGGGGGATGTAAATGACGTCGTGACCTTCATGGCGCGACGGGATTCGGTCCCGACACGAACCACACAATCGTCGTCAGATGCGAGCGCACCATGGGCTCTTCGGAGCCCGAATAAATCGTCACTTCGGTGACTGGCACGCCCACGCACTCAATAAACCAGCGATCGTACCAAGATAACGAGCGAACGAAAAGTGCGTCCACAACCCCATGAGCCAGCAGAGGTGAGTCAAGCTGAAGCATCCACCTCCCAGCACGCCACCAGGTCAGGGAGGAAGTGGGGGCACCCTCCTTAGGGTAGCCTCAACATCATGCTCAGGGGGGAACAACCATACCAGGTTCCCGAGCCCGAGGTCCGAGGCACCGAGATCCCTCCCCCATCAGGTCTCTACCCCGGAGGCACCAAGATTCAAGGCGCCCCGTCATTCGCCGAGTTCCTGTCAGCTCGAGCAGGAAGGCGGGCGCACCCCCAGGGGTCCTCTGCGACCAGTAAAGCAAACATTCCCCAAGCTCTACCAGCTGCAACTCCCGCCCAGCCAGAGGAAGAATTCAGCGGCACCCCAAACCTCGCCGAATTCATGCGAGCAGTGGAGAAGGACCAACAGGCCCCGCCTGCTTAACGGGCTACAATAGATCCCCCAAAGGAGGCGTCCCCTGATCAAACACCCCAGCCTCAAGAGGGGAGCAGACGCGGCAAGCCCGAAGAAATGAAGTTGCTCAAGGTGCGGGCTGCCGAGCGGATAGTCAGACACCTCAAGAAGATCCCGACCGGGTTCACTGTGTGGGAGATGCTGTCTTTAGATGAAGAAACACGGCAAGCCATCATCGCCGCACTCCAGACGCCAGACCACCTTGAAGCCAGTTTGGCAGAAATAGCACCCGAAGTAGCTGTGGCTTTTACAGAAGAGGACATGCTCCTGCCGACCTGCAGTCACAACAGACCCCTCTACATGAAAGGGTAGTTGAATGGCCAGCCTATTAATAGGGTCTTGATCGACCCAGGGGCGGCGGTGAATATACTCCCTTACCGGGTGTACCAGAAGCACTACTTTGATGTACACTTGGTTGAGGTCAAAAATGTCAAGATTGCTGGCTTTAACCAGAAATGTGAAGTGCCCATGGGGGTTGCAGAGTTCAACTTAACCTTTGATGACTTCACCACCAAGGTCCAGTTTCACGTCATCAACTCCAACACTTCCTACAAGGCGTTGCTTGGCCGGCCTTGGCTACACCAGAACAGAGTGGTGCCCTCCACCCTGTATCAATGCATCAAATACCCCTGTGAGGGGAAGGAAGTCAGGATCTTCGCCGACCTCCACCCGTTCGAGGTGTTCGAGTGTCACCTGTCAGATGCCAACTTATACTTAGAGAAGGCGAAGCAAGCTCCTCAAGTCATCCAAGACAAGGGAAAGAAGAAAATGGAATCAGGAGGCTGGTTTCCTCCGCCGCCCCCGGGCTATGTGGCTCCCCCACATGTGCCATTTATTGCACAAGAAGAAGGGGTATTTAGGGCAGCCCCTCTCCCCATCTACCCCACACCGGGGGCACCCTGCCTCTAAGACCTGCTAGAAGATGTCAGGGTCCCGCCAGGGATCGTCAAGCCGATAGCGGAAATTGAATGCCAAGCAGCTGAACAACTGAGAACCTTCGAGGTGCCTAACTCTGAGGGGCCGCCCACTATTTTCTATGTGGCCGGGGAGAAGCCAGTCAGGGAAGACGATGATTGCCGGTTCCCTGACGAGTTGCATGACCCGTACGTCCCCATTACGGGACTTCCCCACATGACTGACCAGGCAGCCAGAATGGTCAGAAAGCAGAAGATTCCTCCCCACCAGCCCTCCAGCCGGAAGGAAATGTTTGAAAGAATGTGGAACCCGCCAAACCTGGATCGACGATTGCTGAAAATCACCAAGCACCCCGGTCTGGGCTTTTCACTAGAAGATTACTACGAGACTGATGTCATATCGGTCTCAACATGGCCCGGCGACGACCCCGCAGAAGCTGCAGATTCACGGGAAACCCACCAAGACACATGTCCCGGGGCCCCGGCTGAGGAGGCACAAGACGAAGAAGTATTCCTGTGGAAGCCTCCCAGCCGCCGCTGCATGGAGAAGACCCCCTCCTTCTCCGAAGTGTCGACCTCGAGAGGGCACGCCAGGGAGGCACCTCCACCCCGGCCGGCCGACGAAACAAGGAGCAGAAGCATGGGCCAGACTCCGAGATCCCCTCGATACGACCCCATCATGTACGCCTTGTACCACAGGCAGCAACGGGAGATCGAGACGCTAAAAGTATGACTGGCTGAGTTGACCTCGCTAGTCGCCGACCTGAACCAGGGATCTCTTCCCCCGCGGGGTGGCCGCATGCCTCGGCCCTGAGATGCCAGTCCTGACACCCCCGTCTGGTCAAGAAGGGAATTGAGAGACACGGCAAGCCTGTTGATCGGGCGACCAACCAGGCAGGGCCTGACACTCTAAGAGAAGCTGCAGAAGCCCTACTCCTTCCCGAGAGAGAAGACCCGGGGCATCTTTGACTGGGCCTGCCATTATGGCAAGGTCACCCTCCCACGGTCCAAGAGGCCACAAGACACCAGAAGGAGTGGGGACCCACTATTTTGCCCTTACCACCAGATGTTGGGTCACGCCATTGAAGACTGCTATGTCTTCAAAGACATTGCTCAAAGCCTCATTGACAGGGATGAGCTCAGAATGGGGGACTACGTGGTAGTCCCGCCACGCCCCCACGTGGCGGACAGCCCCAGGGCAGGAGCCTACACTGTGTCCATCCAATACCAGGCGCCTGAAGATGCGGCTACCCCGGCCCCCGCAGGAGCGGTGTATGATGAATACACAGAAGAGCCCGAGATGGACCTATGACCCTCTGAGCCAGCGGACCTCACGTACCCGGCGGCTATGGCCCAGGAGGAGTGCGAGGTGAATGCAGCCTCCATGCCTAGTCATGATGAACAAGAAGAGGGAGATGGCATCCTCAAGCCCGAGGACAATGAAGACCAAGACTTCGTCGATTTGTCGCCAGCCCCGCCGGAAATTGAAAATGGCGGCCAGGTCACGGTCGACGAATTGATTGAGGTCAACCTTGGTACAGAAGACGACCCCAGGCCAACTTTTCTGAGTGCTCTTATGCCCCTACAGGAGAGAGAACAATACACAAAGTTGCTGCAAGAATTCCGGGATTGCTTTGCCTGGAATTACAAAGAAATGCCTGGGCTCAGCACCGAAGTGACTCAGCACATACTGGCCATTGATCCCAAGGTGGAACCAGTGAAGCAACCTCCCCGGCGCATGAGACCGGAGCTAACCAGCCAGATCTGCAAAGAGGTCGACAAGCTCATAAATGTCAGCTTCGTGGCGAAAAATCAATACACCACATGGCTGGCCAATATTGTACCAGTGAAAAAGAAGAATGGACAGATCAGGATTTGCGTGGACTTCCGCGACCTGAATAAAGCCTGCCCGAAAGATGACTTCCCGGTGCCTATCACCGAAGTGATGATTGATGCAACCACTAGCCACGAGGCCCTGTCCTTCATGGATGGGTCGTCCGGCTATAGCCAAATCTGGATAGCCGACCACGACCGGATCCATACAGCTTTCCGGTCACCCAAAGGGATATTTCACTACAAGAGGATGCCCTTCGGCCTCAAGAATGCCGGTGCCACATATCAGCGGGCGATGACCAAGATCTTCGACGAGCTGTTGTACGGCAAGGTCGAGTGCTACATTGATGATCTGGTCGTCAAGACGAAGAAAAGAGACGAGCACCTGAGTGACCTCAGGGTCGTCTTCCAAAGGCTCCGGCAGTATGGGCTGAAGATGAATCCCATGAAGTGCGCCTTTGGCGTGTCCAGTGGAAAATTCCTCGGCTTTATTGTCCGGCACAGAGGGATCGAGATCGACCCCCTGAAGATAAAGGCCATCCAGGAGTTGCCTCCTCCGAAGAGTCTGGGAGAGCTGAGGTCCCTGCAGGGGCGTTTGGCTTACATCCGCAGGTTCATCTCCAACCTGTCAGGGCGCTGCCAACCCTTCCACAGACTGATGATGAAGAATGCACCCTTCAGCTGGGGTCACGAGTGCCAGCACGCGTTCGACCAGCTAAAGGAGTACCTGAAGACCCCGCCTGTCCTGGGGGCACCTGTCAAAGGCAGACCACTGATTCTGTACATAGCGGCCACCGAATATTCACTGGGGGCAATGCTCGCCCAGAACAATGATGAGGGAAAAGAGCAGGCTCTCTACTATCTCAGTCGAAGATTGGTGGGTGCAGAGGCTAAGTACACCCCGATTGAGAAGATCTGCCTTGCCTTGGTCTTCGCAGTCAAGAAGATGAGGCACTACATGCTATCCCATGAAGTCAGCTTAATATCCAAGGCCGACCCCATTAAGCACATCCTTTTCCAGCCAGTCCCAAAGGGGCACCTTGGCAAGTGGGCCGTGCTGCTCATGGAATTTGACATCACCTACGTGCCACAGAAGGCCGTTAAGGGACAAGCCGTCGCGGATTTCTTCGCAGCACACCCCGTGCCCGAAGACTCCCCTTTGGCCACCGAACTACCCGGATTTCTGTACTTTGACGGGGCTTCAAGAACAGAAGTGACCCCGTCCGGGCGCGCCAAGGTACGAGCCGGAGCAGGCATCGTTCTCAAATCGCCAGACGGAGAAGTGATGCACACTTCTTGCTGCATTAGCAAACCCTGCACCAATAATGAAGCAGAATATGAAGCTCTGATCATCGGCCTCCAGGTCGCCCTCCAAATGGAGATCAAAATGCTCCAAGTGTTCGGCGACTCGCTGCTGGTCGTCAAGCAAGTCCAGGGGCAGTTTGATGTCCGAAAACCTGAGATACTCCCCTACCACGCTAAGGCCAAGGGACTCATGGAGCGGTTCTACCTCCTCGAAATAGGCCATGTCGCCAGAGGGGAGAACGCACAAGCCGACACATTGGCAAAATTGGCAAGCTCACTGGCAGTGCCTCCAGACGGATCTCTCCACATCCAAGTAATAAACCAGCGCCAGATGCCCAGCATGATAGAAGAGGAGCCAGAAGAAGAAGAACTAGAGGTCACTGCAGCAGAAGCCGTCGGCCTACCTGACTGGAGAGCCTCCCTGATACAGTGGTTCAAACACCAGCAATTACCTGACCGAAGAGAAGACAGGATCAAGCTAGTCAGAACCAAAGACTCCTACGAGCTCCGAAACGGAATATTGTTCCGAATTGTGGCGGATGCCAAACAGAAGCTACTCCTCCGATGCTTGTCCATTGAAGAAGCTGTTGGGTTCGGTGCAGTATTCAGAGGGGGGGTGAATGAATATAGCCCTTTTTTTAAAAAAAAACCTTTCGCCCAGTTAAAATATGATGCTCACTAGAATTACTAGTTTACAAACTAGATAAGCTTAAAAGCTAATAGTTAGTTGCAGAACCAAACAAGCATACAATGAGATCACTAGGATGCTAACTAGGCTGAATTTGACAAGAAGACGCTCAAATAGAATCTCGCTCTCTTGACAAATTAAAAACATTCTAAGAAGACTAATTAACTCTTCTTCTCAACCCGAAGCCAACCGCATGGAGCGCCCCTATGCATTCATCTAGCGGAAGCAAATCATAAGCAATCAAACCACAATGCAAGAGGGGTTTTTAGGTGGTTCGGTCCTCCAGACCTACATCCACCCCACACTCAAACCGAGTGTGGCTTCCACTAGCTCACGCTAGAAACAGCAGACTCAGTCTGCAACAAATGCTGCCAAACAGCTTGACCAGGGGAACAGCCTCCCCTCTTCCTCCCAACCGGAGGGAACCACTAGTGACACCAGTCACTAGCAAACCAGAGACACACGGTCTCTCTTCCTCCAGACCTGGAGGGAACCGCTGGACTTGAATCCACAAGCCCAGAACCGGAGACAAGTCTCCCTTCCTCCAAACCGGAGGGAACCCACAAGCAGCCCACCTGCTGCTTGCAACCGGAGATATCAATCTCCCTTCTCCTGAACTAACAGGAGGAACCCCGACCCCTCTACAGAGTATCGGAAACACAGTAAACCAGAAAATAAAGGAAAAACAATAAACGAAAAAGACTTCAGCAAAACAGAAAGCTGAAAAATGAAATGCGCAATATGGCTCTCAACGGAGCTGACTGGCCTAGATTTGATCCACGGTCCAGTAGACGGATCTTCAGGTAAGATCTTCCTTCTTCTCCACGAGCTCTCTCGCTCACTCTCTATCTTTCTTTCTCTTTCTTCTGCTCTCCTCTCACTCTCTGCTTCTTCTTCTCTTCACACTCTGCTATCTCGATCTCTTACTCACTCTCTCTTTCTTTCTCTCTCTCACTCTCTTTCTCTTCTTCTTTCTCTTCTTCTTTTCTTTTTCTTCTTCTCTGGATCGTGGCTCTCTGTATGAGCTTTTCTTCTCGCCAACTCGATCAAGCTTCTTCTGTGGAAGAAGGCTCATATATATAGCAGCAGCAGCAGCATCAGCCACTACATGTGACCTCCACATTTCCAGCCCTAATTATTCGGACCACGTGGCAGTCTCTTAGCAGGCTTCATTCCAGCCTCGGATCGCGTGCTGCTCAGGTGTGTGGAATGTTCTTCCTCGGACCTGCAAGGAGATGAAAAGCCATTAAAACTGAGGGCCACAATAACTAGATCTGCACGAAGTATGTAGTAGCAATACTAGATGCACTGAGAACGACGCGAGATACACACTGTAACAGAGATAACACAACGAAGAAAAATGACACGAAGAAGATGAAGAACAACACGAGGTGACAAGAAGAACGACACGAGATACATTGTGACAGAACAGACACAACGAAGAGACCGACACGAAGTAAAACAAGAATGACATGAAATGGCAACAAGGAGAACGATACGAGATACATACGATGACTAAGGCACGAAGTAAAGAAAATGACACGACGTAATAAACATCAAAGAGAACGGCACGACAACAGCATGGACTGGCAACAGAAACCGACACGAAGTGGTTGCAAACAAGCAAGACTCGAGGTCCACGTAAAGCAACACGAAGTGTGGTCATGGCGAGAAAGACACGAGGTCTAATGAGAAAGACCGACACGAAGAACATCACGAAGTACAGAACAACGACACGAAGTGTAGTGGTGACAGAAACACACACTACACAGAGAACGACACAAGGTGGTGGCACAGAAAGCAACACGAAGTGCTGCAATGTTCTGCACGCAGTGGAACAAAAATGACACGGAGTGAGTACGACATGGAGACAGATGACAGAGACCGTCACGAGTTGAAAACAACACGAAGACGAAAACTGAAATTGACACGGAGTGAAAAACGACACGAAGATGAAAACAACACTTAAGACGAAGTTGACACGGAGTGAAAACGACACGAGGTCTGGGAGACACGACACAAAGTCACAAGAACGACAGTAACCAACACGAAGTGTGGTTACGAAACATGAACGACACGAAGTGTGGAAACATGACACGAAAACGACACGAGGTCTGGAAACATGACACGAAGTCACAGAAACATCAGTAACCAACACGAAGTGTGGTTACGAAGCATGACACGAAGTGTGGAAACACCAATACGGAGTTATGAGAGGAAAAACGATACGAGGTCTTGAAAACACAAGACAAAGACAAAAGATGAAATCGACACGGAGCGTAGGAATAACACAAGACAGACACGGGGTCTAGGAAAGACAGCACGGGGACAGAAAAATAGACACGGCTTATCACGACACGTGATGAAGCTATGAGAACAGTATGAAACGAATAAAATGACACAAGGAACAACAGTAACCGACACGGGTTGAAAACAACACGAAGTCGAACAGTAATTGACACGGGGTAACACGACACGAGGTAAAAACGACACGAAGACGAAATTGACACATACTGAAAACAACACGAAGAACAATAGTAAGTAACACGAAGACACAGTAGAGGGAATGACACAAAGACGAAGGGAACAGTGCAACGTATATACTTGTAGTTCAAATAAGTGTACAGACTTCACTAATGAATCACTCACTGTACAGACTTACTATAGCAGTATGATGTACAGACTTTGATGAACAGTCCAAATGGACTTTCACTGCAAACAACAATGTGTAGACTTCATGTAAAAGCCTAATGTATGGACATTGAGATCGAAGACCAATGTGCAGACTTCAAGTCTAACTGTGGATGTACAGACTTGAAGAATAAACCAGTGTATAGACTTGAAGATTGAAGGCGATGTATAGATCATGCACATACCAGAAGACTAACACACACAATATATCAGTCATACACGTGCATTCTCCAGATGATATACAACTCACAATCATGAAGCTATCATCAAAGCACAATGTCAGCAGGTAAACTGACTGAGCATATGAAGGCCTGAATTAACATTTCAGCAGGATGACTCACAGTGATTAACATCAAACACCAATCATCAAAACCAGATAAATCATTAAAATCACAGCAATGAATGCTTTATGCATCAGTTTAACATGTAGCAAGACTGAACATCAAATATGTTAATCTAAACTGAGCAGCAAGATGACTGAACATTTGATTAACTCACATCAACAACCAATCATCAAAACCACAATTGCCATCATCAAAACCACAGGATGACTGAACATTTGATTAACTCACATCAACAACCAATCATCAAAACCACAATTGCCATCATCAAAACCACAGGGCACAACAATCTCCCCCTTTTTGATGATGGCAACACTACACAGTGAGTCAGTCTGATGACTCAAACTATTCTCCCCCTTTGACTTCATCAAAAAGAAAATAGTTTGAGAAAGATAATCCAGTGATGTCATATGAGACACACAAGGTAGTTCAGCAGATGAGGGTAACACCATATCAGACGCAATTAAAAACAAGTCTCCCCCTTTGTCAAATAACTTATGCAATCATGCATATGCAACAATACTCCCCCTTTGACATGGTCAAAAAGAGAAAAAACAGTAAAAACATATGAGTGCAAAATGCAATATGCATGCAAATTCCTCTAGACCATTCTCCCCCTGAATGTAAGACTCCCCTGAATTATTTCTCCCCCTAAATAAAAGCTCCCCCTTTGAGAAGGAGTATGAACAGATAAACAAGGTAGAGAAAGTAGGAGGGTCACTTGACAACAGCTGAATCATAGGTTCAGAAAGGAAGCATGATTATAAACAACTGTTAAAGTATAAGAATCAGCAACATACAATTTTGACAAAAATTCAGGTTTAACAGTGATAAACCTAGAGTAAAAGATCTGACCTCTGACAAAGAGTTTTAGATTCCATTTATAGCAATGAATCTAGGGCACATGGTATTAATAGATAAGTCTAAAATAATACCCTTTTGTGATTAAAACAAGGAAATTCAAGAGAGGCAACTTGAACATGTATTAAGAAAAACAATTTTCACTCAATGACTTTTGATATTCGAAGGGTTACAGCAGTTTGATTTCATTTTTCAAATTCCAGAACCTGAACTAAGTAAATAGATCAGTGGCATTTATGCTGTTGACATTAGGTGTACACCTTGATCAGAGGCAGGCACCCCCAGTTACTAGGCATAAACTACAAGATGTACTTCAGATCAAGACCTACAAGGAATAGTCTTCACTTTTGACATTAAGGGTACACCTTGATTAGAGGCCAGTACCCTCAGTTACTTGATGAGGACTCCCCCTATAGATTTGACCCAATGAACAGAGATATTCTGAATCACCTCATGACATGTGAAATCTCCTGTCTCTTTGGAGGAGTTCACAGTTTCTCAGTGCAATCAGCCATTGCTCTGTCACTATGTTCAGTTCTTAACATTAATGATCTTATTTACTGTTGCCCTTAATTCTTTTAGAGTGATTGTTTGAAAAACATTACACACTCTTGTTCACCTGTTCTGGACATTTCCAGATTAACACATTTAGGCATTAAAAAAAAACTTTTTCTATTTTAGCCATGAGACAAAGATTAAGAGCTATAAAAGTTTTCTTTTATCTCAAATTCTGAAGTGCAGACACTTAACTCTTCAATTTATAAAGGTTAAACCTTTAGTTCTTTTCAATTTGTAAGAGTGATTCTTATAAGTGAACAATTGCAATAATCATCATTCAATGTACTAAACCAGATGCAAAGCTGTTGTTTAGTGAAAATGATGGGGAAAGGATAGCAATTGGCAATATGGTCCAATGACATCTGATGTCAAAAGATATGAATCATTTGAATGAGAATACTGAGAAGTGAATAGGATTCAATGAATTGAATAGAACTCTCAGCTCCCCCTGACATCATGATGCAAGAGATATGCTATGCATTAGACTGTTCTACATGCAGACTAGACCCATGGTACTAGGTGGAGGACCTGGTCTCAAAGACCATCTCACACATGGTAGGAACCTCCGGGCAAATTTCCCTGCCTTTTAGTAACATACCATTTGATATACCAGGGTTAACAAGGACAATGCAACATAAAGCAGTCCTACATGCATTTGAGCAACTTCATTGACCGTCATGCATATGATGTATGCAAATACTAGACACATGCATTGACTGTATGCACTAACTGACCCATTCAAGCTCAGTTCACGTATGTACTCAAGCATGCAATGCATTGACACAAGACACATGCACTTACTCCATACACTGAAGAACTATACACAATCAGCAAGTTATGCATTCAACAACAAGCATGCAGTCCATTTGCTCAGTGCAATAATCAGTGAGAGAAAAGCATCAGATATATGCACAGTAAAGCTCAGTACATGAAGAGATCATCAACGATCAATCAAGCAAGTCAACATGAAGCTCACATTTTTTCATGCTCATAGTTTCAGATAATGGAATTTAAACACAGAGTTTTGGAGCCGACCTGAAAAGTTCAATCATGGGGTTTTTCATTCTTGAGTGCCTTGGTTAACCCCTCTTATTCATTTCCAAGGCACCACCTGCAGCAAGTCAATCAATATGATCTTGCAGGGACCCAAGCAGTCTTGGGTCCTGCACTACGAATTGTTCTGTTGTAAGCATGAATTTTTGATTTATCATTACCTGCCCACCAGCATTCAGAAGCTCGGTGGCCAGGTTTTCCACATTCATAACAAGCAAGAGTCTTTTCTTTAAGACTAGTTTTATTTCTGCCCAAGAGATTTTTGTTTGGAGGGAATCTTACAAATTTGGAATTAAAATGATTTCCCTGAACAAACCAGCAGTCCTTGACTACATGCCCATACTTACCACATTCAATGCACCTAGAATGCTTACCTCTTGAGCCAGTAAATCCCCATGAAGGCCTAAACCAACACTCAACAGCTTTATGACCACATCTGTTACAATTGTAACAAATGATATGTTGGTTTGAGGAAGACATGTTTCTTTTGGGGTGGTGATGATTATTTGGAAGTGTTTTTTCATGCATCATATCATCCCTTATCATTACTCTGCAGTCATCCATATAATGACCATGCCTGCCACAGTAGTAACAAGAGGCATCAGATTTCCTAGGAACATGGTTTCTATCATGTGAGTTCCTAGATGTATGTGAACGAGTACAAGAAGCATGAGCATTATGTATTGGCCCATCAGATTCAGCAGAACTAGCAAATTTCAGAGTACAACCAGAAATATTCTTAGCCTTCTTTGTTTGACTCTTTCTTTTCAATCTCTGATTATTCTTAATAGATTTTGTTTGCTTTTCAATTTTCTGAGCTTTAAACTGAAAGATAGATTTTGAAGGTGACTTCTGTTTTTCATTTTGTTTTGGGGATTGCCTTGAAGTACCAGCTACATTAGTGCTTTGGACAAAGGTTGTATATAGCTGATTTTTAGTGTTTTTCTTAACATCAGAACGGCAATTTGTTCCCCTTTCAGAGTTATCATCCTTCCTCTTCTCAACAGTTTTCATTTTTCCTTTAATCTTGGCAGACTCAATAGCTGAATTTTTCAGATTATGAATTTTATCTTCCAAGTTAGCAATGTGAAGTTCATAACTGGCTATTTCCTGTTCACTGCAATTTACACATTCGCTTAGAACTTGGTTTGCAGTTTTATGCTTCTCAATTTCTTGTTCTAGACTGTTCAAACTTTTTGAATTTTCATCATAAACAACTTTTCCTTTTTCAGTTGACAGCCATTTCTCAGAGAAGACAGTATTAAGAACCATTAGCCTTTTATTTTGATCCTTTAAGTAGACAATTTCTTCTTTTAGAGATTTTATTTGTTCTTTTTGAAGAATGTCATCAGACTCAAACTCATTAATTATGTCTTCGAGAATGGCACAACTTTTACAAGAATTATCTTCTCTAATGTGCTCCTTTTCAGATTTCAAAGTTTTCACTTCTTTTCTCAATTTCTTGTTTTCAGATTTTAATTTCTTGGATACTTTGAACAGATCTTTATACATTACTATCAATTCATCAAAAGTGTATCCATCTGATTCAGAGCTTACCTGAGATGAGGTTTCCTCACCATCACTTCCCCGGTTGGCCATTAAGCATATGGACTTTCTTCCTTCTCTATCAATGTCCGAGGTGTTCCCTTTGAGTTTCAATACCTCTGGACAATCATCCTTTGTGTGGCCAGCCATCCTGCATTTGTAGCAAACATTAGTGTCAGCAATCTTGGCAGGATTAGAGTTATACCTTGTTTGCTGTTTGCTACCGTCAAGCTTTCCTTCTCTTTTTCTCAGAAATTTCCTGAAGTTACTAATCATCATTCCAATGTGGTCTTCATCAATTTCAGACCGCGAGAGGCTACTTTTCTTGCTTGATGATCCACTGTGGCTGGATCTGTTTGCTTTGCTGGAGCTAGCCTTCAGCACGATTGGCTCCATTACAAACAATCTGAAAGCTCAGAACAAACTGAAGCACCTAAACCAAATAAGCAAGACAAAGCACTAAGACGGAGAATCAAAGCTACGAACACAGAAAGCACACTCTGAAAAAAACACCAAACAAACCAGCAGGATCCTCTGCAGATTGTTAGATCAGATAGATCAGAGACCTGCTCTGATACCAATTGTTGGGTTCGGTGCAGTATTCAGAGGGGGGGTGAATGAATATAGCCCTTTTTTTTAAAAAAAAACCTTTCGCCCAGTTAAAATATGATGCTCACTAGAATTACTAGTTTGCAAACTAGATAAGCTTAAAAGCTAATAGTTAGTTGCAGAACCAAACAAGCATACAATGAGATCACTAGGATGCTAACTAGGCTGAATTTGACAAGAAGACGCTCAAATAGAATTTCGCTCTCTTGACAAATTAAAAACATTCTAAGAAGACTAATTAACTCTTCTTCTCAACCCGAAGCCAACCGCATGGAGCGCCCCTATGCATTCATCTAGCGGAAGCAAATCATAAGCAATCAAACCACAATGCAAGAGGGGTTTTTAGGTGGTTCGGTCCTCCAGACCTACATCCACCCCACACTCAAACCGAGTGTGGCTTCCACTAGCTCACGCTAGAAACAGCAGACTCAGTCTGCAACAAATGCTGCCAAACAGCTTGACCAGGGGAACAACCTCCCCTCTTCCTCCCAACCGGAGGGAACCACTAGTGACACCAGTCACTAGCAAACCAGAGACACACGGTCTCTCTTCCTCCAGACCTGGAGGGAACCCCTGGACTTGAATCCACAAGCCCAGAACCGGAGACAAGTCTCCCTTCCTCCAAATCGGAGGGAACCCACAAGCAGCCCACCTGCTGCTTGCAACCGGAGATATCAATCTCCCTTCTCCTGAACTAATAGGAGGAACCCCGACCTCTCTACAGAGTATCGGAAACACAGCAAACCAGAAAACAAAGGAAAAACAATAAACGAAAAAGACTTCAGCAAAACAGAAAGCTGAAAAATGAAATGCGCAATATGGCTCTCAACGGAGCTGACTGGCCTGGATTTGATCCACGGTCCAGTAGACGGATCTTCAGGTAAGATCTTCCTTCTTCTCCACGAGCTCTCTCGCTCACTCTCTATCTTTCTTTCTCTTTCTTCTGCTCTCCTCTCACTCTCTGCTTCTTCTTCTCTTCACACTCTGCTATCTCGATCTCTTACTCACTCTCTCTTTCTTTCTCTCTCTCACTCTCTTTCTCTTCTTCTTTCTCTTCTTCTTTTCTTTTTCTTCTTCTCTGGATCGTGGCTCTCTGTATGAGCTTTTCTTCTCGCCAACTCGATCAAGCTTCTTCTGTGGAAGAAGGCTCATATATATAGCAGCAGCATCATCATCAGCCACTACATGTGACCTCCACATTTCCAGCCCTAATTATTCGGACCACGTGGCAGTCTCTTAGCAGGCTTCATTCCAGCCTCGGATCACGTGCTGCTCAGGTGTGTGGAATGTTCTTCCTCGGACCTGCAAGGAGATGAAAAGCCATTAAAACTGAGGGCCACAATAACTAGATCTGCACGAAGTATGTAGTAGCAATACTAGATGCACTGAGAACGACGCGAGATACACACTGTAACAGAGATAACACAACGAAGAAAAACGACACGAAGAAGATGAAGAACAACATGAGGTAACAAGAAGAATCACACGAGATACATTGTGACAGAACAGACACAACGAAGAGACTGACACGAAGTAAAACAAGAATGACATGAAATGGCAACAAGGAGAACGATACGAGATACATACGATGACTAAGGCACGAAGTAAAGAAAATGACACGACGTAATAAACATCAAAGAGAACGGCACGACAACAGCATGGACTGGCAACAGAAACCGACACGAAGTGGTTGCAAACAAGCAAGACTCGAGGTCCACGTAAAGCAACACGAAGTGTGGTCATGGCGAGAAAGACACGAGGTCTAATGAGAAAGACCGACACGAAGAACATCACGAAGTACAGAACAACGACACGAAGTGTAGTGGTGACAGAAACACACACTACACAGAGAACGACACAAGGTGGTGGCACAGAAAGCAACACGAAGTGCTGCAATGTTCTGCACGCAGTGGAACAAAAACGACACGGAGTGAGTACGACATGGAGACAGATGACAGAGACCGTCACGAGTTGAAAACAACACGAAGACGAAAACTGAAATCGACACGGAGTGAAAAACGACACGAAGACGAAAACAACACTTAAGACGAAGTTGACACGGAGTGAAAACGACACGAGGTCTGGGAGACACGACACAAAGTCACAAGAACGACAGTAACCAACACGAAGTGTGGTTACGAAACATGAACGACACGAAGTGTGGAAACATGACACGAAAACGACACGAGGTCTGGAAACATGACACGAAGTCACAGAAACATCAGTAACCAACACGAAGTGTGGTTACGAAGCATGACACGAAGTGTGGAAACACCAATACGGAGTTATGAGAGGAAAAACGATACGAGGTCTTGAAAACACAAGACAAAGACAAAAGATGAAATCGACACGGAGCGTAGGAATAACACAAGACAGACACGGGGTCTAGGAAAGACAGCACGGGGACAGAAAAATAGACACGGCTTATCACGACACGTGATGAAGCTATGAGAACAGTATGAAACGAATAAAATGACACAAGGAACAACAGTAACCGACACGGGTTGAAAACAACACGAAGTCGAACAGTAATTGACACGGGGTAACACGACACGAGGTAAAAACGACACGAAGACGAAATTGACACATACTGAAAACAACACGAAGAACAACAGTAAGTAACACGAAGACACAGTAGAGGGAATGACACAAAGACGAAGGGAATAGTGCAACGTATATACTTGTAGTTCAAATAAGTGTACAGACTTCACTAATGAATCACTCACTGTACAGACTTACTATAGCAGTATGATGTACAGACTTTGATGAACAGTCCAAATGGACTTTCACTGCAAACAACAATGTGTAGACTTCATGTAAAAGCCTAATGTATGGACATTGAGATTGAAGACCAATGTGCAGACTTCAAGTCTAACTGTGGATGTACAGACTTGAAGAATAAACCAGTGTATAAACTTGAAGATTGAAGGCGATGTATAGATCATGCACATACCAGAAGACTAACACACACAATATATCAGTCATACACGTGCATTCTCCAGATGATATACAACTCACAATCATGAAGCTATCATCAAAGCACAATGTCAGCAGGTAAACTGACTGAGCATATGAAGGCCTGAATTAAAATTTCAGCAGGATGACTCACAGTGATTAACATCAAACACCAATCATAAAAAACCAGATAAATCATTAAAACCACAGCAATGAATGCTTTATGCATCAGTTTAACATGTAGCAAGACTGAACATCAAATATGTTAATCTAAACTGAGCAGCAAGATGACTGAACATTTGATTAACTCACATCAACAACCAATCATCAAAACCACAATTGCCATCATCAAAACCACAGGATGACTGAACATTTGATTAACTCACATCAACAACCAATCATCAAAACCACAATTGCCATCATCAAAACCACAGGGCACAACAGAAGCTTGGAGGGTTATGAAGGAGGTCCATGCCGACATAGCTGGCGCACACCAGGCGGGGCCGAAGATGAAAATTGAAATCAAGAAACTTGGCTACTATTGGCCTGCAATGTTCAACGACTGCTGCGAGTACGCTAAGTCGTGTCAGAGATGCCAGGAGCATGCCATCATACCGAGGAGGCCTCCCGTGCAGTTGCACCCAACCGCGCCCAGTTGGCCGTTCGCCCAATGGGGAACAGACGTTGTGGGCCCCTTACCCGCATCTTCCACAGGCTGCAAATACATTCTGGCGGCGACCGACTACTTCTCCCGCTGGGCAGAGGCCGTTGCCTTGCGGGAGGTCACCGGAGAAATCGTGGTCAGGTTCGTCCGCCGCAACATTATATTCTGGTTTGGCGTGCCCGACCGGATTGTGTCAGACAACGGCAGCCACTTCCGCAACCAGAAGGTTTACCAGCTAGCAGGAAAATACAAAATTGATTGGAGGACCTCAACTCCTTACAATCCACAAGCTAATGGGCTGGCCGAAGCTTTCAATAAGACACTTTGCACTCTCCTGGCCAAAACTGTTAGCTCTAACAAAAGGGACTGGGAAGAAAGAATGTATGAAGCGCTTTGGGCGTACCGAACCGTATACAAGACCCCAACGGGCTGCTCACCTTTCTCTCTCGTATACGGCTCGGAAGCAATCGTCCCCGTCGAACTGGAGATACCGTCCCTCAGGGTCGCCATCCAGCATGGGCTTGTCCCCGCGGGGCAGACCAACGCCGAGCGAAGGCTCGAAGAACTCTCCAGTCTGGAAGGAAAGCGGCTTCAAGCCCAACAGAATATTCAGGTCTACCAGGCCCGAATTGCGCGCGCCTTTGACAAGCTAGTCAAGGAGTGCGAATTCAAGAAGGGCGACCTTGTCATGGTCAAGAAAAGAGAGCTCATGGCGGCCAACCCCAATGGTAAGCTAAACGAGAACTGGCTCGGACCCTACGTAGTCCAAAAAGTCTACGAAGGTGGAGCCTATGTAATTGTCAACCACCGCGGGGAAGTTCAGTTCCCGCCTCTTAATGGAAGGCACTTGAGATTGTACCACGCTCCGGCGCCCCCATTCAGGTAATAATATTACTCTTCGCCCCATTTTGGGGGTAGATTTGCGTGATTAGTGTCCGAATGATTTGGCCATCAGCCGGGCTCCCAAAAAAGGGAAAGGAAAAATAGGAGGAGAAGAGGGAAAAGAAAAAAAAAGGGGGACAAAAAAAAGAAGAAGCAAAAAAAAGAGAGAAAAAAAATAGAAAGAGAAAGAAGGAAGAAGCAAAAAAAAAAGAAAGGGAAAAAAAATATATATATATATATATATAAAGAGAGAGAAGAAGAACCAGAAGAGGGGAACGCCCCCCATTTCCAGTCGCTGCCCCGCATCAGCGGAGGTACTAAAAGTTGACTAAACAAACTCTTCTCTCCGTCCTCCCCGGGCGGTGAGTACCCCTTTGGCTCGGACCTCACGTCCGGGTCATTGACTAGACAAACTCTTCTCTCCGTCCTCCCCGGGCGGTGAGTACCCCTTTGGCTCGGACCTCACGTCTGGGTCATTGACTAAACAAACTCTTCTCTCCGTCCTCCCCGGGCGGTGAGTAACCCTTTGGCTCGGACCTCACGTCCGGGTCATTGACTAGACAAACTCTACTCTCCGTCCTCCCCGGGCGGTGAGTACCCCTTTGGCACGGACCTCACGTCCGGGTCATTGACTAAACAAACTCTTCTCTCCGTCCTCCCCGGGCGGTGAGTACCCCTTTGGCTCGGACCTCACGTCCGGGTCATTGACTAGACAAACTCTTCTCTCCGTCCTCCCCGGGCGGTGAGTACCCCTTTGGCTCGGACCTCCCGTCTGAGTCACTGACTAAACAGACCTTTCTATCCGCCACCTCTGAACGGCGAAAAGGGTCTCTGGCCAAGTACCCCTCACTCGAGACCAGCACGCGCTTCCAATATTACGGTAAAACCAGGGAGTTGCCCGTTCGGTATGGTGGAGTGGTCCCCTCGTCCTCCCCCTGAGAAGGCGAGCACTCTCTTGTACCCTGACATGGGTCCCTGCCTGGTCCTCCCAAAGCGAATCCCCGCAAAGACTCATACCCTGCCAATGGGTCTCTACACAAAAAGGGGGGAAAGATACAAGAGCAAGGGAAGAGGAAGAAGAAAACAATACGCACGGAAGAGAAAGAAGGGTAAGAAAGCTCCCTCTGGGACAAATGCATACACAAAGAACGCGTGAAATCATAAATGCTTTGCTCTATTCAAAAGAGGATCAGACTACATATGCTGCGGGGCATACCCCTGTGTTACAAAAATATGGGAAAGAAATGCCTAGTCAATGCCCCTGAAGATGTCCTCGAGGGGGAAGATCCCGACGCAAGGGAAGTTTATCCTGTCGCGCAGTCGGCCCCTTAATCCCTCGAGACGGGCGAGTTCCGCTTCCAAGGATGCCATTTAAACTTCGGGAACGCCGAGAGCTTCCCTCTCCTCCGCAACTGCCCTGCCCGCCTCGGCGAGGTCGAACTTGGCCGCTGCAAGGTAGCCTTCCAACTCCTCGATCCGGCTCTCGAGGGAGCGAACGCTGCCTTCGCCCTCCTCTAAGGCCTTCTCGTGGCGTTCCTTGTTACGGCGCCGGGCCTCCAAGGCCTGCAGATACTCGTCCGCCTGGGCATCTAGAGCGGCGCGCTCATCAGGAGCCTGGGTCTCCATGAATTCACGGCGTCTGACGTACTTCAATAATAGCAAGACCCGCCGTGACCATTCCCCCAGCGGGCAACCAAGCACTTGCAACGCCCCAGTTAACTGCGTCACTATGGTATGCACCTCCCGATACGATAGAGAAGCATCGGCGAGGAGCATCGTCCGTAAAGTGATCAGCATCTGACGGACTGGCGCCTCTGAGGACGTGTGACTGACTGAGGGCACGACCGGGGGGATGAATTCCACGGCGCTGTCCACCTCCGCCCACAGATCGGCATCCACGGCGGCTGAAGAAGATGGGAGAGCAAGGGTTAAGTCGCCCGGCCGGCGTGGCTCGACTAAAGACCCCTGGCCGACTACTATTGAGGAGGTGGCTGAGATCATTGCCGAAGCATCCAACGCCGCTATCATCGGCTGTTCTCCTGCCTCCTCCGCCTCCCCCCGGTGTGCTGCCGGCACTGCTTTAAGGGGCAGGGGTGTAGCTGCCTCTGCTCCGGTCAAAGGAGGGGCCTCAAGCAAGGCTGGGCCCGCTGCCATCAGTGGCCGACTCCACCTCCGCGGCTTCGATCCCTCCAGATGTGCGCAGAGCTCCGCGAATATTTGTTTCACTAAGGGGTCCTCCATCTGGGCCGGAAGCTTTGGAAGGGGCGGAAGCGGAACCGTTAGCCGGGGTAGACGTCCCGCCTCCACGAGCGCCGTAAGGCCCTCCGCCCCTAAGACCGCGACCGGCGCCAGTCCCGCCACCGCTAGCAAACCAGTATTTGGCCGCTGCTTGGCAACGGCCTTCCGGGCACGGCCAGACGACCCCCCTGGCGTCGGCACCACCTAACCACAAAAAAGCATGATTACTCACTTGCCAGCGGGGGTAAACCTCACGAGGCCCAAAAGGCGAGAGGGGTTATGAGACCCGTGTCCTTACCTCGGCCACCCGGGCGGTACCGCTCTCGGGCGCGATCTCCCCCTCCTCCAGAGGCTCACCCGCCAAAGGCTCCTCCGACGCCTCCTCCCGAAGAGCTTCAAATAGAAGGGCTAGCTTGCCCATGCCGACATCGACCCCCGATGGGCGGTCAACCGACGCAGCCGGAGCAGCCTCTTTCGCAGCCTCCGGCTCAGCAGATTCTTGAAAAGGTCAGGCGCAAGGAGGACGATATCAGTAGGCGACCACAGAAGCAGCCCCACGCAAATGGAATCACGCTTACAGCGGCCTCCTCCGTCAAGCTTAGCGGGCTAGCAAGTGAAGAGGCCTCAGGGGCCAGCTCGGGCAGCCCCGATGCCCCAGACGTTACATCCCCAGGAGCCGCTTCGTCGGAAGAGTAGTTGTAATCTACCTCTTCCCCAGACGGAGACTTGACCGCCGCCGGCTCGGCCTGGACTGGAAGAGGGGCTTCCACCTCAGAGTCTCTGTCCAGCACGTCCTCCCTCGGGCTAGGCGAGGCTCGCACTCCGATCTTCTTCCTCCTCACATATGTCAGCATCGTCGGGAGGTCGGAATCAGGCCCCAATGACTCGGTGGCCGCCGCGGCAACGCCTGTCATGCAAAAGAAGATAAGCCATGTTGAATCTACTACCCCCCAGGACAAAAAAAAAAGGAGCTAGCCGAATGGACAAAAATATTTACCCCCTTCGGCCCATACGGTCCGGGATGACTCGCCGGCTTCTTCGACGATGATAACGCGAAAGTTCGTCGTTTAAAACACGCGTATAACAATCTTAAAACCGCACTCGCACAAAATGATCAAAAGAGAATGTAGTATTAGGACAAGCACGGGTCGAATCCACAAGGAAGAATAGATTTTTAGAGTTAAAAACTTTGGAGTCCTTTGGAAAACATTTGTGATTTGATTGTTTGAAGAAAAGTGATGAAACAAAGAACGATTCTAACACTTAATTGAAAACACCATGACTATGCACCTATGCTATAGAAATTAATTGCATGAAGTGAAAAGAAGAGATAGAAGAAAGGGATAGAGATGGAAGAAGATCAAGAACTAGATTAAAAGAACAACTCTCTTCATTAACTTAAAAGAAAAAGTACATGAAGTGCAAGACAAGCTTACAACAAAGAGGTGACAAGAGTACAATGAAGTAACATAACACAAAAGTAATGACAAAAAGAGGGGCCTGAGATGTGGAGATAGTAGTAGCAATGGTGATGACGTCGTCGTCTCCTCCTCGCCGAGCCTTGGAGAGGATCGCTCCGCCTTGAAAGAGATCGCCGTGTACACCGGGAGGAAGTCGCCTTTGTCGTTGAAGTTGCCTTTGGAGGGTGAATAACTTTGAACCCAAGAGGAATTAGGGGATGCCCAAGAAGAAAAAGTTGAAGAAGAGGGAGATAGGAAGAACTTTGATGAAGAACTCAGATAGAAAAGAAGAGCAAAAGAGCTTCAAAATAGAGAAATAATAGAAACTAGCACCTCGGATGAACAGTGAAATCACAGGACAGCAAGTTGAAAAATGAGAAATAACTTCAAAACCAGAAGGAATTAGAAGTTGAGCAAGAAGAAGAAGTTGTAGAACACGTAAAAACAAAGAACTTTCATGAAGAAAGCAAGAGGAGAAAATGACTAGAAGGGTGAGAAATAAGGGGAAGAACAGAGAGAAACACTGGTTCACAGATGAACAGGACAGCACAGTGAAAAATACGAAATAGTTTGAAAACCAGAAGGAATTAGAAGTTGAGCAAGAAGAAGAAGTTGTAGAAGACATAAAAATGAAGAACTTTTATGAAGAACACAAAAGGAGAAAATGAACTTACATAAGAGAAACCGGTGGCCTAAGGTTGGGAGAGAAAGAGGGAGAGTGAAAGATTGCTCAAAGAAAAGACTCTCCTTCTCCTCCTTGCCATGGGCTATTTATAGGGAAAGTTAGGTAGATGGAGGGTGGAGATTGTATCAAAAGGAGATGGATGGCTGAGATTTAAGTGGAATATGATGCATGGGGAAGAGAAAAAGTAGGTGGGCACCCCCTTTCTTGGACTTTAGGCACCCCATTTCCCAAGGCTCATCATGTCTCTCCTTTATTTCAAACTTTGAATGTCATTTTCCTCCTTTCCAAACTTGAAGTTTGGATTCCTCCTTTTCAAACTTTGAATTCGAAATTTTTAACTTTCCTTTCCCTCCAACCAAAATAATTTGAATTCTTTATTTGACTTGGTCAAAATGGTGATGACCCTTTTGCCCCCGGCTTCTTTTGTAATTACCTTCGGTGTCCTACACACACATATTTATACTTTAGTCCATAAAAATTATCATAATGTGCACATAAATCTCAAATGCTCATGATTATGTAATGGAGAATTAATGCTCATGACCCTCAACTTTAATTTATTATTAAATAAGACAATTGAATTAATCAATTTACGTGAAAGCTCCAATTTAAATGCGGAGTTGAGGTTAACTATGAAATATGCATAATTGCCTAATTATATGCACATAAAATGGTGTTCATGCAATGAATTGTCATAAGAAATGGCCACTTATCACACCCCCCAACTTACTCATTGCTAGTCCCTTAGCAATGCCAATAAATTACATTTTAGGACTAACAAGAGTTTACAAAATTCATGCTCTCATATCCAGTTATCCCTTCATAGAATCGACCAAAGATTAGGAATCTGGAATCATTAATGCACACTAGCCTTATGTAGGAACTTAATTGTACATGATTAAGAATTCAAGTTAAAGCTCAATAGCACTTGTGCATGTGTAACTACCAAATCCACAGCTTAGACAATTGCATCCCCCATTCGCTATTCCAAGTAAATGTCATTCAACCCTGCACCTCTTAGATCAGAGCATTAAGTATATTAGCTTTTTGTCTGCCTTATTGTTTTGTCCCTTTGGGATCTTTTATACCACACATGATGCTGCACTACCCTTCACTGCTCAACGTGAACCTCGACTCTTGCCTTAGGAGAAGCAGGCCCAGTTTCGCAGATCCAGGTTCCCTTTTCCGTTTTACGCGAACCTCAACACGTCTTAGGTGAAGTAGGCCCGGTTACTAAGATTAGAGGCATTTTTCATGGTATTTTTTTTTCTTTCTTTTTTTTCATAGTGCCATTGCACTTATTTGATAGATAATTTGGCAGAAAGCTTTGTATAAATATCTCTTTTTTTAAGAAGTTCAGAATATCAGATAATATACCTAAAATAGCAGAGGGCTTGTCTTGCTTGTTTCATTAGTGTGTAATGTAATTTTTTTTTTTTAGTGCACATGAACTTTAAAGGGATTCTTATATCAGTTTTCCATGGCTAGATTGACTAAATTTTCCATCATCCTTCTCCCTAGCCTTTTCTATTCCAGAATTACTTTTAATTTAAGCATGAATCATGAAACTCAAAATGGAGTTTACATCTTTTTACTTTCATGTAATGATGACATGCAAGAAAGAACTTCTATCAGGTTGTAATATATGCATCATGAAAAATTTTCTCTCCCCCCCAACTTGAATGACATTGTCCTCAATGGCATGTAAAACATGACAATGCATACATGAATGCTTGGAAGGAAAGGTACAACTTGGGGTATGCAGACATAACTATTTTGGCAGGCAGTTTTGCGAACGACTTCTTCCAGCTCCTACAAACACAAATGAAAATACTTGACTAGATTTTTGAAGAGAAATGGTTGGGTTGCCTCCCAACAAGCGCTAAGTTTAACGTCTTCAGCCAGACAACATTCTTGTATTTATCATGGGTCACTCAGTGGGATTGATTCCTTTGATGAAAGTTGTGTGTTCTCCAAGTAGAGTTTGAGACGTTGACCATTAATAGTGAAAATTTGACCATTTTTAGGATCTAGAATTTTGACAGCACCATGATCAAAGGCTTTGAGCACAACAAATGGTCCGTCCCATCTAGATTTGAGTTTACCAGGGAATAAGCGCAGCCTAGAATTAAAAAGCCAAACCTTTTGATCAGGTTGAAATGATTTTCTCACAATGTGTTTATCATGGAAAGCTTTGGTCTTGGCTTTGTAAATCTTAGTATTTTCATAAGCTTCATTCCTCAACTCCTCTAACTCATTTAGTTGTAGGGCCCTATGAGATCCTGCTTGGGCCAAGTCAAAATTGAACTGCTTAATAGCCCAATAGGCCCTATGCTCAAGCTCAACGGGTAGGTGACAAGCTTTCCCAAAGATTAATCTATATGGAGACATGCCAATGGGAGTTTTGTATGCTGTCCGATAGGCCCAAAGAGCGTCATCCAATCTTTCAGACCAATCCTTCCTATCGGGCCTAACAGATTTCTGTAGGATATTTTTGATCTCCCTATTGGATGTCTCCACTTGGCCACTTGTTTGGGGATGGTAGGGAGTGACAATCTTATGAGTGATCCCATATTTTCCGAGAAGACCTCGGAATTGGGCATGAGTGAAATGAGAACCTCCATCGCTAATGATCGCCCTCGGACATCCGAACCTTGAAAATATATTCTTTCGGACAAACTTCATGACAACTTTGTGATCATTAGTTCGGGTGGCAATGGCTTCAATCCATTTAGACACATAGTCGACTGCCACAAGAATGTACTCATGTCCGAATGATGGTGGAAAGGGCCCCATAAAATCAATTCCCCAAACATCAAAGATTTCGACCACTAGAATGGGGTTGAGTGGTATCATATCCCGTTTGCTCATGTTTCTAATGGCTTGACACCTAAGACAAGTCTTGCTAAATTCATAGGCATCTTTGAAGAGAGTGGGCCAGAAGAATCCACTTTGTAACACTTTAGCGGCTGTTTTCTTTCCCGCAAAGTGTCCCCCACAACCTAAAGTGCGACAAAAGTTCAGAACGCTTTGTTGTTCCTCCTCAGGGACACACCTTCTAATTATTTGATCCGGACCCATGTAGAATAATTCAGGATCTTCCCAGAAATAATGTTTGATTTTGGCAAAGAAATATTCTTTTTCATGTTTAGACCACCCATTAGGAATTTGTCCCACAGCTAAATAGTTGACAATATCCGCAAACCATGGAACTTGACTATGGGTGATGGACAAGAGGTGTTCATCTGGAAATGAATCATGCAAAAGAGTATTATCAGTTGTGAGAATCCGAGAAAGATGATCGGCAACTTTATTCTCAGAACCTTTTTAATCTCGGATCTCAAGATCGAATTCTTGGAGTAAGAGGATCCACCTAATGAGTCTAGGCTTGGCATCCTTCTTGGAGAACAAATATTTGAGAGCTGAGTGATCAGAGTACACAATGACTTTTGCCCCTAAGAGATATGATCGAAAATTTTCAAGGGCAAAGACAACAGCTAACAGCTCCTTTTCTGTGGTGGTGTAGTTAAGCTGAGCATCAGCGAGGGTGCGACTTGCATAATATATCACCACCGGACACTTGTCAATTCTTTGGCCTAGAACTGCCCCGATAGCATAGTCGGAGGCATCACACATGATTTCAAAAGGTAAAGACCAATTGGGAGATTGGAGAATGGGTGCCTTGGTCAAAGTCTCTTTAAGGGTATTAAAAGCCCTTAAGAAAGCATCATCTAGATGGAATGGGGCATCTTTGGCCAAGAGAAGAGTTAACGGGCGGGCAATTTTAGAAAAGTTGCTGATGAACCGGCGGTAGAAGCCGGCATGGCCAAGGAATGAACGGATTTGCTTCACCGAGGTTGGAGGAGGAAGATTAGAAATGAGGTCAATTTTTGCCTTATCTACCTCTATACCGCGTTCAGACACAATGTGGCCCAAGACTATGCCCTCTTGAACCATGAAGTGGCTCTTTTCCCAACTAAGAACAAGGTTTGTTTCAATACATCTTGCAAGCACTTTCTTCAAATTTTCTAAGCAGTTTTCAAATGACTCCCCAAACACAGAAAAATCATCCATAAAGATCTCCAAGAATTCTCCTACCATATCGGAGAAAATGGCCATCATGCACCTTTGAAAAGTGGCCGGTGCATTGCAAAGACCGAATGGCATTCTCCGAAAGGCAAATGTTCCATATGGGCAGGTGAATGTGGTCTTCTCTTGGTCTTCTGGATAAATGGCCACTTGATTGTACCCAGAATATCCATCTAGGAAACAAAAATATCTTTGGCCTGCCAATTTCTCCAGAATTTGGTCAATAAAGGGGAGTGGAAAATGGTCCTTTTTGGTCATGGCATTGAGTTTCCTATAATCAATACACACTCTCCATCCCGTGGTGGGCCTAGTGGGCACATCTTCTCCTTGTTCATTTTTGACCACGGTGAGTCCCGATTTCTTAGGAACCACTTGAGTGGGACTCACCCATTGGCTATCCGATATAGGATAAATAATTCCCGCATCGAGCCATTTGAGAACCTCCTTCTTCACCACCTCCTTCATGTTTGGGTTCAACCTTCTTTGCATTTCCCGACTAGGTTTGGCATTATCCTCTATGTAAATGTGATGCATGCAAATAGACGGACTTATCCCCTTAAGATCGGCCACTGTCCAACCTATGGCACCCTTGTGAGTCCTAAGGACTTCTAGGAGAAGTGTTTCTTGGGTAGGGGTTAGATTGGAAGCTAAGATAACCGGAAGGGTTTGATCGGGGCCTAGGAATGCATATTTGAGGGAGTCCGGAAGGGGCTTAAGCTCAAGTTTAGGAGGGCTTTCAAGTGATGGAAGGGCTGGTTCATCTTGCAAAGCTGGAAGTGGTTCAACCTTATGGCAAATGCTACTATGATGTGGGGAATCTTGAAGAGCATTGACCTCCCTTACTTGACCCATGCCCAGATCATCCTCAATAATTTGATCATAGATGTCTATGAAGTGACATTCTTCATCTAGGTCCAAATATTGGGAGGCTTTGAACACATTGAGAGAAACTTTTTGACCTCCGAATGAGATGTCCATCGTCCCCGTAGCACAATTAATGTTGGCTTTGGCAGTAGCAAGGAATGGGCGGCCTAGGATGATTGGTGTGTGACTTAACTCCGAGGAGGAGGCCATGTCAAGAATGAGAAAATCAACGGGGAAGTAGCAATCATGGACTTTCACAATCACATCCTCTATCAAACCTCGAGGAGTCTTGACTGAGCGATCGGCCAGTTGGAGAATGACGGGGGTTGGCTTGAGTTCTCCTATGTCAAATTGATCATAAACAGAGGTGGGTAAAAGGTTGACACTAGCTCCTAAGTCGAGGAGGGCTCGGTCAAAGGTTACACCACCTATATCACATGAGATGAGGGGAGAACCGGGATCCTTCAACTTTCTAGGGAGATTGTTCATCAAGACCGCACTAACATCCTCGGAGAGCCAAATTTTCTTTGGGGTCGACTTGGGCCCTCTTCTTGGAGTGCAAAGCTCTTTGAGGAATTTGGCGTAGGCTGGAACATGTTTTATGGCATCTAGGAGTGGAATATTGATGTGAACTTGTGAAAAGAGTTCCATGAATTCCTCATTTTGGGCCGGCCTAGTCTTAGTGGTCTTGGGCTCTAGGGCATTAGGAAAGGGGACCTTAGGTTGATAGAAATTTGGATCTTCATGGGCCTTTCCTTTCCCTTTAGGATCTCCCCCCAACTTATCTTGAGTGCAATCCTCCTTGCTTGCATCCTCATTATCTTGATTCTTTTCTATGGAATCTTTCAACTCCTTTCCATCCTTGTATGGGTCATCTAACACCTTCCCACTCCTCAAAGTTGAAATAGCCTTGACATTTTCAAATTGTGGGCTTTTAGGTTGGGCTTGTGGGATGGGTTGAGGTAGGAGGCCCGGTTGTGGAGGAAAACCCGGGGGTTGATTTCTTGGGTTGGCCACGGGTTGACTTGGAAGTTGACCCACTTCTCTTCTCATTGTAGCTTCCGCCAATTGTCCTATTTGACTTTTCAACTTGGAAATGGATTGTTGTTGATTCAAGATGATTTGTTGGAGTTGATTGAATTTATCTTCAAAGTTGGATTGAGGCGGAGGTTGGTAAGTGGGTTGACCTTGATTAGATTGAAAATGTGAATAGCCCATAGGAAGGAATTGAGCTTGTGGACCTCTACCAAATGGATTGAAGTTGTTGGGTTGGGTTTGAAATTGACTTTGCATGGGTTGCTTTTGGGCTTGATGAATAGAGGGGTTGGTTGCTTGAGGTAGAGATTGTTGGGATTTCCAAGAAAAGTTTGGGTGATTCCTCCAGCCCGGATTGTATGTGTTTGAAAATGGGTCATTATTGGGCTTAGAGAATCCTTGGGCTGCAAAGACTTGCTCCTGGATGGCAGGGGGTAATTGAGCCGCAGTTGGACACTACGTGATGTGATGGGATGGGCTTGCACATAGAGTGCATGCCTCATGTGGAGTGATAGATTGACCCGAGAAGGAATGGGATGATGGTTGGCAAGAAGGGTCTTTCAAAGTCAAGAGTTGGTCTAACTTTTGAGTCAGAGTCTCTACTTTATCCAACTTTTGAGTGATGAGACTTATGTCCAATCTTGGTTCAAAATCACCTCGGGCCTTGACCTCATATAATCCGGCCCGCTTGGAGGGCCCAATGGATCTCTCATAGGATGATAAAGAAGCATGATTGATAGAATTCTCACTCAGCATTTCAAACAAATCATACGCCTCATCCTCGCTTTTGCTCATGAATGCCCCTCCACATGATGCATCTACCATTTGTCTAAATTGATCGGATAGACCCTCATAAAAAGCTTGGACTATTTGCCATTTGGACAACCCATGGTGAGGGCACTTCCTAAGCAATTCCTTGAGTCTTTCCCATGACTCATGCATTTGTTCCCCTGGAGTTTGGGTAAAACCCGTGATTGCCCTTCTCATGGTATTGGTGCAGCCTATAGGGTAGAACTTCTTCAAAAATTCTTGTTGCATCTCGGCCCAAGTTCTCATTGGCTTCCCTATAGTGCCTAACCAATATTTAGCCTTATCCTTAAGAGAGAATGGAAAGAGGGTCAATCTAAGGGCATCATCCGAGAAATTTTGGATTTTTACCGTGGAACAAATTTCCAAAAATTCATCAATGTGCTTGTAGGGGTCCTCATTGGTATTTCCATAAAATGAGGGGAGCATTTGAATTGTGCTTGACTTGATCTCATAATGGATGGCTTGATTTTGAGGAATGTAAATGCAAGATGGAGGTTGATATTGGTTGGGAATGAAGTAATCCTTCATTTGCTTTGGAGGATTGGGATTTCCGGCCATGATATTTTGGTGGTGAGGTCCTTGATTTTCGGCCATAAGATCTTCTTGGAGATCGTCTCTTGGATACAAGACTCTCTCAATTTCCTGAATGGGTCCTAGTAGGTTTGGATGTTGAGATCTTCTACCTTGCATGAACTAGGACAAAGAGAGAGAGAGAGATGAAAGAGATATTTTTTATAATGATTTTTGTTTTGTTTTTTTTTAATTTTATTTTTCTCTTTTTTTTTATTTTGATACAAACTAGGACGAAGAGAGAGAAGATGAGATTTTTTTGTTTTTATTATTATTATTATTTTTTTGTTTTTGTTTTTGTTTTATGCAAACACAAACAAGTTATCACACAAATTACTTAATGCCCTAGATGTGACCTAGACCTACAAATTGGGTTTCACAAAATGGCTAAAGTGAAACTTAAGTTCACCCTCAATGTTTCCACCGGCCAGGTAAGGGGTGGGGTAGTGGGAGGTTCCCCCTACTTTCGTAGGGACCTAATTATGCCAAACCACTAGCCCGCTTAAGGCGTTTGCCGTCCGACCGTCTTGCCTTAGGCACCGGTTTTCACAAGAGGGTAAGCCTAAATAACACAAGAACCACAGTGTGAACCTAGGGCCAATGTCTACTGAATTTTATTTAAGGTCTAGGTCATGCAAAGATGCAAGGGAGTTATGGTTTGTGGGCTAAGGAAGGGTGATGAAATCCCCACCTTATCTTGTTTATGGGTGTTGCCCTTAGAATATTTTTAGAAATGATATGCAACAAACCAAGTTCAAACAAGGGGTTCTATGCAAGCATGGAAATGCATGAGCATGCTTTTGAAAAAATTAGAGTACTCACCTTGCCTCCCGCAATCTTCAATAATGCAATTAACAATAATTAAACAACAAGGAAAAATAAATTCTATCCTAAATGATGCATGACCTAAAACATGGAAGTGTGGGTTCTACTCTTGCAATGAACATTTTTATTGAAGTTCAAGTGATGCTTTTTTTTTGTTTTTATTTAATGAACCTATCTAACCACAAGATATGAAATGTAGAGAAATGAAATTAAAATGAAAGAGAAAAAGTTTGGATACTTACTTGAAAAGTGTTCCCTCGTTCCTTTTTTTTTTGAAATGAATGACTAAATCACAAAGATGAAAGAAAGAAAGGCAAACTTACCTCTAATTTTTTTGAGTTTTCAAGTTGCTTTTTCTCCCCTTTTTTCCTCTTTTTTTTCTGATTTTTTTTTTCACCTGTAAAAAAAAAAGAAAAGAGAACTTTATTAGTACACTATATACACAAGGAAAACAAAGTTCTTAAATCAAAAATCATCACTTCCTCCCCGGCAACGGCGCCAAAAATTGATTACGCGAAAGTTCGTCGTTTAAAACACGCGTATAACAATCTTAAAACCGCACTCGCACAAAATGATCAAAAGAGAATGTAGTATTAGGACAAGCACGGGTCGAATCCACAAGGAAGAATAGATTTTTAGAGTTAAAAACTTTGGAGTCCTTTGGAAAACATTTGTGATTTGATTGTTTGAAGAAAAGTGATGAAACAAAGAACGATTCTAACACTTAATTGAAAACACCATGACTATGCACCTATGCTATAGAAATTAATTGCATGAAGTGAAAAGAAGAGATAGAAGAAGGGGGTAGAGATGGAAGAAGATCAAGAACTAGATTAAAAGAACAACTCTCTTCATTAACTTAAAAGAAAAAGTACATGAAGTGCAAGACAAGCTTACAACAAAGAGGTGACAAGAGTACAATGAAGTAACATAACACAAAAGTAATGACAAAAAGAGGGGCCTGAGATGTGGAGATAGTAGTAGCAATGGTGATGACGTCGTCGTCTCCTCCTCGCCGAGCCTTGGAGAGGATCGCTCCGCCTTGAAAGAGATCGCCGTGTACACCGGGAGGAAGTCGCCTTTGTCGTTGAAGTTGCCTTTGGAGGGTGAATAACTTTGAACCCAAGAGGAATTAGGGGATGCCCAAGAAGAAAAAGTTGAAGAAGAGGGAGATAGGAAGAACTTTGATGAAGAACTCAGATAGAAAAGAAGAGCAAAAGAGCTTCAAAATAGAGAAATAATAGAAACTAGCACCTCGGATGAACAGTGAAATCACAGGACAGCAAGTTGAAAAATGAGAAATAACTTCAAAACCAAAAGGAATTAGAAGTTGAGCAAGAAGAAGAAGTTGTAGAACACGTAAAAACAAAGAACTTTCATGAAGAAAGCAAGAGGAGAAAGTGACTAGAAGGGTGAGAAATAAGGGGAAGAACAGAGAGAAACACTGGTTCACAGATGAACAGGACAGCACAGTGAAAAATACGAAATAGTTTGAAAACCAGAAGGAATTAGAAGTTGAGCAAGAAGAAGAAGTTGTAGAAGACATAAAAATGAAGAACTTTTATGAAGAACACAAAAGGAGAAAACGAACTTACATAAGAGAAACCGGAGGCCTAAGGTTGGGAGAGAAAGAGGGAGAGTGAAAGATTGCTCAAAGAAAAGACTCTCCTTCTCCTCCTTGCCATGGGCTATTTATAGGGAAAGTTAGGTAGATGGAGGGTGGAGATTGTATCAAAAGGAGATGGATGGCTGAGATTTAAGTGGAATATGATGCATGGGGAAGAGAAAAAGTAGGTGGGCACCCCGTTTCTTGGACTTTAGGCACCCCGTTTCCCAAGGCTCATCATGTCTCTCCTTTATTTCAAACTTTGAATGTCCTTTTCCTCCTTTCAAAACTTAAAGTTTGGATTCCTCCTTTTCAAACTTTGAATTCGAAATTTTTAACTTTCCTTTCCCTCCAACCAAAATAATTTGAATTTTATTTGACTTGGTCAAAATGGTGATGACCCTTTTGCCCCCGGCTTCTTTTGTAATTACCTTCGGTGTCCTACACACACATAATTATACTTTAGTCCATAAAAATTACCATAATGTGCACATAAATCTCAAATGCTCATGATTATGTAATGGAGAATTAATGCTCATGACCCTCAACTTTAATTTATTATTAAATAAGACAATTGAATTAATCAATTTACGTGAAAGCTCCAATTTAAATGCGGAGTTGAGGTTAACTATGAAATATGCATAATTGCCTAATTATATGCACATAAAATGGTGTTCATGCAATGAATTGTCATAAGAAATGGCCACTTATCAACGGACAGAGCCTTCGTGGGAGCCGCAGCCCCGCTCTCGCCCGGGAGCAACACGGGCGTCGGTTCCTCCGTGCCGCCCGTAAGATAGAAGCGCATCATCGCCGTGCGTGAATCCGAGGCCAACTCGGGAGGCCAGTCGACCGCAGACGACGTAGGCGGCCGATGAACCTCACCAGCTTCGTGGCTCCGTTCGGTCCGTGTGGCTTTGAATTTCGCGAAGGACAAGACAGGGGCCACCGGCGAGGCTGCCGTCGGAGTCGGGGATGCCTCGGTCCGCCTCCGTTTTGCTGCCTGTTGCCCGGCCACCTTGGCAGCAGCCAACGCCTTCTTAACAGGCGACTATGTTCGGGGCCTTCCCGTTGCCTGCGGCAAGAGAGCCGGAGCTGCCGCCGCGACTTCACCCATGTCGGGCTTGGGCACAGACTCTCCCACAGGAGCTGAGACAAAAGAAGTATCCAGGTGTCAGGCCTCCACTCCAAAATAAGGGGGGGGGGTTGATTCAAGAGACACACTAATGATCGGGGACGCTGACCGACAGGTTGGCCTGGCTCGGGACGGGCAGCTTCAAATTCCTCGAAAGATGGGACTCGTGGTGCCGGAGGAACAGCCGTCGGAGCCTTAGCCGATTCCGTCTTCCTCCGCTTTGTGTCCCGCTGCTTAGCTGCCTTGGCGGTGTCCACCGCCTTCTTCACAGGCGATTTAGCCCGGGGCCTCTTCGCAGCCATGGGCAAAGGAGCCGCAGTCGGGGGAAGGGTCTAGTCGGTTTAACGCCCCGCTGGCGGAAGGTCTAGTCGGTTTAACGCCCCGTCGGTGGAAGGTCTAGTCGGTTTAACGCCCCGTCGGCGGAAGGTCTAGTCGGTTTAACGCCCCGCCGGCGGAAGGTCTAGTCGGGTTCTATTTGTTGGATGGCTGGAGGTCGGAGGTAGAAGTTCACCTCGTGACCCTTCTTTCTCTTCTTCTCTTCTTCTCTTCCTCCTTTGTGTGGGGAGGCGGGTTCAAGGACCGCCTCTGCCCCGTGACGGTTCTTTCTCTTCTTCTCTTCTTCTTTTATGGGGAGGCAGGTGCAGAGACCATGTTCGCCTCATGTCTCTCCTTTTTTTTTCTATTCTTCTTATTTTTTTTGTAGAGAGGCAGGTACAAGGACCACGTTCGCCTCGTGTCCCCTTTTTTTTCTTCTATTCTTTTTTTTTTTAAAGAGGCAGGTGCAAGGACCATGTTCGCCTCGTGTCTCTTTTTTTTTCCTCTTCTTCTTTCCTTCTTCTTTCCTTTTTTGTAGAGAGGCAGGTGCAAGGACCATGTTCGCCCCATGATTGTTCTTTTCTTTTTTTTTCTTCCTCTTTTATTGAGGGAGGCAGGTACGAAGACCATGTTTACCTCATATCTTTTTTTTTCTTCTCTTCTTCTTTTGCAGGGAGGCAGGTACGAAGACCATGTTTACCTCGTGTCTCTTTTTTTTCTTCTCTTTTTTTGCGTGATGAGGTGGACCCGAGGACCACATCTACCTCATGTCCATTCTTTTGATTCTGCTCTTCCTTCTTTTCTTGTGTGAAGAGGCGGGCTCGAAGACCACGTCTGCCTCATGTGCCTCTTCTTTCCTTTTCTTCTCTTCTTTTGTTTGGTGAGGCGGGCTCGAGGGCCACGTCTGTCTCATGTGTCTTTTCTTCTTCTTCTTTTGTGTGATGAGGCGGGCTCAAGGGCCACGTCTGTCTCATGTCTCTTCTTTTTTCTTCTTTTGTGGAGAGGCCGATGCAAGGACCTGTGGACGCACTAAGAAAATTCAATTCGCTGGCGTCGCGTGGTTCGTCTATTAAGTGCGTGGGCGTGCCAGTCACAAAGTGACAATTTATTCGGGCTCCGAAGAGCCCATGGTGCGCTCGATCTGACTTCGTCAGATGATTGTGTGGTTCGTGTCGGGATCGAATCCCGTCGCGCCATGAAGGTCATGACGTCATTTACATCCCCCATACGAGGGAATACCCTTGATTAATTGCCGAAATTAGGGGCCCCGCGGCCTAAAAGAGTAATACTAATTATGCGAGAGAGATATAGGTAGATCACACTGGGGGTTTTATTAAAGCCATAAATTGCCGGCCGCATAGGCCGCTCGGGGACCTTTTCATATTCGGACACGGGCCCGTAACAGGAACGCGGCGAGAAAACCGTGGTAGTTCCCTTCAAATGTCTGCCGAGCATATGGCAATTTCAATGAGGATTCGGAAGGTATCCGGGACGAGAAACAAATCCGGTCCGATTAAGCTGTCGGCCCGAGGTTAGATCAAGACCTGGCCATATCGGGGTAATTCCCAAGACTCGGGCTTGACCTGAAAGGGCGGCGTTGTTGTTCCTTTTGTCCCGGGTCACGGGGAGAGGTAGGGGCTGCAGTGTGAGCCTTGATGTCTTTGATCTGGGGTTTTCTTAGTTATATCTTCTGGGATTTCTGATTTGATGCTTATTGTTCATCCATGCCTTTGTCCGGGGTGATTTCTTTTCTTTTATTCATGATTATTCTTATCATTATCATTTGTTTGCTATTTATTATTTTTTATTACCCCTCCCACCTCTTTTGTTGTGATTAATATTACGCATTCGGGGTCCTTTAGTTAGCGTAATTTTTATTAATTTATTTGCCGTTATTAATGCCCTTATCGTGATGTATATATGCAAGTATGTAGTGTGCCGGCGAAGGGGAAACAAGGTGTACCGCTGAGGGCTGCAGGGGCGTACCGCTGAAGGCTCCAGAGAGTGTACCACTGGGGCTTAAGAGAGTGTACCGCTGAAGGCTGCAAAAGGGCATACCGCTGAGGGCTGTAGGGGCGTACCGCTGAAGGCTCAAGAGAGTGTACCGCTGGGGCTCAAGAGAGTGTACCGCTGAAGGCTGCAAAAGGGCGTACCGTTGAGGGCTGCAGGGGCGTACCGCTGAAGGCTCAAGAGAGTGTACCGCTGAAGGCTGGGCGTGTGTGTGCCGTTGGGGGGTTGGGCAGGGAGTGATGGAGGTTAATCCAGTTTTTAATTACTGGCTTTAAGGCTTTTCTTTTCTTCTAGTTTCAATCTGTAGGCAGTTTTATACAAACTTCCTCCTTGTTTTGTTCTCTTCGTTCGATTCGATCTCTTTCCTTGTGGGTCGGATGCTCGGGCTGCCAGGTGGTTAGTTAGCCCGATCCAGTTCTCATCGTGATGCCGGCAGTGATTAGATGAGTTGGGAGGTTTCATTAATTATCTTGCTCGTTTGTTGTCTCCTTTTGCCTCTTTTAATGTTTCATTATTTCTCACAAAAATTCGGCAGCATCTCCCCTTGACCCGGGGCGTAAGGGAGATAAAGGGAACGCGCCCACATGGAGTGGCGGAACCCGACAACTGGAGGTGGGCCCCCGGGGGAGCAACACCTTTAAGGAGCCTCGAAAACGTAAAGGGAAGGGCTCGGGGGCAAAGCCAAGGAGTGGGCTACTGAAGGACTGAAGGGCATGCCACTTAAGGCCATAAAGGGGAGTGTACCGCTGAGGGCAGCTGGGGAGTGTACCGGCCAAGGATAGATAAGGAGGTGTACCGCTGGACAGCCTCCATGGGCGTGCCGCTGAGGGCAGAAAGGTGTGTGCCGTTGAGGGCAGAGAGGGGAGTGTACCGGCCAAGGATAGATAAGGAGGTGTACCGCTGGACAGCCTCCATGGGCGTGCCGTTGAGGGACCAAACAGGTGTGCCGGCCAAGAATAGATGAGGTGTGCCGCTGAGGGCTGAAAAGGGGCATCGCTGGAGGATCAAAGGGGATTGAGTGTGTGGGCTGGGAGATCTGCAGGCCATCCAAGAGCGTGGGAGAGGGATTCAAGGCCGTGGGAGAATCCACTTAGCTGCTGCGTATTGGGAGAGAGGGTGAGGGTCTTCCTCCTTCCTAAATCGGTGGACATGGCAGAGGGCCACGGAAGGAATCGAAGGGCCTATAAGGCTAAGGATCGTGGGAGGATGGTCATATAGACACGGAGGCCCCAAGAACACCAGAGGAACGGGGAGACGGAGGGAAGAACGGACAGCCCGTTGGAAACCGCGAGGACTAGCATCAGCCAACGAAATCGAAGAGAAAACCCGAGAGGAACAACTTTCATTCATGGGAATCGAGAGGGCACGGCCCTATATACATATCATAGCAAAAAAGAATGCCAAAGATGATGCCATGGCCAAGAAAGGGGAAAAGGCCCCACGAAAGAAAAGAAGACATAAAAGGAAGAGGAAGAACGGAGGGCAGGAGGGAGGCCGGCCGCCCCTAACTCTTTCCCCGTTACATCGAACCATCTCTCCCTTACTCTTGCTCCCTTCCGGTGGTGGTGGTGGTCGTCGGAGGAAGCTCCCGGCAGGGAGAGAGCCTCTTCTTCTTCTTCTCTCTTCTTCTCTTTGTTGTCCTCCTCTTCTCTGGCCTTTTTTTTTGGCCTTCCTCCTTTTTTTTCCCTTTGAAGTGGTGTGTCTTTTATACCTCCCGCCGCGGGAAGCCTTCCGAGCACCGCCGTTGAAGGCGGGAAGGTGGCCTCGTGATGATGGCCGTTGACCTGCCACGTCCTGGGTTGTCAGGGGGGGTAGCTCACGTGGCCCAGTCGTCGGTCGACACCTCGAATCGGCCACTGCGCGCCGAGGATATGTAGGGCATGGGCTTCACGTCGGCCGTTGAAAGTGCCTCACGATGTGCCGTCGAAGGGCTGAACCAGCGTGCCGCAGGGGAGCTAGAAGGGCGTACCGCTGGGAGCACAAAACAGCCGTGCCGCTGAAGAGCCCTGAGGGGCGTGTCGCTGAACACCCAAAGGGCGTGCCGCTGAATCCCAAAGGGGTTGTGCCGCTGAACACCCAAAGGGGCGTGCCGGTGAAGCCACCTGGGGGCGTGCCGCTAGAGGCCCCTCCAGGGCGTGCCGTTGAAGCCTCAACTGGGCGTGCCGCTGAAGCCTCAACTGGGCGTGCCGCTGAACACCCAAAGGGGCGTGCCGGTGAAGCCACCTGGGGGCGTGCCGCTGGAGGCCCCTCCAGGGCGTGCCGTTGAAGCCTCAACTGGGCGTGCCGCTGAAGCCTCAACTGGGCGTGCCGCTGAACCCCAAAGGGGTGTGCCGATGAAGCCACCTGGGGGCGTGCCGCTGAAGGGCTAAGTGGGCGATTTTGAGCCCATTGTGAGCATGAGCCGTGGCCCATTTGATTTTCTTCGAGGCCCACGGGCTGTGGGGCCCTTTTATGCTTGATTTCTCTGGGGTTTCTTCACTCGGCACTATTGTCGATGCTGGGCCGAGCATGACATTTAGATGTGCGATTTTCGGTGTCCACAGGACCATGTGTGCCTCATGTCTCTTTTTCTTCTCTTCTTTCTGTGTGATGAGGCGGGCTCGAGGACCACGCCTGTCTCATGCGTGCCTTTTTCTTTATTCTGCTCTTCTTTTCTCACTAGTGCTTCCATGTTGGAGTGTATTTCTCTTAATGTGCCCCCAGGTTGGGGTGTAGCTTCACTTGGTATGCATCCCCCCTCGAGGGGTGTGTTTTGCCTCTTTGCTTCTGTGCCCCCAGGCGGGGTGTATATTTCTTGGCTTCTATGTCCCAAGACCAGGGTGTGTTATTATTTGTTTTTTCTTTTAATGCCCCCTAGGCGGGGTGTAGCTCTCTTTAGATGCCCCCAAGTCGGGGGATGTTTCTTCTTCAGATACCCATAAGCTAGGGTGGACTTCTCTTCATATGCCCCTGGGTCGGGGCGTGCTCTATATAGCTTAAGTGAGGTATGTTTCTTCTTCATATGCCCCTGGTACGGGGTGTAGCTCTCTTCAAATGTTCCCCTAGGCCGGGGTGTACTTTTCACGGCTTCTATGCCCCCAGGCGGGGTATGTTTCTTCTTCATATGCCCCTAAGCCAGGGTGGACTTCTCTTCATATGCCCCTGAGCCGGGACGTGTTCTTCATAGCTTCTAGGCCCTCGAGGCGAGGTATGCTTCTTCTTCATATGCCCCTGGTACGGGGGTGTATCTTTTGCTTCTTATGCCCCCCCGAGGCCGGGGTGTATCTCTTTACAGCTTCTGTGCCCCGGAAGCAGGGTATGTTGTTTCTTCAAATGCCGTTTGGGCGGAGTATATCTTTCTTCTTATGCTCCCAGATCGAGATGCATGTCTCTTCGTTTCTGTGCCCCGGATCAGGGTAGATGCTTCTGTTTCTTATGCGCCAGGGGCGTAGCGTATTTTTTGTGCCCCCTGAGCGGGGTGGATGCTCTGCATGTGTCCCCGGGTCGGGGTGTAGCTTTGTCTCCCATGGGGGGGGGTGTGTGTTGTTTCTTCAAAAGCCCCCGGACCAGGGTGTATTCGTCTCTTTCTTATACTCCCGAGGCGGGAGGAGTTCTCTTCATGTGCCCCCGTGGCGGGATGTGCTTCTTTCTTCAAGTGTCCCCGGGCCGGGGTGAATTCTTTTCTTCTTATGCACCCCCATGGCGGGGTATGTCTTTTGCTTCAGGTGCCCCCATATCGAGGTGTATTTCCCCTTCAAATGCCCCTAAGCCGGGGTGCAGTTCTATTTCTTCTTACGTCCCCAGGTCGGGGCGGATTCACTTCTTCAAATGCCCCAAAGCCGGGGTGTAGCTTTTGCTTTGTGTGCCCCTCAGCTGGGGCAGATTCTCTTCATGTGCCCCTGGTAATGGGGTGTATTTCTCCTCTTCTTTTTTTTTGCTTCCTATGCCCCCATAGCAGGGTATATATCTTCTTCTCATCCCCCATGGCGGGGTATGTGCATGCTCTCTTCGGAAGTGGCGGCCGTGCTTGGCCTCATTGCTATAAAGCATTCCCCGCAGCGGGCAACTATTCACCAAGCTACAATTGTGGCTCGCTGGGTCTTTTAATAGCCACTCGGGGGCCGTTTTGTATCGGATGGAGGCAGCAGGAAGGAGGGACAGGCCGGGTCATTACACCACAGACTCGGAGCCTCCTAGAGTCGGGCGGGACGCCGTGTTTCTTCTTGCTCTTTTGGTTGGCGATGCTGGCCAACTTTTCTTATTTTCTTTTTGCTTTCTTTCTTCTCTCTTTTTTTTTTCTCTTCTTCTTTTCTTTCTCTTTTTTTTTGTCCCTTCTCATCTTCTCTTCTTTTTGTATGATTGACCAGGGTGGAGGTGCAGGAGAGCGCTCACCCCCTCAGGGAGGGGATGAGTGGTTCGCTCCACCGCATCAACCCCACAGCGGTAATCTTTGTTCAGCACGGGTCTCGACGGACGTGGTCGCACAACCCTCTCTTGCCAATTCCTTTTCTTCTTTTTTTTTCTTCTCTCTCTTTTTTTTTCTTCTTCTCTTCTTCTTTTCTTCTCGTTCTTCTTGAGGGAAACGGGGGCTTGATTTCCCCCTCCCTTCTATGCTCTTTCTCTTCTCTTTTCTTTTTTTATAACAGCCCCCATGATTCATGGAAGTTGCATATGCTTCGAAGCAGCGTCCTCGAGGCCGCGAAGGCAGCTGCATCGAGTCTGGATTTTCTCCCCATAGGGCTGGCGAAGACAGCACCTGCAGTTCATCAAAGCAGGCAAACATCGTTTATTAGGGGGCCATGAGGCCCTGAATCTCAGCGAAGAGATGAATAATTGATGAGGTCCAGGCGGTCTCTCCCCACTTGGCACAGGTCCCTCAGCGTCTTCTGATAATGATCCTTGGCCACCGGGGGTAGCTCCACCTTCGGCGTCGGCCTCTTATCCCGGGCTTCCCAGCGAGCCGCCATATATGCTGCCACCTCCTTTTCCTGTTTATTCTTGAGACGAAGAAGATGGTCTGGCTCAATGTCAAGAACCGGCACCGACTGCCGACTAAGGAACCTCCTCTCGGCCCCATCCCAGCAATCGGTCTTGTGTAGCCGATAGAAGGCCGTCCGGCTATTCCACCACTTGATATAATCTTGGGTCACTCGGGGAACATGACCCGGGGCCGGTACTCTGAAGGAGGCAGAGTCCGCTCGGTGGAAGAAGTACCACCAGCTCCTGGCGTGTTCAGCAACTGAGCTCCCCCAGACACTCCGCAAGGGCCGGCCGTACTGTGCATGATAAGCAGGGATATGCTGGTCATACCCAAAATTGCGACCGAACCGGAAGGGGTAATACGGCTCCAGCAACACGTTCTCCCCTTTCCTGAACACCAGCACACTCGGGCGAATCGACAGCGCCCAGTCCCTCAGCTCCGGCTCCAGCAGCGGGCGGATCACATTCTCCTGGCTAATAGGGTGGACGTACTTCTCCACCTGGTCGTCTTTGCACTCCCTCTTGTTGTTCACCAGAGGGCTCGAATGTGCCGCCAATGTCCAGAAATGAATAGTCCCGGCCGCATCCCGGGGAACCGTTGTCAACCGGCCCCGAATATCATACATCCGCATGGAGGTGGAACCCGGCTCAGCACTGGCAAATTCCAACATCCTCGGCATCAGCCCCCAGTCCTGGAGAACTCGCGGGGCAAACTCCGGGAACAACGAACAGACCCACGCGTTGAAGAAGTGCAGTGGGCACACATACCGGGCCTGCCGCGGGAACTGGTGCGTGCTGATGTCCCCCAGGGCCTTGTAAATCAAGCAAAGGGTCGCCGGGCACAGCGACAACCTGATACCCCATGCCATTTGACATGCCGGGTAGATGGCATCCGGCCGAATCACTGTCTCGTCGCCGTACGGCATGGCGAATGAGCACAGCCAGTACGTGAGATAGGCGGCGCAGTGGGTCTGGGGATCCAAGCCCATCGGGTTAGGCCCGCCTCGACGCCCTCTAGACGAGATCTTCACATTGAGCTTGGGCTTCGCACGCTTCTTGGGGGCGACAGCGGTACCGACACAGGGGAATTCCTCGTACCGCTTCGGCCCGTCATAGAAATACTCCAGCCACAAGGGCATGCGTACCCTCTTCCTGTCCCCACGAGCGGGCTGCTTTCCCTTATGCGAGCATTGGTACAGCTCCCGGTACGCCTTCATGAGGTACCGATATGAATACCCCAGAGAATAATGGCCATCCCCGTTGGTCTCATCCTTGATCAAGTCAGGGAGGCATACTTCTTCATAAGGCTCCCCGTCAATGGGCAAGCCACTTAGCTAACCAAGACTCCACAAATCAAGTGAAGTCTCGCCCTCTGCCGTGTAAAAGGTGTTGGTCTCCGCGCTGAATACCTCTATCATGCTGCAGTAGAGACCCTTGGAGATGGGGTAGCCATACCGGGAAGCGTACACGCTATGATAAACGCCGACCCGAACCAGCAGCGGAGCATAGTTGAACAGCACGTGCTCCGTAAACTACACCGCCCTCTCCCGGAAGCTGTGTGCATCCTGAAGCTTCAGCTCCCCAAACCAGCCCAGTGACAGCTCATACTTGAATCTGACGGCCAAGCAGTCCTAGATGAACGGCTCCTCTTTATAGCCCCACTTCAAGGGAGCCAAGAATAGGCCGAATCGAGGCGCCTCGTTGTGCACCTTCCCGGCAGACAGGTCCCATCTTGCCGGAGTAAACTGAGGCGCCCGCACCAGCTTGTCTTTTGTCGGCAGCACCCCCTCAATCCCCAGAACTGGCTTCCACTCCCGGGCTTCTCCCACCAGATACATCGGAATACTCCGGGGGACGCTGTACAATAAGCTATCCCGGGCCTGCAGAATGGCTTGCTCAGCCTTCTTCACGACCCGGAAGTCTCGCCCTTCCCGCGAGCGAAAATGCTTCAGAAATCGAACAAGGTGTCTATCCTTCGGGAAGTCCTTCCTGTACTCCCCGGTGGCCCGGTCAAATGTGAAGCCGCCGTCGACTCTGGCAAGCCTCTGGAAATCCATGGTTTCCCCGTCAGACTCAGATGACTCCGCCAAGGCGGCTATTTCTGCATGCTCGCGGTCCAGGTCTTCCACATTGGGCCACGTGACCGCCGGCACGGGACCCCGCGGGATGAGGTCGGCACCGACAGCAGTAGTAGGAGCAGAAGAACCACTTGGGGCAGCCATTTATCTGCAAAAATACACAAATAGAAGATTAGAATAAGCCACATGCAAAAGGAAATACAAGACTGTAAAGGGGCTTTACTACAAGTCAAATGAACAAGATATTGCCAATTTCTGACGAAATTTCGGCAGAGTTTCCCCTAGGCCAGAGGCGTAAGGGAAAAACACGGGTGCGCGTCCACAAGGAGTGACGGCCCCAACAAAGTCATGGTGGGCCCCGAGAGGCAACACCAGAAGTCCGCCGGTCAAAGGAGTCCTCTTCCTTAGCTAAAAATCCCTCTTGGCCCCTTGGCCGGTACACGCCCCAGCAGCCTTCCCCGGTACGCCCTGTGGGCAGGCTTCCCCGGCACGCTCCTCGGCCGCTTCACTGGCACAGCTCGAAGCCCCCACCCGACACAGCCTCTTCACCGGCACAGCCCGAGGCCCCCTGCCCGGCACACCACAGAGCCACCTTCCCCGGCACGCGCCCAGACGAGCCACTCCCCGGCACAGTCCCAGGGTGTCTTCCCCGGCGCGCCCAGACGAGCCACTCCCCGGCACAGTCCCAGGGTGTCTTCCCCGGCATGCCCAGATGGGCTCTTCCCCGGCACACTCGACGCCCCCTTCAATGGCACGCTCGTGCCCTCCATTCCCCGGCACGCTCGGTGGAGCCGCTCCCCGGCACGCCCGGTTAAACCCTCACCGACACACCCACAGGGGGCCTCTCCCCCGATACGCCCTGGGCTAACCCGCTCCCCGGCGCGCTCCTGGGCTTCTTCACCGGCACGCCTATGAGGGTCTTCCCCGATGCGCCCTAAACAGCCCTCGTCGGCACACACTTGAAGCCCCTCGCCCGCACACGCCTCTGCTTCTCCCCCGGCACGCCCTAAGGGGCCTTCCCCGGCACCATCCCGACCGGCGTGCCCACGCCTGCTCCCAACGGCACCTCCGGCCACCCACGGCGTCGGAGATGGAGAAGAAGAGGGGGGGGGAAGAAGAAGAGAACAAGAAGGAGAGGGAAGAGATAGGGAGACGGAGATGGAGGGGGCGAGGGCCTCCGGCCGCCGTCCACTGTGGAGAAAAGAGGAAGAAGAAGAGAACGGGAAAGAAGAAGGAAAGAGAAGAGAAGAGAAGAGAGATGGGGGGGCGGCCTTCGCGGCAGTGCCCTCACCGGACGACGACGAGGGCGACGAACACGGCGGCGCTACTTGGTGACGGAGAAGAAGAAGAAAGAAGAAGAAAGAGGGGGGGTTTCGCCCGTTGAAAAGAGAGAGAGAGAGAGGGTGGAGAGAATTCGAAAGAGGGGGGGAAACGTCAACCGCCCCCGCCCCCTTTTATATGAAAAAAGAGGAAGAGAGAAATAAGAAAAGAAAAAAAAAGAGAAAAAAAAGAAAAGAAGGGAAAAAAGAGAAGGAGATAGAAAAAGAAAAAAGAGAGAGAGAAAATAGAAAAAAGGGGGGGAATAAAAGGAGAAAATAGAGAAGAAAATAAAAGGAGGGGAAGGAAAAAAATATAACATATTAAATAATATATATATATATATATATATATATATATATATATATATGTATACATATACACCCATGTATGTACACACATTTACATACTCATCCGCTCACATACGCGGAGGAGTGAGTCGATGACATATAATAATAAACGTCCCTGGGGAAAACATCCCATCCCTACAATCCTATACGGACGGGCGTCCGCACAAGCAAAGATGACTTTACCCCTGCATACAGCCACCTCTGCAATGGTGCCATTCCCATGCCAACAAACAAACCCGTCTCTGGCACGTCGCCTCAGACCTCGGCCGCCTCCCATCATATGAAATCGCCGTCACAGGCCTTACGCCCGGATCGGCGGAATCTCTATCCTTGCGCTGGCATTATTCCCTTGCCAACGAATAAGTCCCCTCCCGGCGCAAGGTCTCGTGCCCTAGCCACCCACTCCGCACAACATGGCCATTACGGACCTTACGTCCGAATCGGCACAAATTCCCCCGTTGCGCTGGCATCCTATTCTGGCCAACGAGTGAATCTTATCTTCCGACGCAAGGCTTCGTGCCCTAGCCTACATTCGCATATCACTCACTCGTCAAAAAAAAAAGAGAAAAGAAGAAAATGGGGTTAAAAATAGAGATATCCCGCCGGACTTGCCCCTACACGGGGACAAGGGCAAAAATGGCAACAACCCGGCTATGGCGAAAACCCGAAAGGGCGCTACAGGCAAAATTGGGTACCCCGCCACGTGAAAACTCGAAAGGGCGCGTGGGCAAAAGCAAGAGGGGGCCGGTACCGACGAAAACCCGAAAGGGCGCTTGTATCGGTAATGTGGTACAAAAAAAGAGAGAAAGAAAAGACAAGAAGAGATCAACAAGCCAGGTCAGTTCCCGGTATCCTACCGGCACTGACGAAGAGACCAAGAGACTAAGAGACAACAAACCAGGTCAGCTCCCGACTTCCCGTCGGCACTGGCGAAGAGACAAAGAGACAACAAACCAGGCCAGCTCCCGACACCCTGTCGGCACTGGCGAAGAGACCAAGAGATCAACCAACCAGGTCAGCTCCCGACTCCCCGTCGGCACTGGCGAAGAGACAAAGAGACAACAAACCAGGCCAGCTCCCGACACCCTGTCGGCACTGGCGAAGAGACCAAGAGATCAACCAACCAAGTCAGTTCCCGACTCCCCGTCGGCACTGGCGAAGAGACAAAGAGACAACAAACCAGGTCAGTTCCCGACACCCCGTCGGCACTGGCGAAGAAACCAAGAGACCAACAAAGCATGTCAGTTCCTGACACCCCGTCGGCACTGACGAAGATACTAAGAGATCAACAAATCAGGTCAGCTCCCGGCACCCTGTCGACACTGACGAAGAGACAAAGAGACCAATATGCTGCTTCAGTTCCCGGCATCCCGTCGGCACTGATGAAGAGACCAACATACTACTTCAGTTCCCGGCACCCTGTCGGCACTGACGAAGAGACAAAGAGACCAATATGTTACTTCAGATCCCGACGCCCCGTCGGCACTGATGAAGAGACCAATATGTTGCTTCAATTCCCGACACCCCGTCGGCGTCGACAAAGAGAGAAGAGACGAAGACACCCGCGGGCACCGCCCGGCTCATCCTTCGCCTGCGCTACCCGTGGGTGGGGGGCATTTGTGGACACCAAAAATTGCACATCCAAATGTCATGCTCGCCCCAGCATCAACAACGGCGCCGAGTGAAGAAACCCCGGAGAAATCAAGCACAAAAGGCCCCACAGCCCATGGGCCCCCAAAGAAAATCAAACGGGCCATGACTCGTGCTCGCAACGGGCTCAGAACGGGCCCCAAATACACACCGCGTGTGGAGCCCTTCAGCGGCACGCCCAGCCCCCAAGGGGCCTCAACGGCACACCCTGATGGAGCTCCAGCGGCACGCCCCTTCAGGGTCCCAGCGGCACACCCATTGGGGTCTTCAGCGGCACGCCCTCAGCAGGCCTCAGCGGCACGCCCTCAGCAGGCTTCAGCGGCACGCCCTCAGCAGGCCTCAGCGGCACGCCCTTTAGGGGCTTCAACGGCACGCCGTTTTGGCTCCCCCATGTAGACACGCCAAAATTGACGTTACAATGAGTATATCTCGTATTACCGTGCAATGCCCCAATTTGACCCTCAAATTACCTTTGTTTGAGTGATTTTCTCACTTTTCTTGGATTTCTCCCTTTTTCCTCTCTTTTCCTATTTTTTCCCTATTTTTCTAGATTTTTCTAGATTTTCTGGGCATTTTTCTCTATTTTTAATGTATTTTTCAGAAATAACGACTTGACGTGGGGCGTCTTTTAAATAACGGCTTTGCCTTGGGCGTTTCTAAAAAAATTGACGACTATATTTGAGGGCATCCATTCTTTCAAATTTCTATTTTTCTGGATTTTTTTGGAAATTTTTCGGAATTTTTTGGGAATTAACGACTTAACAAGAGACGTTATTTTGGTTTTTAAATAAAATCAAAAATCAAAAAATTGAATTAACGACATTGTTAAGGGCGTCACTTTACAAATTGAATATTTTAATATTATTTTCAACCCCCTCCCAGAGGTGATTTGGTGACCTTCCGGGTGTCAGAAAAATACGTAAAAATAGTCGTTGGAATCGACACGTTGAGATGCACCTCCACCTAAAAAATAGGAAAATAATATTGAGAAATGAAAAATAGCCCTATTTTGAATATTTTGAATTAACGTCCCTTGGTAGGGCGCGTTTTTAAACACGCCTTTGACTCAGACGTGTTTCACAATTTTTCAAATTTAAATCCAGGAAGTGACGCCCTTGTACCGGTCGTGTTTTAATTAACGCCCTATGGAAGGTCGTCAATTTCAGAATTGACGCCCCTATCCAGGTCGTGTTTCAGTTTTGTGTTCCGAACGAACGCAGCCTTTCCCCAGAGAGTCCCTGCTTCGTTTGGGTTCTTGCTCAGCTTAATCCTTCCCTCCTTGGGCTCTTGCCCCTTTTTATCTTTTCCTCCGTTGGACTCTTTCCTTCTTATCTCTTCTTCGATCTTATTAATAGGGCTCTTCGTCTCTGTTAATCGGTTGGATTCTGATTCTTCTTCTTCTTCTCTCCCGTTCTTCTTCCTTCTGTTTTGTTTGTTTGTCTGTTTTTCTTTTTCTTTTTTCTTTCTTCTCACGCAGGTGCTGTTGCTGTGGCTGAAGGAGGAACTTCCCATGTTAACTTCATCATCCTTTTGAAGTCTTCTCCACATCGAGCATTTAAAGCCAAGCAACAGGCTTTTCTATTTTTCCTTTTGATTCTTCTGCTATTTTTATCATCATTAGTTCATATACATGCATGTCCATGTTCATGTTTATATATTTTTAACTCAACCACATTGAGTATCTCCCCTTAGTGCAACTCTTGCACTCTTTCCCCTTATTCATATTTGCATAGCATTCATCATATCTCCCACACCCTCTTTGCATAGGGGTTTAAGGGCCACCACCCTTAAGGTGTGTTTTTCACATGTTACCATGCTCATCCTTTTATTAAGAATTGATGCTACACTCACCATATTTCTAATTCCTATCTTTATTGGTGTTTGTCATTGTTTTGCAAGGGTAATCAAATCAAGAAGAACTCTCTTCATCGGCCGGCCGATCTAGAAGAGAAAGGAGCACTCACAATCCCCGCATTCAAGGTATTTTTCGCGATCCCTCCATGTTTATTATTTGTTATATCTTTTGAGGCCTCGTGTCTCTGGCGATCACAATCTCCTATTTTGCACCTCGTGCATGTTTATTCTCCATATTATTGCTCATTAAGTGGATTTCTTAGAATCTACAAATTGGCGATCACGGTGGGACCCCTTTTAGTTTTTCTTTGATTACCCCTTCCCCTTAGGCACCCACGTGTGCCATCTCCCCTTTTGCACCCTCAGTGCATCTCCTTTTCGTGCCCCTCGGGCACCCTCCATTGTGCCTTGCACTCTCCCCAAGTGATCTGTCAGCTTGTTAGATTTTTTTGAAAATTCCACTTATTCAAAATTTTGATGAGCATGCTGTATCGTTCATATTGATTGCCATGATTATGTTGTGACTGTGAGTATCTTGATATTTTTGGACGTGGAGCTTTCCTGGGGAATTAACGCCTCAGCCAGAGGCACTTTTGAATTAACGCCCTCATCCAGGGCGTCTATTTATTGCTTAGCGCCTCTCGTCAAGGCGTTTTTCTGGATTTGACGCCTTCTGGCGGGGGCGTCCTTTTACTTATAGCGCCTCACTCTAAGGCGTGTTTTTCGCTGCCCCTGGGCCCCCTCACAGTTATTCACGACAGTGACCCTGCCGTCTCTTTGTTGGTAGCGCCCCCTGCCAGGGCGCCTTTTACTGTGGGTTTGCAGAACCCTCCCCGTGTGTGGGTTTTCATGCTGATTCATGCTTATACTTGTTGATTGATTATATTGCTGTGGTTGGCTTGTTTACCCTGCTGCATTCATTCATCTTTGCATTGGTTTGGGAGACCTTCTCTCTCTACATTAGGATTCCACACACCCTCTTGGTGAAGGAAGGACCCTCCATTGAGCATTCCGTCTCTTTGGATTGGAAATTCCTAAACCAAGCCTCCATAAGTCTCCGCACCCGTGGATTCCCTCACGAACGCCGGGCAGGTTGTACCCTTTGAAGTCCCGGGTTTAGTTGGCCTATACACGGTGAGAGAGTGTTCCTAGTTGGCACCGGAGTTCAAACCATATTGAAACTAGGATCCTCCCTTATGTGAATCACACCAAACTTTGCTAAAATTCATTAATTCACCAAGGTTTAAACAAATCAAGATCAAAAGGTAACCATTCCAACTTGTGTGCTTTTTTTGCATATTATTTTGAACTTTGATTGCATAATGGCTTACCATAAACAAAACAACATGTTTAATTCAATTCATGAGGATGCACAACCGTGCACATCTTATTCCCCTCAATTTTAACATGTTCATAATTCTCACCATAATTTTTTCAAAGGACCACGTCTTCATTCCTATGGTCATGCCCGGCCCATGGGCAATGTCCAAACTTATGGTCCCTCATCTCAATTTCAAGCCACTACTCCTTCGGGACTGTCTCCTCCCAATGATGAGAAGGTTTCCCAAATCATTCATGCATTAGATCATCTTACCCCTCAGCAAATCCAAGCCCTTAAGGCCGCCGTTGAGGGTGCATCTCCTTCATCTCTTCCTCCTTCCAACCCTACACGGGTGGCCCATCACCCACCTCTCTCTTCTATTCACAATCCTAATCGGGTAGCCCATTACCCATCCTCCTCTATTCACATTCCTCCCCGAGTGGTCCGACACCCGCCTCCTTCTATTCCTCCTCCATCACGACCCCGAGGCCCATTTATTTCTTGCAATCCGGCCCATCCGGGTTCTTCTGCGGGTCATCCCGTTAACTCCCCTCCACGGCCTTTTTATGCCACCCCTCCTTCAAGGCTCTGCCAACCCTTGGTTGCTCAAGTTACACCCCTCCAACAAACCCTTCTTGATAAAATCACTTTGATGGAGGAACAATTAAAGAGGGTCATGGCTCCTCCTACCCCGGTCAATCCTCTCCATGCCGCTTTAGACAACATTACAAAGATGGAGAAAGAGTTGAAAGATAGGAGAGATGATTATGGTATTGGCAGCTCAAGCAAGCAACAGCCGGCAGATTTCGACGATCAAGTGGACACCGTCCGCCCTCCACCCATCCGCACACTTCATTCATATGGCCTTCCACCTCCACATACGCAACATCATTACATTCCTCCATCCACATATACGCCTCCACTACGGTGTCCACTTGAATTTGATGATGAAGAATCGGCAATTGAAGAACTTGAAGCGGTATACGATGATGAAGCTCCGCAGGCATCCCTTCCGAGTTTCCTTCGCCGTCCTCTTCCTCCACTGTCAGAAGACCCCTATGCTCAGGACTATGCCACAGTCCCCGATCCAACCCCCATTTATGAGACCTCTTGGTGTTACAATGAGGGGTCGATACTCCAATCACCCATACCGCCGCACCATGAGTCTCCTCCTCACCCCAATACTTGGTGTTACGATGATGGGTCGATACTCCAGTCACCCACACCGGTGCATCATGCGCCTTCCCCTATACCTGACACCTCTCGCCCCGTCTGACATTTTCAGCGCACCAAACCCTTTCCTTTTACACCATTAACCTCTATTCCATCGGCCTCCGCCAAACCTCCACTACTCTCCACTCCACCGGCCTCCGCCGAACCTCCATCACCCTCCACTACGCCGGTCTCTGTCGAGCCTTCTATTACCCCTCCTCTTTGTTCGCTACCTAAGCCGTCCATTATCCCTGTAGCGCCAAAACTAGCTTTGCCAGGCCTTTCCCCTATTCCACCACTTAACCTATCACCCTTACCCGTGGCTAATCCTGAGCAAGGTCCACCCCTTTTTGCACTCAAGCCAACCCCTACTACTTCCGAGCAAAGGGGGAAGCTCGACGTGTTTGAACCTTCGCTTCCACTCACCCTTTCTCCAACACCTTCCACTATACCTCCACCATCCATGGAACCTTCCGCCTCCGCTTCACCCCCCTTTACTACTCGGAACGGGCGGCCTTCTGAAAGTACTTGTGCCGAAGATGAGCAAGAGCCGGGCAAGAAAGATTTGGCCACGGCCAAGCTATTCAAGATGCAAGAGTTCATCTGCCGGATGCCAATCCGGGTTATTGTGCCAGGAACGATTGAAGGGGCCAGGTCACCGCCATTGCTCAGAGAATGCCAAGCGTTGATGCCATCCAAGGGCCGGGCAGGGCACCCTTTGTTCCATCTTCCAAATCTTGATTCCATTCCTCCATACAAGGGGCGAATGCCCATTTTGTTCAACACTTCTTATACACCACAATTAATGGGCATGGCAATGCTTCATGTTCCAACTTTCCAACTCCCTTACATTATTGATCCTTGCCTTCCAAGGGGGTTGTCATGCATTAGTGAAGCCTCTTCCATTGGGCCAATTGGCTATACTCTTTCACTGCCGTGGAGGGGCAGTTATCTTGGCGCTAAGGGGCCGTCCCTTATTTGTTCCACCTTCTATGCATCCATTTCTATCACTTTTTCTTCATGGGCTACTCCAAGGGTAAAAAGGAAGATCTCGTCCTCTCACCCTTCACATTCTTCATATTGTTTGCATTTCATTGCATTCATGCATGCACTGCATTCATCGCATCCATCCCATTGCACACATTTGCACCTCCTGCTTCCTGGGTTTCCAAACCCGTATCTTCCCCGCCTTCCTGCACCTCCGGATGTTCCGCATTTCCCATCTTATTCATCTTCATCCTCGGGATCTGTGGGTCCCCTTACATTGCTTGGGCGTTGCCCCCTCTCCAATCTCTTCTCAGGGCATCGCGTCCCTTTTCAGCTCTTGCATCCGGAACCTCCGGATTTCTCTCACTTTCTCCCAGGGCATCGCGCCCCTTTCCACCTTATTCCTCCGGAACCTCCGGACTTTCTCCCAGGGCATCGCGTCCCTTTCCACCTTATTCTTCCGAAACCTCCGGATTTCTCTCACTTTCTCCCAGGGCATCGCACCCCTTTCCACCTTATTCCTCCGGAACCTCCGGACTTTCTCCCAGGGCATCGCGCCCCTTTCCACCTTATTCTTCCGGAACCTCCGGATTTCTCTCACTTTCTCCCAGGGCATCGCACCCCTTTCCACCTTATTCCTCCGGAACCTCCGGACTTTCTCCTCGGGCATCGCGCCCCTTTCCACCTTATTCCTCCGGAACCTCCGGACTCTATCCTCGGGCATCGCGCCCCTTTCCACCTGATTCCTCCGGATTCTCCATCTTATTCTTTCTATCTTTTTCCAGGGCATCGCGCCCCTCCTGATCTCATTCCTCTGGAACCTCCGGACCCTCCATCTTTCTTCCGATTCATCTTTCTGCTCTTCCAGGACATCACGTCCTTCATTTTCTTCTTCCTTTTCCATCATCTTTTTCCCTATTTCTTCCCAGGGCACCATGTCCCTCGATATTTTATCCCTCCGGAGCCCCCGGATTCCTCTTATCAGGATTCTCCTCCACAATCTCCGGACCCTCCAGATCCGCCTCTTTCCATCTATCAATTTCTTCTTCTAATTCCTCCTAATTCTGGGTCTGACCCAGCTTCTTCCACATCCACTGCCTTGGGCATCTGCCCTTTCTCCCACTGCTTCCGAGGCTTTAGTCCTCACTCCTCCTTCTAATTCTCCACTTCTTCTGTAGACCTTTCATGTGATCAGGGTTTCCACGCCTTAGTGAGGGAGTTCTAGCCCTTGCCTCTCTTCCTTTTTTTCCTTATTCGTCTGAGTCTGGTCTTGGCACCACTCCTTCTTGTTAAGCCACTTTCAAACCATTTGCTTCCAATCCTTTTGATTGCCAAAGAGGACTATCCCATGATGATCAACCTCGCCTCTCACAGCTGCTTCTACAAAGGTTGCAAGGTAACATATTGGCGTAAGTACGCATTTTTATGATATCATTTTCTCATTACTTCACGCATGATTTTCAAGATGAAGTGCTTCTTAATAAGATTAAGAGTGGTAGCTAAGACCTTTATCCTAGGTCATATCTTTATCTTTACTAAATCATTCTCATAAAAGAGTCTTTTAGGCTTGCTTTTGCAGCACCTTTGGTTAATAAGAACCCCACGCTGGGAATTCAACATTCTCTCCCCGCTTGTTAAGAGTAACCCTTAGCTGGGCATTCCACACACTTCACGGCGTCCTTAGCCGGCTCCTTTGGATAAAACACCGTTGCTACTTTGGCCATGCCATGAGAATTCCTGAAAGTCTTTTTCTCTTCTTTACTCGGCCGAATGAAGGGGCAAGAGGTTGACGGATGAGATGACCAACCTCGGTAATCCACAATACGAGAGGAGTCTCAAATAGGGGCAGTCTTGACCCGAAATTAATATGAATTTTCATATGAGTTTTCATGATATACATCTCGCCAAAAGGGCTATTATGAAAATCAAGTCAAAACTTTGATAAAAGCAAAAGTATGAATTAAGGCATGACAAGAGTGGCAAAGTCCCCGCAGGGAAAACCCTGGTCGTATGCATGCCAAGGGTCTAAAAATCAAAGGCACAAAACCCCGGTACAACAGACTACCTCTTTGAGGCGAAACACCTTGGAAGGAATTCGAGTCCTGACATCTCCCATCCTGCATAAAGCTTATCTCCAATTCTTCTTCTTCCAAGACCGAATGTTTCTCGGGTATGGCCTTGGTAGGGGCACCGTTGATCAAAGGCGGTCAGTTATAGGACGCCATCTTCAATGCACGCTCGACTTTTGGGTAATTTTAGCAAAAGGGGAAGGAACGAGGACCCCCAATTAATGGTTTAAACACCCTTTGATGCTGCATTAGCTATGTCTAAACCAAAAAAAAATCAAAAAAAAAATTGAATATTGCAAAATCAAACAAAAAAAATTGAATATTGCAAAATCAAACAAAAAAATTTGAATATTTCTTGTCCAAAATCCATAAAAATTTGAATATCTTTCTCAAAACTTCATAAAAATTTGAATATCTTTTCCTAAAACCCATAAAAATTTGCATATTGATAAAATTCATAAAAATTTGAATATCTTTTTCAAAACTCATAAAAATTTGCATATTTCAAAACTCCATAAAAATTGTATTGTATTTTCTGATGGTGTTTTGCAGGAACAACTTTGCAAGGATCAAGAGCACGGGATAAGTCCTATCTCCACTCATTGCTATCACTTATTGATTCCTCCCGATATTCTCATGACATGCCACCCTGGGCATCATTTTGATTATCATCTCCTCATATCTTTTTTTGGTTATATCTCCTGATTATCATTCTGATTATTCATCTCCAGATCTTTCAATCAACTCCTGCTGATTTCTCTTGGTCAATTCTGCCACTGGGCATCATCATTCTGATCATTCAACTCCAAATCTTGATTAGCCAAGATTGTCATCCTCATGACAAAACAACAAACAACGTTGATTTGCAATGCCATGATTTAATTCGTGTTATTCATGCCATATACATGCTATTGATGCTTTGATTCATACTATGCTTGCTATGCTTAAATGCTTTATTCATTGCTTGTTATCTTTTATCTTCGCTGATGAATTTTTGAGCGCAGGAAGAAGCTCTTGGTCCCACCGACTGGGCATCATCATCCAAGCCCCAAGGTGCCGGCACCTCTTCTCAGTTCTCCCATGCCTTTTGCTATCACCATCTCTCCCTGTATGCATTTTACTATATGATACATACCCTATTAGATTATATCAAGGACCTTGTGGCTTTGGTAAATCTGGAATTTGAGTTCCCCTTCATCAAAAACAATGACGATTCCAGAGGAGTCTTAGTCATACGGATAGGCCGTTGAGCCGTCTAAGACTGAGGACGATGGTTCCCTTTTGCGAGTTGGTGCGCGGATAAACGGGCTTCGGCTTAGTATCAGCTCGCAGAATGGTTTTCTTGACTCAGTCTGGATAGCTTAACGATATTATCCTTGAGTATCTTATATTTTCGTTTGATTTAATTTTTCCTTTTAAACCCAGCATGCATTCATGTAGGACTTTGAATTAACGTTGGAAATCATTCTGATAAGCTGATTTGGAGAGTCAAATTGATCTTAATCTTTCAAGATATGAGATATTCGTTGCTGATGGAATCCTCAGTTCGCCTTGCTGCTGTTTTAGGTCATTTTCTCGGAAGCTCCTTGTTTGGATTTCTATCATCTTATTTTAATCATTTTCCCTTGATCCACCTTGGCTGCAGCACGTCCACATTGGCTGGTAACCGCTCCCCAATGGTGAAACCTACAGGTTTGTGACCTGGGGTACTTCCACCGCGCTGGAAGTTGATCATTCTTTTATCTCCTTCGTGCCCGCTTGCACACTCCCTCTTTTTATCCAAACATCGTTGATTTCGTTGAATTTCCCGATATTGCTTCATCTCGAGCTTTTGATTTCATTCTCATCAAGTGATGTTGATTGCGTGTCTCATCACACCTTGGCATCTACTTTTCAGTTTGCTCTGCTCCCTTGCAAAGCAGACGCCAAGGCGGGGCAGCTGTAGACACGCCAAAATTGACGTTACTATGAGTATATCTCGTATTGCCGTGCAATGCCCCAATTTGACCCTCAAATTACCTTTGTTTGAGTGATTTTCTCACTTTTCTTGGATTTCTCCCTTTTTCCTCTCTTTTCCTATTTTTTCCCTATTTTTCTGGATTTTTCTGGATTTTCTGGGCATTTTTCTCTATTTTTATGTATTTTTCAGAAATAACGACTTGACGTGGGGCGTCTTTTAAATAACGGTTTTGCCTTGGGCGTTTCTAAAAAAATTGACGACTATATTTGAGGGCGTCCATTCTTTCAAATTTCTATTTTTCTGGATTTTTCTGGGAATTTTTTGAGAATTAACGACTTAACAAGAGACGTTATTTTGATTTTTAAATAAAATAAAAAATCAAAAAATTGAATTAACGACATTGTTAAGGGCGTCACTTTGCAAATTGAATATTTTAATATTATTTTCAACCCCCTCCCAGAGGTGATTTGGTGACCTTCCGGGTGTCAGAAAAATACGCAAAAATAGTCGTTGGAATCGGCACGTTGAGATGCACCTCCATCTAAAAAATGGGAAAATAATATTGAGAAATAAAAAATGACCCTATTTTGAATATTTTGAATTAACGTCCCTTGGTAGGGCGCGTTTTTAAACACGCCTTTGACTCAGACGTGTTTCACAATTTTTCAAATTTAAATCCAGGAAGTGACGCCCTTGTACCGGTCGTGTTTTTAATTAACGCCCTATGGAAGGTCGTCAATTTCAGAATTGACGCCCCTATCCAGGTCGTGTTTCAGTTTTGTGTTCCAAACGAACGCAGTCTTTCCCCAGAGAGTCCCTGCTTCGTTTGGGTTCTTGCTCAGCTTAATCCTTCCCTCCTTGGACTCTTGCCCCTTTTTATCTTTTCCTCCGTTGGACTCTTTCCTTCTTATCTCTTCTTCGATCTTATTAATAGGGCTCTTCGTCTCTGTTAATCGGTTGGATTCTGATTCTTCTTCTTCTTCTCTCCCGTTCTTCTTCCTTCTGTTTTGTTTGTTTGTCTGTTTTTCTTTTTCTTTTTTCTTTCTTCTCACGCAGGTGTTGTTGCTGTGGCTGAAGGAGGAACTTCCCATGTTAACTTCATCATCCTTTTGAAGTCTTCTCCACATCGAGCATTTAAAGCCAAGCAACAGGCTTTTCTATTTTTCCTTTTGATTCTTCTGCTATTTTTATCATCATTAGTTCATATACATGCATGTCCATGTTCATGTTTATATATTTTTAACTCAACCACATTGAGTATCTCCCCTTAGTGCAACTCTTGCACTCTTTCCCCTTATTCATATTTGCATAGCATTCATCATATCTCCCACACCCTCTTTGCATAGGGGTTTAAGGGCCACCACCCTTAAGGTGTGTTTTTCACATGTTACCATGCTCATCCTTTTATTAAGAATTGATGCTACACTCACCATATTTCTAATTCCTATCTTTATTGGTGTTTGTCATTGTTTTGCAAGGGTAATCAAATCAAGAAGAACTCTCTTCATCGGCCGACCGATCTAGAAGAGAAAGGAGCACTCACAATCCCCACATTCAAGGTATTTTTCGCGATCCCTCCATGTTTATTATTTGTTATATCTTTTGAGGCCTCGTGTCTCTGGCGATCACAATCTCCTATTTTGCACCTCGTGCATGTTTATTCTCCATATTATTGCTCATTAAGTGGATTTCTTAGAATCTACACCCCACGGCACGCCTTTTCAACTCTCCAGCGGCACAGCGGTGAAGCTTTTCAACGTCAATGCGACGTGAAGCCCATGCCCTATACATCCTTGGCGCGCAGTGGAGCTGTCTGAGGTGGCAGCTGATCGTTGGGCCACATAGCCTACCCCACTGACACCCAGGACGGGGCAGGTCAACCGCCATCATCACAAGCCATTTCCCGCCTTCGATGGCCGTGGCCGAAGCCCCGGTTGCTGGGGAGTATAAAAGACTCCCGTTTTCGACAGAAGAGGATAGACACACACAGACGGACGCACAGGGAGGAAGAGAAGAGAGAAGAGAAGAAGAAGAGCTCTGGCGTGAGCCTCCTCCGACGACCGCCGGGCAGAAGCGAGAGTAAGAGGGGGGGGGCTTGATGTAATAGAAAAAAAGGGGGAAAAGTAGGGGACGGTGGTCTCTGTCCCGATTCCCCAATACCTCTTTCTCTTCTGCATTTTGTTCTTCTCTGTCCCGTTCTTGCTTTCTTCTTTGGAGTTTTCCTCCTCGTCTAAAGCCCCGTCTTGGGCACCTTTTTTTGTAATATGTATGTAGGGCCATGGCCTTTGCCCCCCCCCCCCCCATGAATGAAAAACCACCCTTCTTGGGCCTTTCCTGTCTTTTTCTATTGGTTGGCTCCCGCCTTCATAATGCATGGTGTTTTGTTCATTTTCTCTTCTGCGGTGTTTTTGGAGTCTCCGTGGTGATGTGATCCTTCCCCTATGATCCTTAGTCTCCTGGGTTCTTTGCCCCCTCACGGGAGGGAGAGACCCTTACTTTCTTCCCGATTACCCAATTACCAATAGACCACTCCCGGCCTTGAAGCCCCCTCTTTTCTTCTTCTTTTCCTGAACAGCCATCAAGTCTCCCAGCCCATACATTCAGCTCTTTCAAGCCTCCAGCGATACACCTTTCCGGCCTTTGGCCGACACACCTTTTCAGCCCTCAGCGGCACACCCTTCTGGGCCCTCAGCGGCACACCCTTCTGGGCCCTCAGCGGCACACCCTGTTCAGCCCTCAGCGGCACACCCTTTTGGGCCCTCAGCGGCACACCCTGTTCAGCCCTCAGCGGCACACCCCTATGGGCCCTCAGCGGCACATCCTTTTCAGCCCTCAGTGGCACACTCTCCAGGCCCCTCAGCGGCACACTCCTTGGCCGACCCCAGTCCACATTATATGCCCTTAGAGGCCTTCAGTCTGTTGTTCTCCTTCGCATTTTCCGAGGCCCTATAAAGGTGTTGCTCCTCCGGGGGCCCACCTCTAGTTGTCGGGTTCCGCCACCCCATGTGGGCGCGTTCCCTGTATCTCCCTTACGCCCCGGGTCAAAGGGAGATGCTGCCGAATTTTTGTGAGAAACTAATAAACAATTAAAAGAGGCAAAAGGAGGCAACAAACGAGCAAGATAATTAATGAAACCTTCCAACTCATCAAACCACTGCCGGCACCACAACGAGAACTGAACCGAACTAATTAACTACCCGGCAGCCCGAACGTCCGACCCGCAAGAAAAGAGACTGAACCGAACAAAGAGAACGAACAAAGGGAGGAATTTTATATAAAATTACACGAAAGTTAAGATAAGAAGAAAAGAAAAGCCTTAAAACAAATAATCAAAAACTGATCGAACCTCCACCATCACGCCTCAATTGGCCCTTCGCCGGTACGCCGCTCCCACTGGCCCTCAGCGGCACGCTTCTATTGGCCCTCAGCGGCACGCTCCCATTGGCCTTCAGCGGCACACTTCCCTTGGCCCCTTTCAGCGGCACGCTCCCTCCCTTCACCGGTACACCCTCAGCCACAGTCTCAGCGGGATCCAACGTACAGACTTTGGGCTTGGCAACGTATAGACTTCGAGCTGCAATCAAAGGGGCAATGTACAGACTTCATGTTGCAGTGTATAGACTTGGGGCTGGCCGACGTATAGACTTGGCCAATGTATAGACTTTGGGCCAGCCAATGTACAGACTTCACGTTGCAGTGTATAGACTTGGGGCCGGCCAATATATAGACTTGACCAATGTACAGACTTTGGGCCCGCCAATGTATAGACTCCACGTTACAACGTACAGACTTTGGGCTTGGCAACGTATAGACTTCGAGCTGTAGTCAAAGGGTCAATGTACAGACTTCACGTTACAATGTATAGACTTGGGCCAGCCAACGTGTAGACTTCATGACGGCCAGTGTACAGACTTCGGACCAGTCGACGTATAGACTTCATATTGCAACGTGCAGACTTTGCTCCACTCTGCTCCAGTGTATGGACTTTGGGCTTGGCAACGTATAGACTTCGAGCATGGGGAACGTACAGACTTTATACCCACCCCCACGTTCTGATTGGCTCCTTAGCCGGCACGCTTCTCTCACCTTTCAGCGGCACACTCACCTAACTCCTTCGCCAGCACACTGCTTGAACCTTCAGCGGTACACCCCTTTAAACCCTCAGCGATACGCCCTTCAAACCCCCAGCGGTACACTCTTAATTTCCCCAGCGGCACGCCCCTTGAACCTTCAGCGGTACACTCCCTTGAGCCCTAGCGGTACGCTCCTTTGGCCTCCAGCGGTACGCCCCTTTTAGCCTCCCAGCGGCACGCTCTCTGCCCTCAGCGGTACACTCCCGTTTTCCCCTTCGCCGGCACACTATACATATATACATATACAGCCTGATAAAGGCATTAACAATAGCAAATAAATTAATAAAAAAATTATGCTAATTAAAGGACTCCGAATGCGTAATATTAATCACAATAAAGAGGCGGGCGGGGTAATAAAAAATAATAAATAACAAACGAATGACAATAACAAGAATAATCATGAATAAAAGAAGAGAAATCATCCCGGACAAAGGCACGAATAAACAGTAAACATCAAATCAGAAATCCCAGAGGATATAACTAAGAAAGCCCCAGATGAAAGACGCTAATGCCCACACTGCAGCCCTCTCTCTCCTCGGGACCCGGGGCAAAAGGGAATAACAACGCCGCCCTTTCAGGTCAGGCCCGAGTCTCGGGAATTACCCCGATATGGCCAGCCTTTGATCTAACCTCGGGCCGACATCCTAATCGGACCGGATTTGTTTTCTCGTTCCGGATACCTTCCGAATCCTCATTAAAATTGCCACATGCTCGGCAGACATTTGAAGGGATCTACCTCGGTCTTCTCATTGTGACACTACCACGGACCTGTGTCCGAATACAAAAGGTCTACGAGTGGCCGACACGGCCGACAGTTTATGGCCTTAATACAACCTTCAGTGTGATCTATCCCTATCTCTCTCGCATAATTAGTATTACTCTTTTCGGCCGCGGGGCCTCTAATTTCGGCAATTAATCAAGGGTATTCCCTCGTATGGGGGATGTAAATGACGTCGTGACCTTTATGGCGCGACGAGATTCGGTCCCGACAGGAACCACACAATCGTCTGATGAAGTCAGATCGAGCGCACCATGGGCTCTTCGGGGCCCGAATAAATTGTCACTTCGGTGACTGGCACGCCCACGCACTTAATAAACCAACGAGCGGCCAAGGAAGGAATCCGGCTGGAGAAACGAGTCTGGTTTAATCGGAATGTCAGCCCGAGGCGAAGTCAGGCTATGGCCATTTTGAGATGATTCCCTAGGCTCAGGCCCGACTCGTAGGGGCGGTATTGTTGTTCCTTCGGCACCGGGTCACGGGAGAGACGAGGCTGCGAAGCGGGTCTCATTGTTTTATTATTATTTAAGAAGTGTTATCATTACCATTTGTTAATTTATAGATACATTTGGGTGAATTCTTTATTATCGTTTATTCACTTCTTCTTGTGATTTATTTATTTAATATTGTTATTATTAGGTTTATTATTATTTTTGTTCATTTATATTATCATTCGTTTGCTTGGCGTTTTTTTTTAGTTAAGTTTGTCGTTATTATTTATCCTGGGTTATCATTTATTTATCTATTTATCGTTGTTATTGTTTCTTTTAAACTTATTATCATTATTACTTATTTCTTTATCATTCTTATTTATTTATCCACCTTATTGGGTTTATTATCATTTATTATTTTATTTAACATTATTGTTTTCTATTATTTCTCTATTTTCTTTTGAGTTTGTTGCTACTATCGTTATTTAAGCTCTGTGTCATTATTTGTTTATTTATTATGTTTTCTTTTAGCTTATTATCCTTATTAATATCATTATTTTTTTTGGGTGTGCCGCTGAGGATTGGTGGGGTGTATCGCTGAGGGTTGGGAGTGTACCGCTGAGGGCCAATGGGGGTGTACCGCTGAGGGCCAAAGGGGCGTACCGCTGGGGGTTGGGAGTGTACCGCTGAGGGCCAAAGGGGGCGTACCGCTGGGGTCAAAAGGGTGTACCGTTGAAGGCCAATGGGGGTGTGCCGCTGAGGGCAGTAGGAGTGTACCGCTGAGGGGTCTAAGGGGTGTGCCGCTGAAAGCTGGGAAAAGTGTGCCGGCGAAAGGCTGTTGGAGGGAAGAGGTAGTGTGCCGGAGAGGAGGCTTTGAAGCGTGCCGTTGACGGCTGGGAGGAGTGTGCCGGCGAAGGAGTTGGATGAGCATGCCACTGAAAGATGATTAGAGTGCATCGTCGAAGGACCAATCATGGCGTAGTGGTGGAGGTTCAGTCGGTCTTCAATTATTTGTTTTAAGGCTTTTCTTTTCTTCTTAATTTGATTTTTTTTACACAGTTTTATATAAACTTCTCCTTGGTTTTGTTATGTTCGGCCTCTTTGCCATAAGTCGGAAGTTCGGTCGGTCGAGCTGTCAATCGGTCCAGCTCTTGTCGTGGTGCCGGCAGTGGCTTGATCAGTTGGAAGGTTTCATCATTAATTATTTTGCTCGTTTATTGCTTCCTTTTACGTCCTTTAATATTTTGTTATTTTCTCACAAGAATTTGGCAGCATCTCCCCTTGACCCGGGACGTAAGGGAGATAAAGGGAACGCGCCCACATGGAGTAGCGGAACCCGACAACTGGAGGTGGGCGCCCGGAGGCAGCAACACCTTTATAAAACCTCGAAAAATACGAAGGCAAACAACGGGCTAGGGCTTGGCCAAGAGGTGTGCCGTTGGGGGCCTAGATGGTGTGCCGGACAAGGGCCATTGGGTGTGCCGCTGAGGGTCAAAAAGGGTGTACTGCTGAGGGCCAATGGAAGTGTGCGTACCGCTGGGGGTCAAAAGGGTATACCGCTGAGGGCCAATGGAAGTTTGCCACTGAGGGCCAATGGAGTGTGCCGCTGAGGGCCGAGAAAAGTGTACCGGGGATGTTGATTGGCTAGGCCGAAGGAAATCTTGGCAGGAGGAGGGAGAGAGGCTCAAGGGGTGTTGGGCCTAGGTGTCCAAGGAGAGACGGAAGGGCGTCTCCCCTCAGGCAAATGGGAAGATGCGGCAGCGGGGAGGTGAAGGGGCAGCAGGCCCTCTTCCCTCTCTTCCTCTCTTCCCTCTTCTTCTCTTCTCCTTCTTCCCCTCCTTTCCTTTTCCCTTCTTCTCTTTGCGTGGACGGCGGAGGATGGAACGGCAAAGGGGGGGGGGGCAGCCTCCCCTCCTCCTCTTCTCCTCTTCTTCACTTCTTCTTCTTCCCTTCGCACGGACGGCGGCGGATGGAGTAGCGAGGGGGAGCCTCCCCTCTTCTTCTTCTTCTCTTCTTCTCTTCCTCTTCTTCTCTTCACGTGGACGGCGATGGACGGAGTAGCCGGGGGGGGGGGAGCCTCCCCTCCTCTTCTTCTTTTCTTCTTCTCTTCTTCTTCTTCTCTTCTTCTTCTTCTCTTCTCTCTGGGTGTGGGTGTATCTGTTGCCCTCTTCTGTCTCTCCGTCCCCGTTTGCAGCGACTAAGAGGGGTCTTATACCCCCGCCACGGCGAGCGTCCAAAGGCCGGAACGATTCGACGGGTATTGAATGGGGGTTGACCCCATTGTCCTGGGTGGCAGGGGGATAGGCAGCGTGGCCCTCTCCCCAGGCGACACCTCGGACGGCCCACTGCGCGCCAAGGATCCGTAGGGCATGGGCTCCGTTGAAGATGCTTCACGCTGTGCCGCTAGCGGGCTGAACAAGCGTGCCGCGGGGGAGCCAAAAGGGCGTACCGCTGGGGGCCCGAATGGGCGTGCCGCTGAAAGCCCATGGGGCGTGCCGCTGAGGCCAGGGGCTGTGCCGCTGAGGGGGCAAACGGGCGTGCCGCTGAAGGCTTTGTGGGCGTGCCGCTGAATGGCCTGAAGGGTGTGCCGCTGAACACCCTGGGGGCCGTGCCGCTGAAGCCCAGGCTGGGCGTGGTGCTGAAGGCCCAAAGGGCGTGCCGCTGAAGGCCAAAGGGCGTGCCGCTGAAGGCTTAAGGGCGTGCCGCTGAAGGCCAAAGGGCTGTGGCACTGAACACCCAGGGGGTGTGCCGCTGAAGCCCCTCCTGGGCGTGCCGCTGAAGCCCCTCCTGGGCGTGCCGCTGAAGGCCCAAGCTGGGCGTGCCGCTGAACAGCCTGAAGGATGTGCCGATGAACACCCTGGGGGCCGTGCCGCTGAAGCCCAGGCTGGGCGTGCCGCTGAAGGCCCAAAGGGCGTGCCGCTGAAGGCCAAAGGGCGTGCCGCTGAAGGCCAAAAGGGAGTGCCGCTGAAGGCCAAAGGGCGTGCCGCTGAAGGCCAAAGGGCTGTGCCGCTGAACACCCAGGGGGTGTGCCGCTGAAGCCCCTCCTGGGGTGTGCCGCTGAGGCTTGACTTGGGCCCGTTTTGAGCACGCGTTATGATTCGTTTGATTTTCTTCGGGGGCCACGGATTGTGAGCTTCCCGGGGGTTGGTTTCTCTTTGCTGTCGTGGCTCCGGGGATGGCTCCACGGTAGTGTGCATATGTGGGGGCGTCTGGATGACCAATCTCTCCGGGGGTTCTTCACTCGGCGCCGTTGTTGATGCTGGGCCGAGCAGGGTGTTTGGTGTGCAATTTTTTTGGTGTCCACAAATGCCCCCCACCCACGGGTAGCGCAGGCAAAGGATGAGCCGGGCGGTGCCCGTGGGTGTACTTGTCTCTTTTCTCTTCGTCGATGCCGACGGGGTGTCAGAAGCCGACTTGACATGTTGGTCTCTTCTTCTCTTCGCTAGTGCTGACAGTGCGTCAGGAGCTGCCGTAGCATGTTGGTATCTTCTTCTCTTTTTCATCATCACCGACAGGGCGTCGGGAGCCGCCATGGTCTGTTTGTCTTTTCTTCTCTTTGTCCGTGCCGGCAAGGTGCCGGGAACTGACCCGGTTTCTTGGTCTCTTGGTCTCTTCGTCAGTGCCGACAGGGTGTCAGGAGCTGGCCTGCTCTGTTGTCTCTTTGTCTCTTCGCCAGTGCCGACAGGGTGTCGGGAGCTGGCCTGGTCAGTTGTCTCTTTGTCTCTTCGCCAGTGCCGACAGGGTGTCGGAGCTGGCCTGGTCTGTTGTTCTCTTGGTCTCTTCGCCAGCGCCGATAGGGTGTCGGGAGCTGGCCTGGTCTTTTGTCTCTTTGTCTCTTCGCCAGTGCCGACAGGGTGTCCGGGGCTGGCCTGGTCTGTTGTTCTCTTGGTCTCTTCGCCAGCGCCGACAGGGTGTCAGGAGCTGGCCTGGTCTGTTGGTCTCTTCGCCAGTGCCGATAGGGCGTCGGGAGCTGGCCTGGTCTGTTGTTCTCTTTGTCTCTTCGCCAGCGCCGACAGGGTGTCGGGAGCTGGCCTGGTCTGTTGTTCTCTTGGTCTCTTCGCCAGCGCCGACAGGGTGTCGGGAGCTGGCCTGGTCTGTTGGTCACTTCGCCAGTGCCGATAGGGCGTCGGGAGCTGACCTGGTCTGTTGTTCTCTTTGTCTCTTCGCCAGTGCCGACAGGGTGTCGGGAGCTGGCCTGGTCTGTTGTTCTCTTGGTCTCTTCGCCAGCGCCGATAGGGTGTCGGGAGCTGGCCTGGTCTGTTGTCTCTTTGTCTCTTCACCAGTACCGACAGGGTGTCGGGGGCTGGCCTGGTCTGTTGTTCTCTTGGTCTCTTCGACAGCGCCGACAGGGTGTCGGGAGCTGGCCTGGTCTGTTGGTCACTTCGCCAGTGCCGATAGGGCGTCGGGAGCTGACCTGGTCTGTTGTTCTCTTTGCCTCTTCGCCAACGCCGACAGGGTGTCGGGAGCTGGCCTAGTCTGTTGTCTCTTTGTCTCTTCGCCAATGCCGACAGGGCGTCGGGAGCTGGCCTGGTCTATTGTTCTCTTGGTCTCTTCGCCAGTGCCGACAGGGCGTCGGGAGCTGGCTTGGTCTATTGTTCTCTTTGTCTCTTCGCCAGTGCCGACAGGGTGTCGGGAGCTGGCCTGGTCTGTTGTCTCTTTGTCTCTTCGCCAGTGCCGACAGGGCGTCGGGAGCTGGCCTGGTCTGCTGTTCTCTTGGTCTCTTTCTTTTCTTCTCTCTCTTCTCTTCTTTTCTTCTTTTCCTTCTCTTCCCCTTTTGTCATCTCTCTTTTTTTTGTTCTTTTGTTGTTGTTTTGTCTGTCTTCTTCTTTTTTTTTTTCTTCTCTTTTTTTTGAACAACTCCGGGTGGCTGCTGGCGTGGATGCCAATGATATAAGAGCTGTCGGCGCGGCGGCCGATGATTGAAAGATGTTGGCGTGGGAGCCAACAAGTGAAAGCTGTCGACCCGAAGGTCGATGACTGAAAGCTGTCGGCTCAGGGGCCGATGATTGAAAGCTGTTGGCATGGGAGCCAATAATTGAAAAGCTGTCGACCCGAAGGTCGATGATTGAAAAGCTGTTGGCATGGGAGCCAATAATTAGAAAGCTGTTGGCATGGGAGCCAATAATTGAAAAGCTGTCGACCCGAAGGTCGATGACTGAAAGTTGTCGGCTCAGGGGCCGATGATTGAAAGCTGTTGGCATGGGAGCCAATAATTGAAAAGTTGTCGACCCGAAGGTCGATGATTGAAAAGCTGTTGGCATGGGAGCCAATAATTAGAAAGCTGTTGGCATGGGAGCCAATAATTGGAAAGCTGTCGACCCGAAGGCCGATGAGGGAGGCCAAAATAGCCGTGGCTGGAAGCAGGCTGCGGGAGCCGAAGTTGGGAGATTAATGGGCCGCGAGGGCAAAAGGTAGGCTAAGGTGGCCGATATTGGGCTCTACGAGCCGGAGCTGGGAAAGTAGGCTGCAATAGCCAAAGTTGAGTTTATTGCATACGCACATTCTTGTTATTTTATTATTTTCATTATTATTATTTTATTTTATTTTTTATGTTGTTTGTTTGTTTTTTTTGTTGTTGTTATTTTTTATATATATTTATCATCATTTTTTTCTTTTTTCTTTTTTTTAATCATGCAAGCATTCATTAGCAGGCATAACATAAATATAAGTAAGGCAGCTCCCTCTATAGAGGATAGGATAGGGACATTGCCCGTAATTCGTAGACGCGGCGCGGGCCACTGGGCACAACTGAGGGGTGGTGCACCCGTCAAGAGGATATCGCATGTCTTGCATGCATAGCCTAAATTCACGCATTTCACCCGAGGCAATTCTCTGTGGCGTGGCAGTGTAAATGTGTGAACAAAGGGCCCTAACCATAGGGATATGCAGGTTTTCCTGGTGACACTCGAGGATCACTCTAGCGCCTACACATTAGTTCCAGGTTTTCGACTTTCGGTAGCTTCACACAGCCCCCATCTGTTTATTTTGTAGCAGATTTCACCGTTCGGCGCGAGTCTCCTCATGTGTCTCAATGGAGATTCCCGGCTACTAGGATTCATCCTTATTATAATTCGCTTCACCGTTTCGCGCGAGTCTCCTCATGTGTCTCAATGGGGATTCCCGGCTACTCGGATTCACGTTTCTCTCTCTCTTCCCTTTTTTTTTCTCTTCTTTTTTTTTAACAGTGGGGGTAGGCAGCTTTTTCCTCACGATTACCTTTCACGCGAGTGCAGGAATTCAAGTCTCCGTAGAGTGCTAAAAGAAATTCGGGCAATCCTTATAGTTGAAGGCTTTTGGACACATTAAGTGCGAAGTGTGGGAGCGTTGCCCCGGGTTTATTTTGTGAGCTGGGCTTAGCGATTCAGCCATGACTCTTCCCCTTGACGTGTGCACCTGCCATAATTGGGTTCCCTTCGAGCGTGCGCCGCGACGTGCGTGCATCCGGAATTAGGGCGATATTATTTAGCAAGGAAACACGGTCCTAGAAAATTTCAAGGAGGTGTATTATTCTATATTAAGTAACCACGCAAGCAGGGCAATCATGCATTCTCTTTTTCTTTTTGTTTCAATTTTCTTCCTTTTTTGTTTTGTTTTGTTTTGTTTTTTTTTTGGTGGTGTTGTTGTCTTGTTGTTTTGTTTTTTTTTTGCGTATGTGTTTGTTTGTTTGTTTGTTTTTCTGTGTGTTTTTGTTTGTTTATTTTTCATAAGAAAATATTGTTGTTATGTATAAGTGTAGTGGTAGTAAAGATATTAGGGAGGCAGACCGCAAAAGGGCTGAAAGGGTATTAGGGAAGCGGGCTATAGAAGCCGGGAGACACTGGGAAGAGGGCTACAAGGGCCAAAGGTTGGGGAAGCAGGCTACGAGAGCCAACATTGGGAAGTAGGCCATAAAGGCAAAGGGAAGCAAGCTGCAAGAGCCAAAGTTGGGAAGCAGGCTATAAAAGCCGAAGGGAAGCATGCTACGAGAGCCAGAGATAAGCAGGCTACGAGGGCCCGAATTGGGAAGCAGGCCATGAACGGCCAAAGATAAGCAGGCTACGATGGCCAGAATTGGGGAAGTGGGCTACAAGCCGAAGCTGGGGAGCGGGCTGCAAAGTGCCGAAGTTGGGAAGCAGGCTGTAAAGAGCCGAAGTCAGGAAGCAGGCTACAAGAGCCAAAATTGGGAAGCGGGCCGTGCAGGCCGATGGGGGAAGCAGGCTATAAGAGCCGAGGGGCGTCGGGCAGCAAGACGTGAGAGTCGAAGAGAAGGGTCTCTTTTATCCTCTGGCCAGGGAGGGATCCGAACCAAAGTGGAAGGTTTATTTTTTTTTTGACTGGGAAGCTGTCGGCTGGGGTGCCAATGATGAGATAGCTGTCGGCTAGGAGCCGATGATGAGGTAGCTGTCGGCTAAAAGCCGATGATGAGATAGCTGTCGGCTAAAAGCCGATGATGAGGTAGCTATCGACTAAAAACCGATGATGAGGTAGCTGTCGGCTAAAAGCCGATGATGAGGTAGCTGTCGGCTAAAAACCGATGATGAGGTAGCTGTCGGTTAAAAGCCGATGATGAGATAGCTGTCGGCTAGGAGCCGATGGTGATATAGCTGTCGACCTGAAGGCCGATAATTAGATAGCTGTCGACCCGGAGGCCGATGAAGGGGTAGCTGTCGGCTTGAATCCCCGACGGCTGAAAGTTGGTCGGTTTAACGCCCCGTCGGCGGAAGGTCTAGTCGGTTTAACGCCCCGTCGGCGGAAGGGTCTAGTCGGTTTAACGCCCCGTCGGCGGAAGATCTAGTCGGTTTAACGCCCCGCTGGCGGAAGGTCTAGTCGGTTTAACGCCCCGTCGGCGGAAGGGCTAGTCGGTTTAACGCCCCATCGGCGGAAGGTCTAGTCGGTTTAACGCCCCGCCGGCGGAAGGTCTAGTCGGGTTCTATTTGTTGGATGGCTGGAGGTCGGAGGTAGAAGTTCGCCTCGTGACCCTTCTTTCTCTTCTTCTCTTCTTCTCTTCCTCCTTTGTGTGGGGAGGCGGGTTCAAGGACCGCGTCTGCCCCGTGACGGTTCTTTCTCTTCTTCTCTTCTTCTTTTGTGGGGAGGCAGGTGCAGAGACCATGTTCGCCTCATGTCTCTCCTTTTTTTTGTAGAGAGGCAGGTACAAGGACCACGTTCGCCTCGTGTCCCCTTTTTTTCTTCTGTTCTTTTTTTTGTAAAGAGGCAGGTGCAAGGACCATGTTCGCCTCGTGTCTCTTTTTTTTTTCCTCTTCTTCTTTCCTTCTTCTTTCTTTTTTTGTAGAGAGGCAGGTGCAAGGACCATGTTCGCCCCATGATTGTTCTTTTCTTTTTTTTTCTTCCTCTTTTATTGAGGGAGGCAGGTACGAAGACCATGTTTGCCTCATATCTTTTTTTTCTTATCTTCTTCTTTTGCAGGGAGGCAGGTACGAAGACCATGTTTGCCTCGTGTCTCTTTTTTTTCTTCTCTTTTTTTACGTGATGAGGTGGACCCGAGGACCACATCTACCTCATGTCCATTCTTTTGATTCTGCTCTTCCTTCTTTTCTTGTGTGAAGAGGCGGGCTCGAAGACCACGTCTGCCTCATGTGTCTCTTCTTTCCTTTTCTTCTCTTCTTTTGTTTGGTGAGGCGGGCTCGAGGGCCACGTCTGTCTCATGTGTCTTTTCTTCTTCTTCTTTTCTGTGATGAGGCGGGCTCAAGGGCCACGTCTGCCTCATGTCTCTTCTTTTTTCTTCTTTTGTGGAGAGGCCGATGCAAGGACCATGTGTGTCTCATGTCTCTTTTTCTTCTCTTCTTTTTGTGTGATGAGGCGGGCTCGAGGACCACGCCTGTCTCATGCGTGCCTTTTTCTTTATTCTGCTCTTCTTTTCTCACTAGTGCTTCCATGTTGGAGTGTATTTCTCTTAATGTGCCCCCAGGTTGGGGTGTAGCTTCACTTGGTATGCATCCCCCCTCGAGGGGTGTGTTTTGCCTCTTTGCTTCTGTACCCCCAGGCGGGGTGTATATTTCGTGGCTTCTATGTCCCAAGACCAGGGTGTGTTATTATTATTTTTTCTTTTAATGCCCCCTAGGCGGGGTGTAGCTCTCTTTAGATGCCCCCAAGTCGGGGGATGTTTCTTCTTCAGATACCCATAAGCTAGGGTGGACTTCTCTTCATATGCCCCTGGGTCGGGGCGTGCTCTATATAGCTTCTAGGCCCTCGAAGCGAGGTATGTTTCTTCTTCATATGCCCCTGGTACGGGGTGTAGCTCTCTTCAAATGTCCCTCTAGGCCGGGGTGTACTTTTCACGGCTTCTATGCCCCCAGGCGGGGTATGTTTCTTCTTCATATGCCCCTAAGCCAGGGTGGACTTCTCTTCATATGCCCCTGAGCCGGGACGTGTTCTTCATAGCTTCTAGGCCCTCGAGGCGAGGTATGCTTCTTCTTCATATGCCCCTGGTACAGGGGTGTATCTTTTGCTTCTTATGCCCCCCCGAGGCCGGGGTGTATCTCTTTACAACTTCTGTGCCCCGGAAGCAGGGTATGTTGTTTCTTCAAATGCCGCTTGGGCGGAGTATATCTTTCTTCTTATGCTCCCAGATCGAGATGCATGTCTCTTCGTTTCTGTGCCCCGGATCAGGGTAGATGCTTCTGTTTCTTATGCGCCAGGGGCGTAGCGTATTTTTTGTGCCCCCTGAGCGGGGTGGATGCTCTGCATGTGTCCCCGGGTCGGGGTGTAGCTTTGTCTCCCATGGGGGGTGTGTGTGTTGTTTCTTCAAAAGCCCCCGGACCAGGGTGTATTCGTCTCTTTCTTATACTCCCGAGGCGGTAGGAGTTCTCTTCATGTGCCCCCGTGGCGGGATGTGCTTCTTTCTTCAAGTGTCCCCGGGCCGGGGTGAATTCTTTTCTTCTTATGCCCCCCCATGGCGGGGTATATCTTTTGCTTCACGTGCCCCCATATCGAGGTGTATTTCCCCTTCAAATGCCCCTAAGCCGGGGTGCAGTTCTATTTCTTCTTACATCCCCAGGTCGGGGCGGATTCACTTCTTCAAATGCCCTGAAGCCGGGGGTGTAGCTTTTGCTTTGTGTGCCCCTCAGCTGGGGCGGATTCTCTTCATGTGCCCCTGGTAATGGGGTTTATTTCTCCTCTTCTTTTTTTTGCCTCCTATGCCCCCATAGCAGGGTATATATCTTCTTCTCATCCCCCATGGCGGGGTATGTGCATGCTCTCTTCGGAAGTGGCGGCCGTGCTTGGCCTCATTGCTATAAAGCATTCCCCGCAGCGGGCAACTATTCACCAAGCTACAATTGTGGCTCGCTGGGTCTTTTAACAGCCACTCGGGGGCCGTTTTGTATCGGATGGAGGCAGCAGGAAGGAGGGACAGGCCGGGTCATTACACCACAGACTCGGAGCCTCCTAGAGTCGGGCGGGACGCCGGGTTTCTTCTTGCTCTTTTGGTTGGCGATGCTGGCCAACTTTTCTTATTTTCTTTTTGCTTTCTTTCTTCTCTTTTTTTTTCTCTTCTTCTTTTCTTTCTCTTTTTTTTTTGTCCCTTCTCATCTTCTCTTCTTTTTGTATGATTGACCAGGGTGGAGGTGCAGGAGAGCGTTCACCCCCTCAGGGAGGGGATGAGTGGTTCGCTCCACCGCATCAACCCCATAGCGGTAATCTTTGTTCAGCACGGGTCTCGACGGACGTGGTCGCACAACCCTCTCTTGCCAATTCCTTTTCTTCTTTTTTTTCTTCTCTCTCTCTTTTTTTTTTCTTCTTCTCTTCTTCTTTTCTTCTTTTCTTCTCTTTCTTCTTGAGGGAAACGGGGGCTTGATTTCCCCCTCCCTTCTCTGCTCTTTCTCTTCTCTTTTCTTTTTTTATAACAGCCCCCATGATTCATGGAAGTTGCATATGCTTCGAAGCAGCGTCCTCGAGGCCGCGAAGGCAGCTGCATCGAGTCTGGATTTTCTCCCCATAGGGCTGACGAAGACAGCACCTGCAGTTCATCAAAGTAGGCAAACATCGTTTATTAGGGGGCCATGAGGCCCTGAATCTCGGCGAAGGGATGAATAATTGATGAGGTCCAGGCGGTCGCTCCCCACTTGGCACAGGTCCCTCAGCGTCTTCTGATAATGATCCTTGGCCACCGGGGGTAGCTCCACCTTCGGCGTCGGCCTCTTATCCCGGGCTTCCCGGCGAGCCGCCATATATGCTGCCACCTCCTTTTCCTGTTTATTCCTGAGCCGAAGAAGATGGTCTGGCTCAATGTCAAGAACCGGCACCGACTGCCGACTAAGGAACGTCCTCTCGGCCCCATCCCAGCAATCGGTCTTGTGTAGCCGATAGAAGGCCGTCCGGCTATTCCACCACTTGATATAATCTTGGGTCACTCGGGGAACACGACCCGGGGCCGGTACTCTGAAGGAGGCAGAGTCCGCCGGGTGGAAGAAGTCCCACCAGCTCCTGGCGTGTTCAGCAACTGAGCTCCCCCGGACACTCCGCAAGGGCAGGCCGAACTGTGCATGATAAACAGGGATATGCTGGTCATACCCAAAATTACGACCGAACCGGAAGGGGTAATACGGCTCCAGCAACACGTTCTCCCCTTTCCTGAACACCAGCAAGCTCGGGCGAATCGACAGCGCCCAGTCCCTCAGCTCCGGCTCCAGCAGCGGGCGGATCACATTCTCCTGGCTAATAGGGTGGACGTACTTCTCCACCTGGTCGTCTTTGCACTCCCTATTGTTGTTCACCAGAGGGCTCGAATGTGCCGCCAATGTCCAGAAATGAATAGTCCCGGCTGCATCCCGGGGAACCGTTGTCAACCGGCCCCGAATATCATACATCCGCATGGAGGTGGAACCCGGCTCAGCACTGGCAAATTCCAACATCCTCGGCATCAGCCCCCAGTCCTGGAGAACTCGCGGGCCAAACTCCGGGAACAGCGAACAGACCCACGCGTTGAAGAAGTGCAGTGGGCACACATACCGGGCCTGCCGCGGGAACTGGTGCGTGCTGATGTCCCCCAGGGCCTTGTAAATCAAGCAAAGGGTCACCTGGCACAGCGACAACCTGATACCCCATGCCATTTGACATGCCGGGTAGATGGCATCCGGCCGAATCACTGTCTCGTCGCCGTACGGCATGGTGAATGAGCACAGCCAGTACGTGAGATAGGCGGCGCAGTGGGTCTGGGGATCCAAGCCCATCGGGTTAGGCCCACCTCGACGCCCTCTAGACGGGATCTTCACATTGAGCTTGGGCTTCGCACGCTTCTTGGGGGCGACAGCGGTACCGACACAGGGGAATTCCTCGTACCGCTTCGGCCCGTCATAGAAATACTCCAGCCACAAGGGCATGCGTACCCTCTTCCTGTCCCCACGAGCGGGCTGCTTTCCCTTATGCGAGCATTGGTACAGCTCCCGGTACGCCTTCATGAGGTACCGATATGAATACCCCAGAGAATAATGGCCATCCCCGTTGGTCTCATCCTTGATCAAGTCAGGGAGGCATACTTCTTCATAAGGCTCCCCGTCAATGGGCAAGCCACTTAGCTGACCGAGACTCCACAAATCAAGTGAAGTCTCGCCCTCTGCCGAAATTAGAGGCCCCGCGGCCGAAAAGAGTAATACTAATTATGCGAGAGAGATAGGGATAGATCACACTGAAGGTTGTATTAAGGCCATAAACTGTCGGCCGTGTCGGCCACTCGTAGACCTTTTGTATTCGGACACAGGTCCGTGGCAGCGTCACAATGAGAAGACCGAGGTAGATCCCTTCAAATGTCTGCCGAGCATGCGGCAATTTTAATGAGGATTCGGAAGGTATCCGGAACGAGAAAACAAATCCGATCCGATTAGGATGTCGGCCCGAGGTTAGATCAAAGCCTGGCCATATCGGGGTAATTCCCGAGACTCGGGCCCGACCTGAAAGAGCGGCGTTGTTATTCCCTTTTGCCCCGGGTCCCGGGGAGAGAGAGGGCTGCAGTGTGGGCATTAGCGTCTTTCATCTGGGGCTTTCTTAGTTATATCCTCTGGGATTTCTGATTTGATGTTTACTGTTTATTCGTGCCTTTGTCCGGGATGATTTCTCTTCTTTTATTCATGATTATTCTTGTTATTGTCATTCGTTTGTTATTTATTATTTTTTTATTACCCCTCCCGCCTCTTTATTGTGATTAATATTGCGCATTCGGAGTCCTTTAATTAGAGTAATTTTTTTATTAATTTATTTGCTATTGTTAATGCCTTTATTAGGCTGTATATGTATATATGTATAGTGTGCCGGCGAAGGGGAAAACGGGAGTGTACCGCTGAGGGCAGAGAGCGTGCCGCTGGGAGGCTAAAAGGGGTGTACCGCTGGAGGCCAAAGGAGCGTACCGCTGGGGCTCAAGGGAGTGTACCGCTGAAGGTTCAAGGGGCGTGCCGCTGGGGCAATTAAGAGTGTACCGCTGGGGGTTTGAAGGGCGTACCGCTGAGGGTTTAAAGGGGTGTACCGTTGAAGGTTCAAGCAGTGTGCTGGCGAAGGAGTTAGGTGAGTGTGCCGCTGAAAGGTGAGAGAAGCGTGCCGGCTAAGGAGCCAATCAGAACGTGGGGGTGGGTATAAAGTCTGTACGTTCCCCAGGCTCGAAGTCTATACGTTGCCAAGCCCAAAGTCCATACACTGGAGCAGAGTGGAGCAAAGTCTGCACGTTGCAATATGAAGTCTATACGTCGACTGGTCCGAAGTCTGTACACTGGCCGTCATGAAGTCTACACGTTGGCTGGCCCAAGTCTATACATTGGAACGTGAAGTCTGTACATTGACCCTTTGACTGCAGCTCGAAGTCTATACATTGCCAAGCCCAAAGTCTGTACGTTGTAACGTGGAGTCTGTACATTGGCGGGCCCAAAGTCTGTACATCGGTCAAGTCTATACATTGGCCGGCCCCAAGTCTATACACTGCAACGTGAAGTCTGTACATTGGCTGGCCCAAAGTCTATACATTGGCCAAGTCTATACGTCGGCCAGCCCCAAGTCTATACACTGCAACATGAAGTCTGTACATTGCCCCTTTGATTGCAGCTCGAAGTCTATACGTTGCCAAGCCCAAAGTCTGTACGTTGGATCCCGCTGAGACTGTGGCTGAGGGTGTACCGGCGAAGGGAGGGAGCGTGCCGCTGAAAGGGGCCAAGGGAAGTGTGCCGCTGAAGGCCAATGGGAGCGTGCCGCTGAGGGCCAATAGAAGCGTGCCGCTGAGGGCCAGTGGGAGCGGCGTACCGGCGAAGGGCCAATTGAGGCGTGATGGTGGAGGTTCGATCAGTTTTCGATTATTTATTTTAAGGCTTTTCTTTTCTTCTTATCTTAACTTTCGTGTAATTTTATATAAAATTCCTCCCTTTGTTCGTTCTCTTTGTTCGGTTCAGTCTCTTTTCTTGCGGGTCGGACGTTCGGGCTGCCGGGTAGTTAATTAGTTCGGTTCAGTTCTCGTTGTGGTGCCGGCAGTGGTTTGATGAGTTGGAAGGTTTCATTAATTATCCTGCTCGTTTGTTGCCTCCTTTTGCCTCTTTTAATTGTTTATTAGTTTCTCACAAAAATTCGGCAGCATCTCCCCTTGACCCGGGGCGTAAGGGAGATACAGGGAACGCGCCCACATGGGGTGGCGGAACCCGACAACTGGAGGTGGGCCCCCGGAGGAGCAACACCTTTATAGGGCCTCGGAAAACGCGAAGGAGAACAACAGACTGAAGGCCTCTAAGGGCATATAATGTGGACTGGGGCCGGCCAAGGAGTGTGCCGCTGAGGGGCCTGGAGAGTGTGCCGCTGAGGGCTGAAAAGGATGTGGGCTGAACAGGGTGTGCCGCTGAGGGCCCGGAAGGGTGTGCCGCTGAGGGCCCAGAAGGGTGTGCCGGCCAAAGGGCTGAAAAGGTGTGCCGGCCAAAGGCCGGAAAGGTGTATCGCTGGAGGCTTGAAAGAGCTGAATGTATGGGCTGGGAGACTTGATGGCTGTTCAGGAAAAGAAGAAGAAAAGAGGGGGGCTTCAAGGCCGGGAGTGGTCTATTGGTAACTGGGTAACCGGGAAGAAAGTAAGGGTCTCTCCCTCCCGTGAGGGGGCAAAGAACCCAGGAGACTAAGGATCATAGGGGAAGGATCACATCACCACGGAGACTCCAAAACGCCGTAGAAGAGAAAATGAACAAAACACCATGCATTATGAAGGCGGGAGCCAACCAATAGAAAAAGACAGGAAAGGCCCAAGAAGGGTGGTTTTTCATTCATGGGGGGGGGGGGGGCCAAAGGCCATGGCCCTACATACATATTACAAAAAAAAAGGTGCCCAAGACGGGGCTTTAGACGGGGAGGAAGACTCCAAAGAAGAAAGCAAGAACGGGACGGAGAAGAACAAAATGCAGAAGAGGTATTGGGGAATCGGGACAGAGACCACCGTCCTCTACTTTTCCCCCTTTTTTCTATTACATCAAGCCCCCCCCCTCTTACTCTCGCTTCTGCCCGGCGGTCGTCGGAGGAGGCTCACGCCAGAGCTCTTCTTCTTCTCTTCTCTCTTCTCTTCCTCTCTGTGCGTCCGTCTATGTGTGCCTCTCCTCTTCTGTCGAAAACGGGAGTCTTTTATACTCCCCAACAGCCGGGGCTTTGGCCACGGCCATCGAAGGCGGGAAATGGCTTGTGATGATGGCGGTTGACCTGCCCCGTCCTGGGTGTCAGTGGGGTAGGCTATGTGGCCCAACGATCAGCTGCCACCTCAGACGGCTCCACTGCGCGCCAAGGATGTATAGGGCATGGGCTTCACGTCGCATTGACGTTGAAAAGCTTCACCGCTGTGCCGCTGGAGAGTTGAAAAGGCGTGCCATGGGGGAGCCAAAACGGCGTGCCGTTGAAGCCCCTAAAGGGCGTGCCGCTGAGGCCTGCTGAGGGCGTGCCGCTGAAGCCTGCTGAGGGCATGCCGCTGAAGCCTGCTGAGGGCGTGCCGCTGAGGCCTGTTGAGGGCGTTCCGCTGAAGCCTGCTGAGGGCGTGCCGCTGAAGCCTGCTGAGGGCGTGCCGCTGAAGCCTGATGAGGGCGTGCCGCTGAAGCCTGCTGAGGGCGTGCCGCTGAAGACCCCAATGGGTGTGCCACTGGGACCTGAAGGGGCGTGCCGCTGGAGCTCCATCAGGGTGTGCCGTTGAGGCCCCTTGGGGGCTGGGCGTGCCGCTGAAGGGCTCCACACGGGGTGTGTATTTGGGGCCCGTTCTGAGCCCGTTGCGAGCACGAGTCATGGCCCGTTTGATTTTCTTTGGGGGCCCATGGGCTGTGGGGCCTTTTGTGCTTGATTTCTCCGGGGTTTCTTCACTCGGCGCCGTTGTTGATGTTGAGCCGAGCATGACATTTGGATGTGCAATTTTCGGTGTCCACAGGCGGGAAATGAGGAGTTGGAGGTGACAGTTCAGGGGAGAAATCCTTTGGCGTGTTTTTGAGGGGGGAGTCATTTAAGGCGTGTAGCCTCCCTTGGCCTATAAGAGAGACCAAAGGGTGCTCTTTCCTCTTTATCGCTTGGGATTTTCTCCGATGGTCTTTCCTTACTCCTTCTTCTTCACTTTGCATTGTGCCGTTGCATTCGGGGCATGGAGGATCCTTCGGAGGGTGACGTCGCCGACGACGGGGAGCAGAGGGCTCTTGCTGTCCTGGCATGTTGGACGGGTCCCACGGTCACCACGCGGGTTTAAGACGGGTCCGACGGTCGCCGCGTGGATCTGGAGGGGCTTCGACGTGTGAGGACACGGCTCTTGCCCTTTCCTAGTTCTGGCGATGCTTCCGGGCGGATGCCGAGATGGAGGGCGGATGGGGGGATTAAGGGCGCCTGTCGCCACCCCTCCTCTGCAAGTCGTGGGGGCACACCAAGTTCCCTCCTCACCTCCGTCCGCAGCCTCTTTTTCCCTCTTCTACTATTCATTTCTTTTACTCTTCGGAGGCTGCTTGCTCTCTGTTCCCTTCCAAGGAGTTGGCAGGTTGGGAGAGAGGGGGCCTTCACGGTGCTCCTTCTCCCTGGCTTCTACCAACCTAGAAGGTAGCCTTCCTCAACGTGGAAGGTAGCCTTCCTCAACTTGGAAGGTAGCCTATCTTCTTTGCAGTCCCTCTGTCACCTTCGTCAAGGGCCATCCGAGCTAACTGGACCGACCTCTTCTTGTCCGAGCCAGTTTCTACGCAAGACAGAGTCAGTGGCTGGATGCGAAGAGATCGAGATCGAGTCAACCGAGCGATGACCTCCTGCAGCGGTGTTAGACGGATTTTCTTGCTTTTGTCATGTAATGTACTGGCCTTTGCCTTTCTGATGTATCAACAATTGTTTGAATGAATAGAGAAGGAATTTATTCCGTCCATCTTGTTGTACAATTTCAAAAATAGAATTTGCATAGTGCGGCCGCATTCCATGTCCGGGGAATGGGTTCCCCTTCCGTTGTAGCTAGCCTATACGCACCCTTTCCGAGCGTCTCGACCACTCGGTAGGGGCCTTTCCAGTTAGGGGATAGCTTGTCCGCCGCCTCTAGTGGTCGAGAGGCTTCGACTTTTCTGAGGATGAAGTCTCCCGTTTGGAAGTGTCTATCTCGGACCTTGGCGTTGTAGTATCGGGTGAGGCGGCGCTGGTACTCCGTTGCTCGGATGTCGGCCATCTCTCGGAGTTCGTCTGCTAGGTCGAGGTTCTCGAGTAACTTTTGCTCGTTTGCCTCAGGTGAGAAACGGATCACTCGGAGAGACGGCTTGGCGATCTCTAATGGAACGACTGCCTCGGTGCCATATACCAACTGGAAAGGGCATTCACAGGTTGCCGTCCTGGGGGTCGTTCGGTGTGACCAAAGTACGCTAGGCAGTTCCTCGAGCCAACTACCCTTGGCTTTGCCGAGCCTGGTCTTTATACCTTTCAAGATAGTCTAGTTGGCATTTTCGACCAGCCCGTTGGCCTGAGGGTGGGCGACCGAAGTGAAGTGGTTGCGGATGCCTAGGTCAGCGCATCTGTCTCGGAAATACCGAGAGTCGAATTGCCACCCGTTATCGCTCACTATCACTCGGGGGATGCCGAAGCGACAAATGATCGACTTCCAAATGAAGTTCCAGACGACTGTCTCGGTGATCCTTGCCGTAGCCTCGGCCTCGATCCATTTGGTGAAGTAGTCGATGGCGACAATAATAAACTTCTTCTGGGACTGAGCCGTCGGGAACGGCCCAAGGATGTCGATTCCCCACCGAGCGAAGGGATACGGCTCGGTGAGGGTGACGATTTCTGTAGCCGGCTGATGGACCAGGTGGTCAAACCGCTGGCATCGGTCGCACTGCTGTGCGTGGGCCGAGCAGTCACGCTGCAGGGTGGGCCACCAGTATCCCTGTCGTAACAGGATCTTGGCCAGTGACCTTGCCCCTGAGTGCGCTCCGCACAGGCCTTCATGTACCTCTAGGATAGCTCGGCTGGCTTCGTCGGGGCCGAGACATTTCAGGAGAGGGCCGGCGAAAGACCTTCGGTAGAGTGTGTCATCCAGGATGACGAAGCGTCGGGCTTGGTACTTCATTCGGCGTGCATCTCGAGGGTCGGAGGGCTCTTGGGAGTCTCGGAGCCAAGCTAGGTAGGGGGCGCGCCAGTCGCTCGGGACGGTTGAGTCTACAGCGAGGAGCTCCGAGTCGATGCTCGGGCGCTCTAGCTCTTCGAGGAGGACCGATCGGTTACCTTCTGGGTCTAGGGAGGAGGCCAACCGAGAGAGGGCGTCCGCTCGGGAGTTTTCCTCCCAAGCTATTCGGACTACCTCAAATCCCTCGAACTGTTGGGCCAGGCTCCTGACCAGCTGGAGGTATTTGATCATGGGTGCCTCTCGAGCTTCGTACTCGCCGATGACCTGGCTCGCGACCAGCTGAGAGTCGGTGTGGATCCTGACTCGCTCAGCCCACAACCGCCGGGCCATGCGCGCTCCCGATATAGGGGCCTCGTACTCGGAAGCGTTGTTGGACGCCTGAAAGTTGAATTTTAGGGCGTACTGCAGCTCCACTCCTTCGGGGTATCTTAGGAGGATCCCAGCACCACTACCGACCGAGTTGGAAGATCCGTCCATGAACAATTCCCAGGTTGGCCCGGGCGCGAATGGGGATCTGTCTTCAGTCGGGACTGTGCTCTCGGCGATGAAGTCGACGAGCGCCTGGCCTTTAATAGCTGAACGAGGTCGATAGGATATGTCGTAGGCTCCGAGCACGATGGCCCATTTGACGAGTCGCCCCGAAGCTTCAGGGTGGGCCAGAATCTTCTTCAAGGGTTCGCCGATCAGCACGGTGATGGGGTGTCCTTGAAAATAAGGTTGGAGGCGCCTGGCGGAGGTAACCAACGCTAGCACGAGTTTCTCAGTTGCGGGATACCTGCTTTCGGCCTCGTTGAGCACCTTGCTGGTGTAGTAGACCGATCTCTCGATTCCTGAGTCATTTCTGACTAGGACCGAGGTAACAGTTGATGGCGTCGCCGAGAGATAGAGTAGTAGGGCTTCGCCCGACATGGGCTTGGAGAGCACCAGGGGAAAAGTCAGGAACTCCTTGAGCTCGGTGAACGCTTTCTGGCATTCCTCGTCCCACGCGAACGTAGCAGATGCCAACTTGGGCCCCCTCAACAGTTTGAAGAAGGGCAGGCATCGCTCGGTCGCTCGGGACAAGAAACGGCTGAGAGCTGCGACACGCCCCGTCAGACGCTGGACGTCCTTAATGCAGGCGGGCGGGCGCATGTCCAGGATGGCCTGGACTTTGTCGGGGTTGGCCTTGATCCCACGCTGAGTGACCAGGAAACCCAGGAACTTCCCGGACCTCACTCCGAAGGCGCACTTGGCAGGATTGAGCTTCATGTTGTACTTCGGAGGATGCCGAAGGTTTCAGCGAGGTCGGCGAAGTGGTCCTGGGCCTTGGGGGTCTTGACGGGCATGTCGTCAATGTAGGCCTCGACGTTCTTACCTAGCTGCTCCTTGAACATGTGATTGACCAGCCTTTGATAAGTAGCTCCGACGTTCTTAAACCCGAAGGGCATCAGGGTGTAGCAATACACGCCGTAGTCGGTGATGAAGGTGGTCTTCTCGACGTCTTCCGGACTCATTCTGATCTGGTGATAACCTGAGTAGGCGTCCAGAAAATTGAGTATCTCATTGCCCGAGGTTGAGTCAACCAATTGGTCGATGCTCGGTAGCGGATAACAGTCCTTGGGGGTAGCCTTGTTCAGGTCGGTGAAGTCCACGCACATTCGCCACTTGCCTGAGGCCTTTGGTACCAAGATGACGTTGGCTACCCACGTCGGGTACAGGATCGGTCTGAAAAGGCCAGTCTCTTATCCCTTGGTGACCTGCGCCTTGATGATCGTCTACTTCTCGAGTGCGTGCTTTCTTCGACGCTGCTGCACGGGCTTCATGGTGGGGTTGAGGTTGAGTCTGTGCATCACGGTCTCTTCTGGTATCTCGGGGAGCTGATCATCGGACCAAGCGAAGACTCAGATGTACTCCGAAAGAAATTTCTTATACTGCTGTTGTCCCTCAGGTGGTAGGTCGGCTCCGATCCTTACTCCTAGGGTCGGGTCGTCGTTTAGAAAAATTGTTAGCAACTCGCCGCCTGGCTCAGTGGTTGCGGATTTTTCCTCGACTTCCCGGGGGCCCTTATTATTCCCACCCGGCCTTGTGGCCTCCACCGAGATATTATAGCACCTTCGGGCCGTGGCCTGGTAACCTCGAACTTCCCCCACCCCATTTTTGGTGGGGAACTTCATTTTTTGGTGATAGGTAGATGGTACTGCCTTGATCCGACTGAGGATTCCTCGGTCGAAGATGGCGTTGAACGCTATCATACCTTTAATCACCATGAAGTCCACCATTACCGTAACGGTTTTGGGCGAGGTGCCGAGGGTAACCGGCAGGCTTAGGGCTCCCTCGGGGAGAGTGGCCAGGCCGTTAAACTCGCAGAGGGGCGTTCGGATCAGGCGGAGTTCGGATGGACCCTCCCCCATCTTAAGGAAACAATCATAAGACAATACATCAGGGGCGCTTCCATTGTCCACAAGAATCCTATCTACGTTACAATGGTTTATAGTGGCCGAGATTGCGAGGGCATCATCATGCGAGGTGCTCAGCCCCTCCAGGTCTTGGTCAGATAAGACTATGACCTGGGGCGGGGCCTTGGGTGGCTCTGGGGCTCGGCTCGCCCGCTCTGCATGACGCTTCCTTCCACGGCTGCTGTCGCCTCCTGATGCTGTTCCTCCGGAGATGACGTTGATATGGACCCCTCGGGGGGCATTGTCAATCTCCTCTGCGGCGCCTCACCCTTCTCTGCCCTCGGCAGTGAACCGGGCCAGATGTCCCAGGCGGACGAGGCGCTCGATCTCGTCTTGGAGCTGGCGGCAGTCACCGGTGTGATGCCCGTGGTCGCCATGGAACAGACAATGTCGGTCCCGCTTGCGATTCTTCATCTTCATCGGCTCGGGCTGGCGAAGGAGTCTCGAGTCTTTGATGTCTTCATATATTTCGTAGACCAGCGCAGCTAATGGAGTGTACCGCTCGTACTTCCGCTTGCGTTCTCCGTCTCGGTCTCGCTTCTTTCCCGAGCCAGGATTTGGCTCGGGACCCCACTTCTTGTCCCCCTCCCGACCCGAGCCGGTTGCGCCTCGGCAAGCGCTGAGTACTTCTTCGCACTCGGCGTGGCGTAGAGCCAGAGTCACTAGCTCGGCAAGGGTCGAGGGAGGGTGGAGGACAAGTTCGCGGCGGAGGTTCTCGTCCTGGGTACCCCCGGTTAGTGCGGTTGTGGCCGAGGCCACGTCCAGGTGGGGGATTCGGAGGGCTTCCGATTTAAATCGGTGGACGTAAGCCCGGAGCCTTTCCCCTTGCGCCTGTTTGAGGGCCAAGAGCCCCGCTACTGACCTTGGGGGGGCACTTCCGGCGAAGCTCTCCTTGAAGACTCGCCCGAATTGCTTGAAGTCTCGAATGGATCTAGGGGCGAGGGCCCGGAACCACGCTAGAGCGCCTTGGACCAGGGTGGTCACGAAGGCTCGGCACTTGATGGGGTCCGATGCTCCGTGTAGAGTCATTAGGGCGTCAAAGCTGTCATAATGGTCGGCCGGGTCGCCCTGGCCGTCGTAGAGCTTGAAGGTCGGTGTGGGGGCTCTGGGAGATACCTCTGCCTTCAAGATATACTCGGAGAACGGGGATTTCTCCTCATCTTCCGGGGAAGAGGCCTTCTGCAGGGCGCGAAGGGTGCGCTCCTATTCAGCGAAGCGCCTTTCAAAATCTCACAGCCGGAGAGATAACTCCGGTTGCCGTCGCGCCGTAGGGCTCGGGGGAGCGTCTTGGCGTTCTCCGGGAGCGTCAGCTTCTGGTTCTGGCCGCCGTGCCACCCGTCCCTTTCTTGGTGTGGAGGAGGCCTCTTGCTCTGGGGGCGGAGCTTACGAGGGTCCTCCAACCCTGTTACGAATGAGCTGCTGACCGCGGAGGGTGAAGCGGCCCCCAGCTGTGTGCTGGGACGTGCTCCTGCGGGGGGGGCTCCCTGACGGGGCACGGGACCTTGCATCCCTTGCCGCCTGGGTCCTCATGAGTTCCACGAGGACGTCCAGTTTAGCGTTGAGGGCTTGGAAGGCTTCGGCGCCACCGCTGGGGCGTAGCCCCACCGCCACATGGGGTGGTGGTGATGGTCCGTCGGCGGGGATGCTGGCGTTAGAGGGAGGGTTCTGTGAGGCCCTGGAGGGGCCATCCCCTGCCGCTACCATGGCCTTACCCCTCTCGCCGGCGGATCTCCTCCCTGAGCTTCTTCTCACCATGTTGGCTCTTCGTGCGTTTCCTACAGACGGCGCCAAATGAAGAGGCGTAATCTCGCGCTGGGTCCTGAGCGGGCTGTAGATCACAAGGGGATGAACTGTAAGATAGGGAAACGGATCAGAGGGCCCAGGGGGAAAATCCTCCGATGGTTAAGTCAGTAGAGCTGTGGTGGAAGTAGTAAGGAGGAGGAGAAGGCTAGTGCGCGAGATTCCTCTCCACCAGAAAGGTGAAGCGGGTTCTGCTCAGGAGCTTAGGGTGTATGATTGCCTTAATGGCCTTACCTTCCACCGGAGGGTTTCCCTGGTTTAAATAGTGCACCGTCTTCAAGAGTCTGGTAAGCTGAGGGGTTTCAGGTGGGGGTTACGTCCTCGTCGTGGGCTTTTATGGCCTGATCGTGGGAGCGTTATCCCCTTGAAGTCCCTTCGCCTTCATGAATCCCTGCCCGTGGCGGGCTCTTAACGGCTGCAAAGATAGACAGTTATCGGTCCTCCCGAGCTTCGGGGAGGCTAGCCCTATCTAGGCGATAAGCTTAGCTTGGTGAAGAATGGGTCAGATAGGTCAGCGGAGGCCTGCTTCTCCCGGGCTAGGAGGGTTGGCTCGGGCCGGACCTTCCTTGTGACCCGACCGATACTCGGGCCCTCCGAGCCTAAAGGCCGCCTGGGAGAGTTGTTCTTCGAGTGTTTGTTCATTGGGCTTTCTTTACTAAGTGGGCCATGTGGGCTGTCACTTAGGCGAGCTTGCCTCGTTGGACCCTGCTGAGTCTAGTTGGGCTGCTCTTTGAGTGGGCTACAGAAATCCCCCTCTCCAATATATATATCTATCTTATATATAGCTTAAAAAATATTTAAAAATGTCAAATAAATTTATTTATTTATTTTCTATTTTTTGTTTTATTATTGTTATTCTTATTGAACAAATCCTTGGGCTTTTGACCCATTTCAACATTCATTATATTTTCTTGTTTTTCTTATTTTTATTGTTTTGAGTGTTTGTTAAATAAGGAAATATCGTTATTAAAATCAGTTAATTCCAGAAGATCAATTATTTCACTCTAAATTAAAAGTAAGTGTGATAAGTGCATATTTATTATTATTAAAGCCCATAAATAATGTAAATAACATGAATTAAGATGTGAAAATACACACTTATCACACCCCCAACTTACTCGTTGCTAGTCCCTTAGCAATGCAAATAATCTCAAAATGTAAGGACTAACAAGAGTTTACAAAGTTCATGCCTCATTTCTAGATCATCGTTCATAGAATCTACTCGAGATCAGGAATCTGGAATCATTATCACATACTAGCCTTATGTCAGAAATTAGGTACATGATCAAGAATTCTAATCAAAGTTTAGTAGCACTTGTGCATGTGAAATGCTAAATTCACAGTAGAGACAATTGCGTCATCCAGTTGCTATTCCGAACAAATGTCTTTCAATTCTGCACTTCTTAATTAGAGCGTTCAGCATACTAGCTTTTTGTCTACCTTATTGCTTTGTCCCTTTTGGGATCTTTTGTATCTTTTCTTTTTCTATACACACATGATGCTGCACTACCCTTCATTGTTTTACGCAAACCTCAACACGTCTTAGGTGAAGTAGGCCCGGTTACACAGATCAAAGTTCCCTTTTCCTTTTGACGCGAACCTCAACACGTCTTAGGTGAAGTAGGCCCGGTTACTCAGAATCGGAGCATTTTTCATGGTGTTTTTCTCATACTTTTGTCACTTGTGCAATTGCACTAATTTTTTAAAAAATAGCATGGCAGAAAGCTTATAAATAAAAATCTCTTTCTTAAGAAGTGTTGAATATCAGACAACATACCCAAAATAGCAGAAGGCTTATCCTACTTATTTCATTAGCGTGCAAGGTGATTTTCATTTTTCTCAAGTGCACATGAACTTTAAAGAGATTCTTTAAATCAATTTTCCATGGCTAGATTAAATAAATTATCCATCATCAGATTCCCTAGTCTTTTCATTCTAGAATTACTTGCCATGAGACATGAATCAAGAAACTCCAACGGGGAATGTATTTATGGTTGGGATGGAAGGATACAAGAGAAAGTAAAAAGGGTGTGAAAAATTTTGGAAAATTATTGAATTTGGAAAAAATTGGAATTTGGAAAAATTTGAAATTGTGATTTTTGTTCCCCTCACCCCCCCAACTTAAATGGCATTGTCCTCAATGGCAGAAGCAATAGAAAGAACAGAGAACAAGTAAACAGATAATATGGTTGGGATGGAAGGATACAACCTGATGGTCGGGGCAGAATGACGAGGGCTTTGTTGCATTGTGGCCTGACAACTGAAAACACACTAAAGCAAAATATCAAATCACAAAAATCGTGGGTTGCCTCCCAGGAAGCGCTTAGTTTAACGTCTTCATCCAGACGCAATGTAACTCATAGTGAGTTTGTGAAGTGCACCTCATCAATGTGCATGTCAACTGAAACTCCCTCAATATAGGGTTTGAGTCTTTGGCCATTAACTTTACAAATATTCCCACTCTTAGGATCAAGAATTTCAACTGTACCATGTGGGGACACCGAATGCACTATGAAAGGACCCTCCCACCTAGATCTGAGCTTTCCAGGAAAAAGTTTGAACCTGGAGTTGAACAACAAAACTCGTTGGTTAGGCTCAAAAGTTTTTCGAGAGATGTGTTTGTCATGAAAAGCTTTCATTTTGGCCTTATAAATCCTAGAATTTTCATAAGATTCCATTCGTAACTCATCTAGCTCAGTTAATTGTAATGCCCGATTTTCTCCTGCTTGGGCCAAGTCCAAATTGAATTGCTTTACAGCCCAATATGCTTTGTGTTCCAATTCTACCGGAAGGTGACATGCTTTCCCGTAGATCAACCTAATGGGTGACATTCCAATGGGGGTTTTGTAGGCTGTCCTATAAGCCCAAAGAGCATCATCCAATCTCTCTGACCAGTCCTTCCTATCAGGTCGAACTATTTTCTGTAGAATGTTCTTGATCTCTCTATTAGAGACTTCCACTTGTCCACTTGTTTGAGGGTGGTAAGGTGTGGCTACCTTGTGGGTGATCCCATATTTTTTTAACAAGGTTTTGAATTGGGAGTTGGTGAAATGGCTACCCCCATCACTGATTATTGCTCTTGGAAACCCAAATCTTGAAAAGATATTTTTCTGGATGAACTTTAGAACCACTTTGTGATCATTGGTTCTAGTAGCCACTGCCTCAATCCATTTGGAGACATAATCAACAGCCACCAGTATGTACTCATGTCCAAAAGATGATGGGAATGGACCCATGAAATCAATCTCCCAGACATCAAAGATTTCTACCACAAGGATGGGGTTTAATGGCATCATGTCTCTCTTGGAAATGTTGCCCATGGTTTGACACTTGGGATAAGATTGGCTGAATGTGTGGGCATCCTTGAAGAGAGTGGGCCAATAGAAACCACTTTGTAGGATTTTTGCCGCAGTTTTCTTCCCAGAAAAATGCCCCCCACATGAAAGAGTATGACAAAAGGTAAGAATGCTTTGATGTTCACTTTCTGGGACGCACCTTCTTATGACATTATTAGCACAAATTCGGAAAAGCTCTGGGTCCTCCCAAAAGTGATATTTGATCTGAGAGAGAAATCGATCTTTCTCTTGTTTTGACCAGCCATCAGGAATTAATCCTACGGCCAAATAGTTAACAATATCAGCAAACCATGGAGGTCTCCTTTGAGAAATAGTCAGCAATTGTTCATCAGGGAAGGAGTCTTGAACAGGTTCACTTTCTTGCACTAAGATCCTAGATAAGTGATCTGCTACAATATTTTCGGTCCCCTTTTTATCCCAAATCTCAATGTCAAATTCTTGTAAGAGCAAGATCCACCGGATCAATCGTGGTTTAGCCTCTTTCTTAGACAATAGGTATCTCAGAGCAGAATGGTCAGAGTAGATGATGACTTTAGATCCTAAAAGATAGGATCGAAACTTCTCGAGTGCAAAGACTACAGCCAACAATTCTTTCTCAGTTTTGGTGTAGTTCTTTTGGGCCTCAGCTATGGTTCGAATGGCATAGTAAATCACAACTGGGCTCTTATTCATCCTTTGGCCCAATACTGCCCCCATGGCATAATCAGAAGCATCACACATGATTTCAAAAGGTAGTGACCAATCCGGGGGTTGTAGGATTGGAGCTTGAGTCACTGCCGTTTTCAAAAAGTTGTGTGCTTGAAGACATGAATCATCAAAGTGGAAGGGCGTATCCTTGGCCAACAAGTTGCACAAAGGACGAGAAATCTTTGAAAAGTCCTTAATGAATCGTCGGTAGAAACCAACGTGGCCCAAAAATGATCGGATCTGTTTAACTGATGTTAGGGGAGGCAAACTAGAAATTAAATCAATTTTTGCTTTATCTACCTCGATTCCTCTTTCAGAAATAACATGTCCTAACACAATTCCTTCCTTTACCATGAAATGGCTCTTTTCCCAACTCAAAACCAGATTTGTTTCTATACACCGTTTCAAGATTCTTTCCAAGTTTTGTAAACATTTCTCAAATGAATCCCCAAAAATAGAGAAATCATCCATAAAGATTTCAAGAAAATCTCCGACCATGTCAGAAAAGATAGCCATCATGCACCTTTGAAAAGTGGCTGGTGCATTACACAATCCAAAAGGCATTCGTCGAAAAGCAAATGTACCATATGGACATGTGAAGGTGGTCTTCTCTTGATCTTCTGGATACATGGCCACTTGATTGTATCCTGAGTAACCATCCAAAAAGCAAAAGTACTTTTGTCCAGCCAGTTTCTCTAGGATTTGGTCGATGAAAGGTAAAGGGAAGTGATCTTTCTTAGTGAGTGCATTTAACTTCCTGTAGTCTATGCACACCCTCCATCCCGTAGTCAATCGAGTAGGCAAGGGCTCACCTTGTTCATTTTCAATGACTGTGAGTCCTGACTTCTTGGGAATAATTTGTGTAGGGCTCACCCAATTGCTATCCGAAATGGGGTAAATGATTCCAGCATCTAACCATTTGACCACCTCCTTTTTCACCACTTCTCTCATATTGGGATTTAATCTTCTTTGTGACTCTCTAATAGGCTTAGCATTTGGCTCAGAGTAGATGTGATGCATGCATATTGAGGGGCTAATGCCTTTGAGGTCGGCCACAGTCCATCCAATGGCAGCTTTATAAGCCTTAAGGAGTTCGTGTAGCTGGGCTTCTTGTTTGAGAGACAAATCAGAAGCAATTATCACAGGTAAAGTCTCCTTGGGCCCTAAAAATGTATACTTCAAAGACTTAGGCAAGGGTTGGAGTTCCAATTGTGGTGGGACCTGGAGTGAAGGCATCGCCGACTCAGTGTTCAGTTTTGGCCAAGGGTCCACCTTAGTAGGCCACGATGCTATGTTCTTTGAGTCGAGCGCATAGACATCTTCCATGGATTCCTTATCATCCAACTCATCTAAATCAATGGGTTCATTTAAGGGAGAACAATTTTCAATGAGGTCCTCAATTACATCAACTGTGTAACAGTCCTCCTCATTCCCCATATGTTTAGAAGCCTTGAAGACATTGAGAGTGATTTTCTGATTTCCAAAAGAGATGTCCATGAGCCCCGACTTACAATTAATATTGGCATTGGCAGTGGCCAAGAAGGGTCGACCTAATATGATGGGACTTTGAGCCAGGTCATGGCTAAGTTCCATGTCAAGAATCAAAAAGTCTACAGGAAAGTAGCAAGTGTCTATCTTGACAAGGACGTCCTCCACCAATCCCCTCGGTGTCCTAACAGATCTATCTGCTAATTGGAGGATCACCGGTGTTGGTTTAAGTTCTCCTATCCTGAACTTTTGATAAACCAATGTTGGCAGTAAATTCACACTAGCCCCCAAGTCCAATAGGGCTTTTTCAAAGGTAATGCCTCCAATGACACAAGAGATGAGTGGTGCACCAGGATCTTTCATTTTCTGTGGGAGTTGATTCAATAAGACTGCACTTACATCCTCTGATAGTAGAATTTTCCTAGTGGCTGTCCTAGGCTCCCTCTTTTGTGTGCACAGATCTTTGAGGAATTTAGCATAAGCAGGCACATGTTGGATGGCATCTAGAAGTGGGATGTTGATGTGTACTTGCTTGAATAACTCCATCATTTGTTCATTACGTGCCTGAGCCTGTTGTTCCTTTTTCTCCTTTCGGGTTCCTAGGGCTGATGGAAAGGGGATTTTAGGCTGATAAATCTCAGGGGTATCCTCAACTTGAACTTTCCCTTTGTCCTTCTTATTCTCCCCATGACCCACTGTACTGGTGGAAGTAGGCATGGGTTCCTCATCCTTATGATCCGAAATCTTGGGTTGGCTTGAGCTGGCTTCGCCCCTTCCCTTATCGTATGGATCGGCAAGGATCTTTCCACTTCTTAATGTAGTAATGGCTTTAGCATTCTCAACATGAGGGTTCTTAGGTTGTACTTGTAGTGGTGGCTGTGAATTAAAACCAGGTGGATAGTTCCTAGGATTTGCTATGGGTTGGCTAGGCAATTGGCCTGGTTCCCTCCTCATATTTGCTTCAATCATTTGACCAACCAGGGCCTCCATCCTAGAAACAGCTTGTTGAAGTTGGGCAGTAAAAGATTGTTATTGAGCCGAAAGAAGTTGTTGGAATTGTTGTAAAAGCCTATCCTCATTTTGAGTGGATGGCTGAGATTGAGATGATTGGCCATAAGTGGGCGGGACAAATTGTTGATGTGGTTGTGTAGGTAATGGATGAGAAGGTTGACCCCTGTTAAAGGCTTGGTTTTAGAAGTTGGTCTGATATTGGGCCTTATTTGGAAAATTATTAGCCTGAGAATTTTGGGCCTGAACCTGTTGTGACTTCCAAGAGAAGTTGGGATGGTTCCTCCATCCTGGGTTATAGGTGTCACTATAGGGATTGTTGTTAGGTTTGATATGAATTGGCTTGTGACCTAGTCTCCCTAAAGTTCTGGATTTCAGAGCAATTCTCAACTAGGTGATCCGAACCATTGCATAACACACACATAGAAGGCTCAACATTTTTGGCAGTTTCATAAGTTTTTCCAATTTTTGTCATTTCTAGGGCCTCCAGTCTTCTGGCCAATGCTCTCATTTTGACCTCCATATCAACTTCTTTGTCCACTTGGAACAAACCGCCCCTTGTGACTGCCCTCCTTGGTTCCTTAATAGTTTCCCACTGTTGTGATTTTTCTGCAATTTCATCTAAAAATGCCCAATCTTCTTTTGCTTTTTTATTGGTGAATCCCCCATTACACATGGACTCTACCATAGTCCGAGTATTGAAATCCAACCCTTCATATAGAATTTGGACTAATCTCCATTGTTCAAATCCATGGTGAGGGCATTGTAGCAGAAGATCATTGAATCTCTCCATGTATCTCCATAGAGTTTCACCATCAAGCTGAATAAAGCAATTGAGTTTTTGTCTAATGGTGGAAGTCTTGTGGTTTGGAAAAAAATTCCTTAAAAATTTAGTAGATAGGCCATCCCATGTTGTAATCGACCGAGGCCGTAATGAGTACAACCAATTCTTGGCTTTATCCCTTAAAGAGAATGGAAACAATCTTAACTTAAGGGACTCAGCACTTAGATGAGTGAAGCTCATTGTACTGCAAATCTCCTCAAAATCTCTCACATGATGATATGGGTTCTCAGCTTCCTCCCCTCTAAAGACAGGCAACATTTGGATAATTCCCGACTTAAGCTCAAAATGCCCATTATGTTCAGGTAACTGAATGCAAGAGGGTTGGCTAGCCCTCGAAGGATACATGTAATCTTTTAATGTTCTAGGTTGAGCGACAAGTCCTTCCTTTGGGGCTTCCATCTCCATAGACTCAACCCTTATGTTTTTAAGGCTGTGTTGTAGGGTTCTCTCAATCTCAGAATCAAGCTGAGCTAGGTCAGGACAAAGAGATCTCCTACCATGCATACACTCTGATTCCTTAAAGCAAGATTAGATTGAATTATGCATAGAATAGTACTCCCTCTTTTTTTTGTTGTTTTATTTTAAGAAGACACGAACAAGTTATCACACAATTCAACCTAAGACACTTAGGGGTACTCTGAATCTACAAGTGGGGTTTCATAAAGTGATCAAAGTACAATGAAAGTTCATCCTCAAAATTTCCACCAGCCAGGTAAGGGGTGGGGTAGTGGGAGGCTCCCCTTGCTTGCACAAGGTCCTAATTAAGTAACCACTAGTCCGCTTAAGGCGTTTATCGTCCGACCGTCTTGCCTTAGGCACCGGTTTCCACAAAAGGATAAACTCAAATCGTACTAAAATCACATTATGATCTCCTAGGGCCAGTGTCTGCTGATTTTTATTATGGCTTAGGTCATGCAAAGATGCAAGGAAAATGTGGTTTGTGGGCTAAGGAAAGGGTGATGAAATCCCCACCTTATGTTATTTAGGGGTATTGCCCTTAAAATATTAGGAAATGAAATGCACATCATAATTTCAAACAAGGGGTTCTTATGCAATATGCATGAGAGAATATGATAAATAGAACGTACCTTGCCCCTTGCAATCTTCAAAAATGCAATGACATAAATCAAACAAAATAAATCTTAAGCTAAATGATGCATGTCCTAAAACAGGGTGTGTAGTTTCTAATCTTGAAATGCAAAAAAAAAAATTTTAGGTTCAAGTGCTTTTTTTTTTGTTTTTATTAATGAACCTATCTAACCAGTAAGATTTTTTTTTGAATTTTCAATTAATAATATGAAGAAAAAAATTAAATCAAGAGAGATAAAGTAAGATACTTACTTGACAGCGATCCCTCGTTCTCTTTTTTTTTTGACAAAAAAAAATTGTTAATATCAATTTATACACAAACACAAAATAATCAACTTAAAAATCATAAACTCATCCCCGGCAACGGCGCCAAAATTTGATGCGCGGAAACGCACGTCGTTAATACGCCCCCACTATCAAATTACAATATCCGGCCCACAATTTAAATAAATGGAATAGTTAAGTGGTGAGACCGAGTCAAATCCACATGGAGAAATAGATTTGAAAGTTGAAAACCTTGAGTTGTTAAGATTTAAAGATCAAGAGAATTGACTTTAGACCGCCTTAGAAATTGAAAACAAAACAGAATTCTGTTGAAAATAGGGGTTTGGAAGAAATAGAATAACTTAAAATCTAGAGAGAACTAGAAAAAGTGAATACATGAAAGTTGTAGAGAATTGAAAGATGAAGAAGTTTTATGAAGAACACAGAAACAGAAAATGAAAGGAAGACAATGACAAACTTGAAAAATCAAGATCTATTGCTGCTGGTGAATAGTTAGTGATAGAAAAATAGAACTGTAAAGAATTAATTCTAGAGCTCAAACTAAGAAGAATTGGATGAAGTGCAAGAAGAACAAAAGTTAGATCTACAAGAGAGGAACAACGTTTATGAAGAACTCAGAATAAAATTATGATTGGAAAGGTTTCAAAATGACAAATTGGTGGAGACTATCACTTCGGATGAACAGTACATGCACATGATAGCACTTAAGAAAACGGAAAATAACTTTTAATCTAAAAGTAATTAAAGGAAATGATGAACAGAGAAGTTGAAGAAAACTTAAAGATTAACAACTTTCATGAAGACAATAAATTGAAATGAAGATCACACAAGCTTGTAAATTGATTATAAAAAACCGAAATGGCTAAGAGTATAATAAAATTCTTCAATACAAACTTAACACAAACTTCAACACTTAAAGACAAAGCTTTCAAAATCTATCCCTACCAAAGCCATAAAGCATGAAATTGAAGAGCACTTACAAAGCTTAGTAATCCCTCTCTTACAACACTTGGCTCTCCTCCCTTAACAACCCCTTTTCATTACAAATGAACCCCTTTATATAGAATACACAACACCCCCTTCTCTTCATGTGAACATCCATGCCAATATGAACACATAATTTTTGCTCTATTTGACCCAAAATGGTGGGCTGACATGTGATGCACACTTCTCCATTTTTTTCTGATTTTTCTCATTTTTTTCAGATTTTTTATGGGCCTTTTCTTCTTCTCTTTCTCTCCATTCTCTCTCTTCCTGGCCGGCGGGCGCGTGCGCCGCCGGCTGCCTCCGAGTGAGATGCGCGGGCGTGGGCCCACGCGTGCGCCGCGCTCCCTCCGCCTGCCGCGTGGCGGGCGCGTCGGCACGGTGTGCCCTCCGCGCCGCCTCTCTTTCTTCCGGTCGCGTATGCCACGCGTCTGAGGCGCGTGTGCCGCCGCCCTCCTGCCTCTGTCGCCGACGCGGTGCGCCCGCGTGCGCCCGGCCGTGAGGGCGCGGGTTCGAGCTCCTGAACCTGCAAAGAAAACAACACACACACTTGCACACACTCACATAATAAGTAGATATAGTATATATATATTGATATATTATATATACATTATATATATTGAGATATATATATATATATATATATATATCTTATATATAGCTTAAAAAATCTTTAAAAATGTCAGATAACTTTATTTATTTGTTTTCTATTTTTTGTTTTATTATTGTTATTCTTATTGAACAAATCCTTGGGCTTTTGACCTATTTCAACATTCATTATATTTTCTTGTTTTTCTTATTTTTATTATTTTTAGTGTTTGTTAAATAAGGAAATATCGTTATTAAAATCAGTTAATTCTAGAAGATCAATTATTTCACTCTAAATTAAAAGTAAGTGTGATAAGTGCATATTTATTATTATTAAAGCCCATAAATAATGTAAATAACATGAATTAAGATGGGAAAATACACACTTATCACGCACCAACTCGTAAAAGGGAACCATCGTCCGCAGTCTTAGATGGCTCAACGGCCTATCCGTGTGACTAAGACTCCTCTGGAATCATCATTATTTTTGATGAAGGGGAACTCAAATTCCAGATTTACCAAAGCCACAAGGTCCTTGATAAAATCTAGTAGCGTATTTAACATATAGTAAAAATGCATACAAGGGGATGGTGATAGCAATGAGCATATGAGGAACTGAGATGGAATAATGTGCAAACACCGTGGGGCTTGGATGATGATGATACCTAGTCGGTGGGACCACAGAGCTTCTTATCCTGCGCTCAAAATTTCATTAGCCAAGATATAAGGAAGATAACAAGCAATGAATAAGTATAGAAAGTATAGTATGAATCAAAGCATCAATAAGCAATCAAAGCGATCAAAGTTTGGTGTGGATTAACATTCAAGCATGTATTAGTAAGGCGAAACATGTTTAGCATGAATAGCATGAATTAAATCATAGCATTGCAAAACATCATTGTTTGTTGTTTGTCATGAGGATGACAATCTTGGCATGTGAGATTGAGATTGGATGATTAGAATCAAGTAATGCCCAGTGGTAGAGTGATCAAGTGAAATCAGCAGGAGTTTATTAATAGATTTTGGGAGATGAACGATCAATTAATGCCTAGTATAGAGAGATGATAATCAGGAGTGTCCATAGTGACGAATCGTGATGATATTGGGAAGAATCAAAAGATTGATAGCGGTGAAGGGAGAGGACTCATCTCGTGCTCTTGGTACTTACAAAATTGTTGTTCCTGCAAAAACACCATCAGAAAATACAATGCAAATTTTTAGATTTTGGAATATGCAAATTTTTGTGAGTTTTGAAAAGATATTCAAATTTTTATGTGGATTTTTAGAAAATATTTGAATTTTTTTTGTGGATTTTTAAAAACATTCATTTTTTTGGATTTTGATCAGGAAATATTCAAATTTTTTTGGATTTTGGTTTAGGAAATATTCAACTTTTTTTTTAGATTTTGGTTTAGACTTTATTAATACAGCATCAAAGGATATTTTTGAACCACTGGCTAGGGGTCCTTGTTCCTTCCCTTTTCGCTAAAAATTTCCCAAAGTTGGGCGTGCATTGAAGGTGGCGCCCTATAACCGACTACCCTTGACTAACGGTGCCCCTACCAAAGCCATACCCGAGAAACATTCGGTCTTAGAGGGAGAAGAGAAGAATAATTGAGGATAAACTTTATGCAGGATGGGAGATGTCGGGACTTGAATTCCTTCCAAGGTATTAACCCTCAAAGAGGTGGTCTGTTGTGCCGGAGCTTTGTGCCTTTGATTTTTAGACCCTTGACATGCATACGACCAGGGTTTTCCCTGTGGGGACTTTGCCACTCTTGTCATGCCATTCATACTTTTGCTTTTATCAAAATTTTGACTTGATTTTCATAATAGCCATTTTGTATATCATGAAATTCATATTGATTTTGGGTCAAGACTGCCCCTATTTGAGACTTCTCTCGTATTGGGGATTACCTAGGTTGGTCATCTCATCCGCCAACCTCTTACCCCTGCATTCGGTCGAGTAAAGAGGAGAAAAGACTTTCAGATATACTCATGGCATGGCCAAAGTAGCAACGGTGTTTAACTAAAGGAGCCGGCTAAGGGCGCCGTGAAGTGTGTGGAATGCCCAGCTAAGGGTTGCTCTTAACAAGTAGGGAGAGAACGTTGAATTCCCAGCATGGGGTTTTTATTAACCAAAGGTGCTGCAGAAGCAAGCCTAAAGACTCTTTTATGAGATAAAGATAAAGATAAAGATACGACCTAGGATAAAGGCCTAAAATGCCACTCTTAATCTTGTTAAGAAGCACTTCATTTTAAAAATCATGCATGAAGTAATGAGGTAATGATATCATAAAAATGCATACTTACGCCAATATGTTATCTTGTAACCTTTGTAGAAGCAGCTGTCAGAGGCGAGGTTGATCATTGTGGGGTAGTCCTCTTTCGCAGTCAAAAGGATTAGAAGCAAAGGATTGAAAGTGGCTTAACAAGGAGTGGTGCCAAGACCAGACTCAGACGAATAAAGAGAAAAGGAAGAGAGGCGAGGGCTAGAACTCCCTCGCTAAGGTGCGGAGACCCTGATCACATGAAATAGTCTATAGAAGGAGAGGAGAATTAGAAGGAGGAGTGAGGACAAAAGCCTCGGAAGCAGTGGGAGAAAGGGCAGATGCCCAAGGCAGTGGATGTGGAAGAAGTTGGGTCGGACCCGAGATCAGGAGGAATTAGTAGAAGAAATTGATAGATGGAAAGGGGAGGATCCGGAGGTTCTGGAAGCAGAGGAGGAGAATCATGAGGGGAAGAAGAATCCGGAGGCTCCGGAGGGATAGCGAAAGAAGGGGCGCGATGCCCTGGGAAGAGATATGGAAAAAGATGATGGAAAAGGAAGAAGAAAATGAAGGATGTGATGTCTTGGAGGAGCAGAAAGATGAATCGGAAGAAAGATGGAGGGTCCGGAGGGTCCGGAGGTTCCGGAGGGAGAAAATGCAGAGGGACGCGGTGCCCCGGGAAGAGTGGATGAAAAGGGTCAAGAGGGTCTAGAGGTTCCGGAGGGAAAAGATACCATGGGACGCGATGCCCAAGGAGAAGAGAAAGATCCGGAGGTTCCGGAGGAAGAAGACGGAAAGGGGCGCGATGCCCAAGGGATAAAGAGAGGGGCAAAGGATCCGGAGGTTCCAAATACCGAGGGACGTGATACCCTGGGAGAATCAGTAAGAAGCCCAGAAGATCCGGACTTGAGGGTGCGTAGGGGCGCGATGCCCAAAGAGCAAGATCCGGAGGTTCCGGAAGGGGAAGATACCATGGGACGCGATGCCCAAGGAGGACGAGAGAGAAATCCGGGGAGTGCGGACGCAAGAGCTGGAATGGGGCGCGATGCCCTGAGGGAAGATTGGAGGGGGCACAATGCTCGGTGAGTGTAAGGGGACTTGGAGATCCCGAAGATAGAGGCGGAAGATATAGGAAACGTGGGGGGTCCGGAGATTTTGGAAGGCGGGGAAGATACGGGTTTTGAAACCCGAGAAAGAAATGCCAATGTATGTGGATGCAATGCAACGGATGCGATGGATGCATGGATGCATGGATGCAACAGAATGCATGAGATGCAAAGAATATGAAGAACATGAAGGGCGAGAGGATGAGATCCTCCTCCTTACCCTTGGAGTGGCCCATGAAGAAAATTTGATAGACAAGAATGTGGATGGCGTTGAATAGAAGGTGGATAGAGTAGTGGAAGACCCCTTAGCACCAAGATAACCGTCCTTCCATGGCAGTGAAAGTGTATAGCCAATTGGCCCAATGGATAAAGTACAAGCCCATGACGAAGCTTCAATGGTAAATGACAACTCCCTTGAAGAGTGAAAGGTAATAATGTGAGGGAGTTGGAAAGTTGCGATAGGAAGCATCGTGTTGCCCAAGGGTTGTGGCGTATAGGGAGTGTTGAATAAAATGGTCATTCGCCCCTTGTATGGAAGAAAAGGTTCAAGATTTGAAAGTTGGAACAAGGGGTGCCCTGCCCGACCCTTGGGCACAAACTTACATGGCATCAAAGTTTGACATTCTCTCTCAGTGAGCAGTGGCGGGGACTTGGCCTCTTCGACCATGCTCGGCATGATAACACGGATTGGCATCTGGCAAATAAACTCTTGCATCTTGAATATCACGGTCGTGGCCAAATCTTTCTTTCCCGACTCTTGATCATCTTTGGTACAAGTACTTGCAGAAGCACTCCCACTCTGAGTAGTAAAGGGGGGTGAAGCGTAGGTGGAAGGTTCCATGGATGGTGGAGGTATAATGGAAGGTGTTGGAGAAAGGGCGAGTGGAAGCGAAGGTTCAAACACGTCGAGCTTCCCCCTTTGCCCAGAAGCAGTCGGGGTTGGCTCGAGTGCAAAAAGGGGTGGACCTTGCTCAGGACCAGCCACGGGTAGGGGTGAAGGGTTAAGTAGTGGAGTAGGGGTTATAGGCATAGTGGGTTTTGGGGTTAAAGGGATAATGGAGGGTTGAGGTGGCGAACAAAGAGAAGGAGTAATAGAAGGCTTAGCGGAGACCGGCGTAGTGGAGGGTGATGGAGGCTCGGCGGAGGCTGATGGAATGGGGGCTATTTGTGTGGTTACGGGAGGTGCGAACGGAGAAGGTTTAGTGCGTTGAAAATGCCTGATGGGGCGAGAGGTGTTAGGGATAGGATGAGACTCATGGTGTGGCGGTATGGGTGATTGAAATGTTGACCCATCATCGTAACACCAAGAGGTCTCATGAATGGGGGTTGGATCGGGGACTGTGGCATAGTCCTGAGCATAGGGGTCTTCTGGCAGTGGAGGAAGGGGATGGCGAAGGAAACTCGGAAGGGGTGCATCTCGAGGAGCTTCAAATTCTTGTACCGTCTCCAAATTTTCATCATTAAATGAATCCAACGGACGCCGTGGTGGAGGCGAAATGATAAGTGGTGGAGTATGGTGTTGTGGGGGATTTTGAGGAGGCGAATATGTATATGGAGGCGGAGAGCCATGTAAATGCGTAGTGCGGATGAGTGGAGGGCGGACGGCGTCCACAGAACTTGTAACATCTTCTCGCTCACATGTATCGTTGATGCCATTCTCTCTTATCTCACTCCAATCTTTTTCCAACTTAGCGATGTTATTCATGGAATCATGAAGAGGATTGACTTGAGATGGAGGAGGAGCGGGCTGTGGGCTGGTAAGCTTCTTAAGTTGTTCCTCCATGGAAGTAAGTCTATCAAAGAGGCTTTGCTGGAAGGGTGTAACATGAACATTGGAAGGTTGGCATGATTGTCTTGGAGGGGTGGCTTGATATGATGGCCGTGGAGGGGATTAATGGGCCGACCCGCTAGAGAACCCGGACGGGCCGGATTGCAAGGAATAAATGGACCTTGGGGCCGTGAAGGGTGAGAAATAGAAGGAGGCGGGTGATGGGCCATCCGAGGAGTATGTGTGGATGAAGGAGGCGGGTGATGGGCCACCCGAATGGGAGTATGTGTGGATGAAGAAGGCGGGTGATGGGCCACCCGTGGAGGAATATGTGTGGATGAAGGAGGCGGGTGATGGGCCACCCGAATAGGAGTAGGCGTGGATGAAGGAGGCGGATGATGGGCCATCCGTGGAGGAATAGAAGGAGGATGAGAAGAATGAGATGTACCCTCGACAATAGCCTGAAGGGCTTGGATTTCTTGAGGGGTAAAATGATCTAATGCACGAATGATTTGGGAGAGCTTCTCATCATTGGGAGGGGATGGTCCCGAGGGAATAGTGGCTCGCGATCGAGGTGAGACCATGAGATTGGACATTGCCCATGGGTCGGGCAATACCATAGGAATGAGGACGTGGTCCCTTGAAAATATGGTGAGGATTATGATGAACATGTTGAAATTGAGGAGTATAGGATGTGCTAGGTTGTGCATCCTCATGAACATAATTTGGATTAGACATGTTATTTTGTCTATCAAGGTAAGCCATTATGCAATCAAAGTTCAAGCAAAATAATTTGTAAAGAAGCATACAAGTTGGAATGGTTACCGTTGATTTTTTATTTATTTGAACTTTGGTGAATTAATGACTTTTAACAAACTTTTGGAGTGATTCACACAAGGGAGGGTCCTAGTTTCAATATAAGTTCACTTCGATGCCAACTAGGAACACTCTTTCACCATACTGTGGACACCAAAAATTGCACACCCATGATATCCTACTCGGCCCAGCATCAACAACGGCTTCGAGTGAACGAGTCCCGGGAGAGACTGGTCATTTAGATTCCCCTAAGATGAACACTGCCGTAAAGCCGTCTCCAGGAGTCATGACAATGAAGAGGAATCAACCACCGAGAGACCCACGATTCACGGGCCTCGAAGAAATCAAACGGGCCACAACCCGCGGCCCAAAACTATCCATGTTAGCCCCAGCGGCACACCCCCCTTGGGGGGGTCTTCAGCGGCACACCCCCCCTGGGGGGGTCTTCAGCGGCACACCCCCCTTGGGGAGGCCTTCAGCGGCACACACTCAGCGGCCCTCAGCGGCACGCCCTCTACCCTGCCCAGCGGCACAGCCCCTTCGGGCCCTCAGCGGCACGCCCCCAGGGGCCTCCAACGGCACACTTCTGTGGGCCTTCCACGGCACGCTTTGGCAGCGTTCAACGACGCGCTGTCTGCCCCCTTCAGCGACACACCTTTTGAGCCCGCCAGCAGCACAGCGTGAAGGTGTTTCAACGGCCGAACGACGTGCTGCCCATGCCCTACGCATCTTCGGCGCATAGTGGCCTGTCCTAGGTGTCAGCCAGGGGTTGGGCCACGCAAGCTACCACCTCGCCTCCCAGGATGGGAGAGGTCAAGTGCAATCATGACGAGGCCGTTTCCCGCCTCCGACGGCCGTGCTCAAAGTCTCCCGCTAATGGGAGTACAAATGACTCCCATTTGGGGAGGAGAAAGGGAGAGACACACAGAGGGACAGGAACGGAGAAGAGATACGAGGAGAAGAGTCGAATAAAAGCCACCGGTGAGAGGAAGAAGAAGAGAGAAGAGAAGGTGAGGGCTCTGGCGTGGAGTTTCTGGCGACCACCAGGAAAAGAGAAGAGAAGAAGAGAGAGAGAGAGCTCGATGTAGTAGGGGAAGGTGGGGGAAAGGGCAGCGGACAGTCATCCTTGCTTCGATCCCCAATGCCTCCCCCTCACCTATTTCTCTGTTTCCTCCCTTCCCTTTCGGTTGTTCCTTGGTTTTCTTCTTTCATGTAGCCCGGACTCGGGTATGCTTTGTAATGTATATTGGCGGCTGCGGCCCTTTGTTTCCCACGAATGGAGACCATTCCCCCTTTTTTGTGGTTCTCTCTCTTTGCCTCGTTGTTTTAGACTACGTCGTGCTTGGCAGTCACTCCCTTCGCCTTCCGGTGTTTGTGTTCCCTCCGGGTGTGGCACCGTCTTGAACGGTTTGAAGTCACGATCGTCTTCCCGTGAAGTCCAGCATCTTCATCAGTGTCTGCCCCTCGAGCCTTCCTCTCTCCTGTCGGGAGTCCCTGGGGGTTTGATAGGTTTAACACCCTGCCCCATTAATGGGCTGACCCCTTTTGGAGCCATGTCCAGTCTGATCCGCACCTGCCTTCAGCGGCATGCCCTTCCGGCCCTTGGCCGGTACACCCATAGTGGCCATCAGCGGCACACCCTTCCGATCTGTGGCCGGCACACCCATAGGAGCCCCTTAGCGGTACACCTCCCTCCTGGCGCTTCAGCGGCACGCCTGGCCCTGCCCTAGCCCGGTACGCCCCCTTTAAGCACCCAATGCTCGTCCTTGGCCGGTACGCCTCGGCTAACCCCAGCCCACCCTGTCTAGTCTTAGAGGTCTTCCGTTCATTATTTTCTTCGAGTTTTCGGAGGTTCTATAAAGGTGTTGCCGCCTCCGGGCGCCCACCTCCAGTTGTCGGGTTCCGCCACTCCATGTGGACGCGTTCCCTTTATCTCCCTTACGCTCGGGTCAAGGGGAGATGCTGCCGAATTTTTTGTCAGAAAATAACAAGACATTAAAAAGGAAAAAGGAAGCAACAAATGAATAGAATGATCAAGGATAGAATTTTCCCTACTAAGCAAGCCACTGCCGGCAGCACGAGAAGAACTGAACCGAATAACGGCACAACATATCAGACGTCTGACTTGCGAGCAGCGGCTGAACATAATAAAAGAAAGGAAAAGTTTATATAAGACTACATGAAAACTAAGATTTTTTTTATATATAAACGAGACCAAGGAGAAACTATTGAGGGATTGCACAATGTGTGCTATCTCCAACAATAGTACTCGGTCCAAATTTTATTGATGAAGGAAAAAGTATTTTACAAGAACCACGGGGCATACCCCTGAGTATGTGACAACATTGATAAAATGAAAGCCATACACCCATCTCTATCTCCTCCAGCTAGGGAGGCCAACTGCATCCACAGTGGCAAAACCACGAACATTGCTAGGAAGGTCTTGCCAGCTCCTGAAGTCCTTATTGGATCGGTTGGAACAAGCTAATGATGCTAGAGCATCGGCGACTGAGTTCCCCTCCCTATAAATATGCTGCAGATTCCAGTTATTTTTTGTGACTAATTCTTTGATTTCATCCCACCATTTGCATATTCTCCATGGTGGCTGGTTATTGGACTGAATCAGATTTATAAGGGCCTTGGAGTCAGAGTAAATCACAGCTATAGGAAGCCCACTTTTGATCAGGATCCTCATCCCATCAAGCAGTGCCCTTGCCTCTGCAGATTCCGGTTGATAAGAAGAAAAGCCTTAAAAATAGAGAATAAAAGAGTGGACCTTCACCGGCGCGCCTGTTCCAACCTCCGCCGGTACACTCCCACCACCATACTCCTCCACCGGTACACCTCCACTGGGCCCCCACCGGCACACCCTTTTTCAACCCCAACGGCACACACCCTCACCTCCCTTAGCGGTACACCCTTCTCCCTCGCTCACTGCCCTATTCCCCGTTTACCGGTACACTTTCACCTTCTTTCACCGGCACACTTTCCTCTACCTTCGCCAGCACACTTCCCTCAGCGCCTTCCCCGGTACGCCCTACCCTCCTTTCGTCGGTACACTATATATATATATATATATATATATATATATATATATATGCATAGCATGGTAATAACAATAAAGATAGCAAATGAATTAATAAAAGTTATGCTAATTAAAGAACTCCGAATGTGTAGCAGTGATAACGATAGTAAGAAGGAGGGGGGGTAAGAAAATAATAATAATAGTAATAAATAAAAGAGGGAAAATCATTCAGGAAAAATACATAAAGAAGTAATAAACAGCAGAGCAGAGATCAAAACATATAATTAAGAAAATCTCATAAAAAATGCTAGGGCCCATATTGCAGCCCCATCTCCCCCGTGATCCGACACAAAAGGAACAATAATGCCGCCCTCTCAGGCCGAGCCCGAGTCTTGGGAATCATCCTGACATGGCCAGGCCCCGACCTAGTCTCGGGCTGACATTCCAATCAGACCGGATTCGTTTCTCGCCCCGGGCACCTTCCGGGCCATCATTAAAATTGTCGTGCATGCGGCAGACATTTGAACGGACCCACCTCGGTTTCCGTTGCGTTTCTCTCATGGACCCGTGTCCGAATATGAAAAGGTCCACATGTGACCAACATGGCCAGTGGCCCGTATCCTAATGCGGACTCTGATGTGATTTATTCTTGTCTTTTCCGTGCGCAGTTAGTATTATTTATTTCGGCCGTAGGGCCCCTAATTTCGGCAATTAATCAAGGGTGTTCTCTCGTATGGGGGATGTAAATGACGTCGTGACCTTTACAGCGCGACGGGATCTGGTCCCGACACGAACCACACAATCGTCTGACGAAGTCAGATCGAGCGCACCATGGGCTCTTCAGAGCCCGAATAAATTGTCACTTCTGTGACTGGCACGCCCATGCACACAATAGACGAACCACCTGAGCAAGTGAATTTTAGTGCGTCCACAAGTCTGGCACGCTCGGTGGGACCAATCCACCCTTCATCTCTTTGCTGGAATTGGGGGTCCTGCGGCCCCCTTCTTGTAACACTGATTGTGCTACTTTCTTAAATGCAGGGAAAGAATTGCATCATGGTGCCGGCGATGGCTGTCACGTGCGGCCCTCAAGTCGTTGAGAACCATGTCCGAGGCGGCTACCTGGCGGTCCCCCATAACTTTGGGAGCTTCCCTCCCACCGTGGGCTTCCCCAACTTCTTGGGGGTGGCCTTTGCCAACATTCTCGAGGTGAAGACACCTGAGGAGTCCCAGACCAGCGCTCCCGCTCTAGGGGCCACTGAAGCTGCTATCGGCCGAGCTGCGGCCAAGAACAACAATGGCGTCCCGACAACAACGCTAAGCTGCAATGTGCACCATGTGCACCAGGCTGCTGGCCCATCCCACTAAGGGTCGGCGTCTCACCGGAGGAGGCTCTAGAAGAATAATGCTGGCGCCGTCTCGGGGCATCGCATGTCTAACTCCGGGAAATCTATGGCCGTCGGGACCCTCCGAGTCCGCCTGGACGGGCAAAGGTCCCAGGTGACGCCGGACCGCGTCGTCCCGACTGTCCCAGTCCGAAACTCTTTCCAGGGGCTGGAGAAGCTAAAGGAGAAGGTGACGCCCACCGTTGTGGCCGCACCACCGAAGAATGCGCCGGTTCACAGGCCGGCCAAACTGAAGCAAGTTTGGGTCCCCAAGGAGGCCCAACCCACTGCACCCGCCCGGGCGGGATCTAGCACTTTCCGCCCAAGAAGGGCCCAAGGAGGTGAGAAGGTCAAACTGACGACCCCAAGCCGCCAACCAGCACCTATCATGCCGGGGCTGCCCGAGAATGCCCACCGCCGTCGTTGAGGGTGCCGACACAACGCCGCCCGTGCGGCACTCAGGGCCTACTCTCCTCCTGCCGCTGCCATTGACATGCAACCACAAGCTGCTCTCCCCGACCAAGAGTGGGAGGGGATCGAGCAGGCTATGAGAAACTGCCTCCGGGGCCCAGGTAGCACCCCCTTGGGTCGCCAGAGACTGTTGGGGGCAGTGGCTACTGCTTTCCAGGAAGAAGAAGCCCGACCCGCGTCCAGTGCAGAGTCGAGGAACCGCTCGTAGGAGCCGCACTAGTCCCCTGTCCGGGAGGAAGCGCCGCCCCGACGGTCGGTCTTCGACAGGCTGGTGTTCCCGGGGAGATCATCCAGGAGGGCGACGAAGAGAAACAAGAGATGGCAAACCTTCACCTATAATATGGCGGGAGTTCATGGTCGGTATGGGGCCTTGCCTACCGATCCGGAAGAAATGGCCAGACTCGTCGCCAGACCGGGACCCCTCACTAGAAGAGGGAGAGCAGCAGGCAACGCGGCACAGATAGGCGCCGAAGGGACATTCCCTGAAGAACCCCTCACGGCCCTCACGGCCAATGTGGTCACCATCGGCGACACGAGCGGCGGACCCTCTACCTCATCCGAGGACGCCCCGGCCGAAGAAACAGGTGGCATGCCCAGTCTCCCCACAGCTGACCCGGCAATGCTGCTCATGATGCAGCGGTTCCAGCAAGAAATTGAGTCACTTAAAAAGCAACTGAATGAGCGGAACACACCGCCCCCGATGTCCTGGCAGATTGAGGATTTACCCGAAGCACCCATGGACAGGGGGCAATCTTCAGAAGCAGCTCTTCTAGCAGCCCTCAACCCTCTCGGGGGCGCATCCCTGCCGCAGGCACACTGCACCGCACCGGCCCCGCCACAGGCCTCACTTTCCCAAGGGTCCCTCATGGCCCCCCAGGCGACCGTGTTGGCCACCCCGAGCGTGCAGCCCGCTCATTTCTATCTGAGTCCGGTCGACCCGGCAACGGTTAGCTAGTTGATGCTGGAACAGATGATAGATATGAAACTGGCCGAGAGAGGTGACGGGGATCAGACGCCATTTGACGTCTACCGGGTGCCCTACCCGGCTCACTACGCTGCGAAGAAGTTGTCGGTTGGCTTCACCAAGCCACCCAAGTTCGAGAAGTTCAATGGGAAAGGGTCTCCCAGGGAGCACATTGCTTATTATGTTAACGTCATGGGAGATCTGGCTGCTGATGAAGCCTACCTCCTGAAGTTCTTCGGCTCAACACTTACCGGGCTTGCCTTCGAGTGGTATTCTGGCTTGTCACCCGGGTCGGTTGCTGACTGGCCCGACATGCAGAAGAAGTTCAAAGAGAGATTCTATGTTGCAGAGCGGGAAGTCACCGTGGCAGAACTCTACGCCACGAGGTAGAGGAATGATGAGTCAGCCCTCGACTATATCAAGAGATGGAGGAACCTCAGCATGAGGTGCAGGCGTCCCCCGCACCAGGAGGATGCGGTGCAGATCTGCAAACAGAACCTGAAAAAGGAGGTCCTGGAAAGGATGATTGGCGCCGAGCTCAAGATATTTGACCGCCTGAATAATGTAGTAGCGGAGATCGAGGTATTTTTGGCCCGATACTCCTCCACCCCGGCCATGTCAAGCCAAAGAGCCAGACAGGCCGAGAAGAAGCCTGCTCCCCCTGAGGTGCACACACTAGATTTCCAGGCCTTTGAGAAATAGAAGGAGAAAGCCAAGGGGGCTGCCAACCTTCCTCCGCCCAGAACCACAGAACGGCGGGAGGGCCCCTCGCTAAGGGAGAAGATGAGAAACAAGCTATATTCCTTCTCCCGAGACAAGTCCAAGCTCCTGTTTGAGTGGGCAACCAGCTACAACAAAATTACACTGCCAGAGTCGAAAAGGCCCCGTGACCTAAAGACAAAAGACATCCCGCGCTTCTACCTATACCACCGGATGCTCGGGCATACCATTGAAGACTGCTATGTCTTCAAGGATGTTATTGAATCCTTAATCAAGAACGGGGAGCTCGACATGGGGGAGCATAAGGTAGACCCCCCGCAACCACACGAGTTGCCCAGCATAACCTCTACTGTCAACATGGTCTCATTATACCAGGAGCTGCCTGAGGAGTGGGCGGAGGCCTACGCCCATGCCACTTATGAGACTTTTATCACGGCCCCGGCTCAAGACCAAGGGGGTTGGCAGACTGTACTCGGGAAGAATAGAAGAGCACGTGTCCCTCGACCCACCCTAGAGTTCATCTGAGGGATGTGATGCCCCTGCCTGCACTGCCCCCGGCAAGCCCGGTTTGCCACGACACGGCCCCACGGCTGGTCATGAGGCGGCCCACTCACTACAAAAAGAGCTGCATCCCGATGCGGATGCATAAGAAGACCAGCCCGGCGATTGAAAGACTCCAGGCTATTATTGATGGGCTTAAAGATTATGAACAGCCTGAAATCCAGCCCGTGGAGCGGAAGGCGTATGTCCCCTGGGAGGAGTTTGAATCACTCGAACTGGCTCCGGGGACAGAAGCTGAAGCAGAGAAAGAGCCTCCCCTGTGGGGTGAACTTCCCCAGGAGCAGCCATTGACTGCAGCAGGAAAGAAAAAGAAGAAGAGAAGACCCAGGGGCAAGAAGAGGAAGGAGGTCGTCATCGCCTGCAACACCCTCTCGGTGCTGTTTGACACTGCCCTCTCCCTGGAAGAAAAAGAAGAAGAGCCCCCCCATGAGCCGACGGAGGTGAATCAAGCTGAAGTGTCCACTTCCCAACACGCCACCAGGTCGAGAAAGAAGTGGGGGCGCCCTCCTCAGGACAACCTCAACATCATGATCAGGGGGGAACAACCATACCAGGTTCCCGACCCTGAGGTCTGAGGCACCGAGATCCCTCCTCTGTCGGGTCTCTATCCCGGAGGGGCCAGGAGCCGAGGCACCCCTTCCTTTGCCAAATTCCTGTTAGCCCGAGCGGGCGGGCAGGCGCGCCCCCAAGGGTCTCCTTCGGCCAGAGAAGCAGGCATTTCCCAAGCTCTACCGGTGGCAACTCTTCCTCAGCCGGAAGAAGAATTTAGCGGCGTCCCAAACCTCGCCGAATTCATGCGAGAAACAGAGAAAGCCCAGCAGGCCCCGCCGGCTCAACAGGCTGCAACAGAACCCACAAAGCAGGCATCCCCTAATCTGACACCCCAGCCTCAAGATGGGGGAAGGCGCGGCAAGGTCGAAGAGATGAAATTACTCAAGGTGCGGGCGGCCGACCGAATAGTCAGACACCTCAAGAAGATCCCGACCCGGTTTACCGTATGGGAGATGCTGTCTTTGGACGAAGAAACACGGCAAGCCATCATTGCTGCACTCCAGACGCCAGCGCACCTTGAAGCTTGTCTGGCAGAAATGTCACCTGAAGTGGCTGTAGCCTTCACAGAAGATGACATGCTCCTGCCCACCTGTAGTCATAATAGACCCCTCTACATGAAGGGGCAGCTGAACGGCCAGCCTATCAACAGGGTCCTGATCGACCCAGGGGCAGTGGTGAATATACTCCCTTACCGGGTGTACCAAAAGCACTACTTTGACGTACACCTGGTTGAGGTCAAAAATGTCAAGATTACTGGTTTCAACCAGAAATGTGAGGTGCCCATGGGGGTTGCAGAATTCAACTTGACTTTTGGTGATTTCACCAGCAAGGTCCAGTTCCACGTCATCAACTCCAACACTTCCTACAAGGCGTTGCTGGGACGGCCCTGGTTACACCAGAATAGAGTAGTGCCCTCCACCCTGCACCAATGTATCAAGTACCCTTGCGAGGGGAAGGAAGTCAGAATCTTCGCCGACCTCCACCCATTCGAGGTGTTCGAGTGTCACTTATCAGATGCCAATCTGTACTTAGAAAAGGCGAAGCAAACTCCCCAAGCCGCCCAAGACAAGGGGAAGAAGAAAGTGGAGTCGGGCGGTTGGTTTCCTCCGCCACCCCCAGGTTATGTGGCTCCCCCACATGTACCATTCATTGCATAAGAAGGGGGGACATTGAAGGCAGCTCCTCTCGCCATCTACTCTACACCGGGGACGCCTTGCCTAGAAGACCTGCTGGAGGATGTCAGAGTCCCGCCAGGGATCATCAAGCCTATTACAGGGATTGAATGTCAAGCAGCGGAGCAGCTAAGAATTTTTGAAGTGCTTAACCTGGAGGGGCCACCCACTATCTTTTATGTTGCCGGGGAAAAGCCAATCAGGGAAGACGACGATTGTCGGTTCCCTGACGAGTTGCATGACCCGCACGTCCCCATTGCGGGGCTCCGCCACTTGACCGACCAGGCAGCCAGAATGGTCAGAAAGCAGAAGATTCTCCCTACCATCCCTCCAGCCGAAAGGAAATGTTTGAAAGAATGTGGAGCCCACCAAACCTGGCTCGGCGGCTGCTGCAAATCACCAAGCACCCCGGTCTGGGCTTTTCACTGGAAGATTATTACGAAGCTGATGTGATATCAGTTTCGGCCTTGTCCGGCGACGACCCCGCGGAAGCTGCAGATTTGCGGGAAGCCCACCAAGATGTATATTTCAGGTCTCCGGCTGAGGAGGCGCAAGATGAAGAAGTGTTCCGTTGGAACCCCCTCCGCCACCGCTGCACGGGGGAGACCTCCTCCTTCCTTGAGGGACCAACCTCGAAGGGTCACACCGTCGAGACACCCTCACATCGGCCTGCTGGCGAAGCAAGGAGCAATAGCATGGGCCATGCTCCGAATTCCCCTCGATATGACCCTGTCATGAATGCCTTGTACCATAGGCAGCAGCGAGAAATCGGGATTTTAAAGGCACGGCTGGCTGAGTTGACCTCGCTAGTCACTGACCTGATCTGAGGTTCTCTCCGCCCGTGGGGTGGCCATATGTCTCGTCCCCGAGATACCAGTCCTGACGCCCCCGTCTGGTCAATAAGGGAAACAAGAGATACGGTAAGCCCACTAACCGGGCGGCCAGCCAGGCGAGACCTGACGCTCCAAGAGAAGCTACAGAAGCCCTATTCCTTCCCAAGAGAGAAGACTCGGGGTATCTTTGACTGGGCCTACCATTACGGTAAGGTCTCCCTCCCAAGGTCCAAGAGGCCGCAAGACACCCGAAGGAGTGGGGACGCACTGTTTTGTCCCTACCACCAGATGCTGGGCCACGCCATCGAAGACTACTATGTCTTCAAGGACATTGCTCAAGACCTCATTAATAGGGACGAGCTCAGAATGGGAGACTATGTGGTAGCCCCGCCACGCCCCCACATGGCGGACAGCCCCAGAGCAGGAGCCTATACCGTATCCGTCCAGTACCAGGCACCTGAAGATGCGGCTACCCCGGCCCCCGTCGAAGCTGTCTATGATGAGTACACATAAGACACCGAGGTGGCCCTGTGCCTTTCTGTACCAGCGGACCCCGCGGACCCGACGGCTACGGTCCAGGGGGAGTGCGCGGTGAATGCAGCCTCCGTGCCCAGTCATGAGGAACAAGAAGAGGGGGATGGCGTCCTCGAGCCCGAGGACGATGAAGACCAAGGCTTTGTCGATTTGTCGCCAACCCCGTCGGAAATTGAAAATGGCGGCCAGGCCACAGTCGACGAAGATTGAGATCAACTTCGGCACAGAAGGTGACCCCAGGCCGACCTTTTTGAGTGCTGATGTGACACACCCTTGGACTTACGTAAGCAAACACATTCGCAATCTAAATGGGCCAAATTGGGCCACCGCTCTCCCGTCGCTCACCCAAGTCCCGGGGTAACTTGGCAATGCCAAGGTGAGGTTGAGGGGTTGGGCCCTTGCTGGTAGAGGGCCAGCAAGGCCAAGATTTGATTCCCAATGGTTTTGGATGCCCAATTCAATGGGGCCGATAAAGTGCCAAAGGCACCGGGTTACTCTCTTCCCCACGGTGATCACTCAAGACAATGGGGCTTGAGGACCGAGCTCTCCCTCTCCCGTCCAGCGGAACATGAACTAATATTGAAAGACAAGCACTAAATTGGAGTTAGGTTTGAGCACTTACTCGACCGGTTTGAAGAAACCGGTCCCGCTCGGAGACGAGGGCGAGCGGGGAGGCGAGTGGATCCCTACACGCCGCGTCGGGGTAGCTTGACCTGTCCAAATGGTTACAATACTACACCTCTCGCAGGAGGGGGACCTTGAGGTGGGGGTTAATGATTATTACAACCAAAACTACCTCCACGCAGGGAGGGGCCTTGAGCCGGCCAAGCGGGGAGGGGAATGTGAGAAGGGAACACCGAATACGGGAGGTGGCTGATTCTGCCCAGTTTTGTGAGTGTTGACAGGTGACTGAAGAGTTGAAGGCTGCAGCTGCTACCGAATTTTTTTGGGGATGAAACCACCTGGGAAATCTTCGTAGGAGGCCTGGGAAGTCGTCCAATTTTTGTTAATTTCTTCTGTCACCGGTGATGGTCCGGATGGAGGCCCGAACAGGGAGGAAGACTTTCGGACTGACAGTTCCCTGTTTCCAACAGCAGGTTGCAGAGGATGCCCCGACAGCTCCCAAACTCGGAATCAAGCGCCGTTAGAGTCGTTGGAATCGTGGACGAGTCCTCTTCGCAGAAAAACTTCCGGAGAAGCCAATCGATGTTGGAGAAGACCAGGGGACGCAGAACAATGGCAACTGGTCGATGTAGACTGTGGGTAGCAGGACCGCGTAGCTGAGGGAGAAAAATGATAACTCTGGATTGCGAATGCCGAATGAGGTTCCGTTTCTTGATTCTGAAAGTAGACAGGGCGATGAAGAACTTTTTAGAAGAGCTCTTGGACTGATTCTTCAAAGGTTTGTTGTGGTGAAGCTTCTACTCCGGTTCTGGTACACAGCAGGGGCAGCTCTGCGCCGTTGTGGAAGAACAAAGCTCCCGGACAGTACATAGCTCGGATGAAGACAAAACCACTTCCGTTGCGAAGAAGGCTAGGAGACGCTTCCAACGATGGCTCTTGATCCTTCAGAAACGTCCGGAGGAAGCCGTGGTCGCCTCTGCAAGCTGCTGCTCCTCTGCAGATCTTCGGGTGAGAGCGGTAGGTTGAAGATGATGGGGGGAAATGAGGTATATGGGAGGGGAAATGGGGGTGGATGAGTGTGGGGAAAGCCCGGGCTATGAGGGTGTCTAGGAGGGGGTGTTCTAAGGTGGGGGAAGGGAAGAATGGGGTCTGGAAGGGGGTCTAATAGGTGGTGGGAGGAGGAGCTACGAATTTGGGAAGGTGGGTGAGAGGGAAAGGGTCTTTGAAAATGGGTTTAAGGGTGGGATTAAATTTTGGTCTTGGGGGATGGGAAGAGGTGTGTGGGGAAGGCAATAGGGGTGCTTGGGGAAGTGGGTGGGGTAGTTGGGGGTTGGGAGGTGGAGCTAGGATTGGTGAAAGCTCTCTTGGGACTAGGGGGTGGAGTAATGGGATGTATGGGGAAGGGGAGTGGCCTTTAATGGGAGTAGGTGGGAGAGTGGTGGTTGGGAAGGGAGGAGAGAGAAAATTTTCGAAATTGGGTGTAGAGGAGAGAGAAAGAGGGGTGAAAGAGAGAGATTAAGAGAGGAATGGGTGGGGAATCTCTCCCCTAGGGTCTCTCACCCAAAAAATGGAATCTCTCCACTAGATAAGAAGTGTAAACTCTCAAAATGGCAAGTTTTTCATTCATTGATTCATTAGTTCAAATGGAGGAAATGGGGTCCTATATATAGGCAACCCACATTTCTACAAAAGACCTTGACTCTTAACACAATGACAAATAACCAAGGGAAGGGGGGGTGCATTTTTGCCAAACCCAATGAATTGGGCCCAATAACTAACTAAACAACATTATGACTCTCAAACTTAGGGAAATAAGCACAAGACCTAGGGACATGACTCAAGTAAAATGAAAATTACATCAAATGACTCAAATAAAAATTACATAGGACTCAAAATTAGATAACTAGATCATGCCGGATGCAACCGGGGCGAGGAGACGAGCTGTGAACGTGGGCATGGGAGGTGATGTCCCCATCATACTCCCGGGGTGCGGAGAACTCGACTCCGTCGAGTAAGTGTCCTTCCCTCCTCGGAGGGTGTAGAAGTGGTACAGCTCTACGGTCTTCCGAATGAGACCGATCCATCCACCTGCCGAGATAGCGCTCGTATACCTTGCTCCTGGTGGTAGTGACATGTTCATCCAATATTCGTTCAATGCGCTCACGCTGGGCTCTCTTGGCTGGTGGTCTCTCCTCACGGGTGGGTGCTCTCTCAACGGAGGGAATATGCTCAATATCCTCACTAGGTACCACCGTGGGTCCCTTATAAGGCACTAGGTCAGCTACATTGAATGTGGGACTCACTCCATACTCCCCGGGGAGATCTAACTCATAGGCATTAGTGCCAATGCGCCTCAGGACCTGGAAGGGACCAGCCCCACATAGCCTCAATTTGGAGATTACTCCCGGGGAGAGCCTCTCCTTCCTCACCATCACAAAGTCACCCATGTGGAATTCTTGGTGACGCCGATGAGAGTCAGCCAACCTTTTATCAGTCACATTCTTCTTGCTAATGTGCTTGCGGATCTCTTTATGCAATGTTGTGAATGCAGACATTCTAGGGGTGATGGGTGGACCTGGGTAACAAAAAGTAGACCTATCATGTAATGAAGCAGTGTAGTCTTTGGTCAGCCTAGGTGGACCAGGGCACCCGTAGGTGGCCCTATCATACAAATTGGTGATAAATATCGGGGGACCCGGACATCCGTAGATGCCTTTGACATGCTTAAGACCCATTGTGAATGAAGGTGGACCATGACATCCGAATATAGACCACTCATACTTTCCACTTGACATGTGGGTGATATGAATGAATGGACCCAACATAGTGTTCATGCCAAGGGGTGTGGTAAGCCTAGTGATGCGGGACGAGACCACGGACACGACAAGCTCGTGACTGCCCCTTAACGAGGGAAGCGTCGGATGTGCGCGGTTGAGAAACCGGCTGTGAGCTAGGGTGGTCAGCTCTCACTTGTGCCCGGATCGGGTCACGGGACGGTAACGCTCTCTCTCGCAACAGCGGTGATATAAATAGAAAGCGAGCTAATTACCCTATCATGCTCTCTAGCAGTGGCATAAGCAAGTATATATGAAAATTAAGCAAAATGCCAAGTAAGGGAGTGAAGGCGATACCTCCACGCGCTCGGCGTGGGGACGACGGACCCGGCCGAAACTCGTACTCCCGGAACAATATTACACAATATTACAGAAATGCAAGCCGCTACCCACTCCACGCAGAGAGGTAAAGGGCTACACAATGGGGTCCGGGAGGACCGAATTCGGGTTGACGGGCAGCTTCTCACGTTGATTCGGCAGCACCCGAATTAGTGACGGTGGGGCCCACGTGCTGTCCGGAGGGGCCGTGTGGACCCGGTGGCACCGCTGTAGGGGTGGATGCCCGGAGGATCGCTCCTTGGGATGGCGATGTGCTGGAACGCCGGCCGGAGGCCCGGCGGCTTCGTTCGGCACCCGTCGGGTTTACTGCCCGCGGACTGGATGCTACTGTTTTGCAGCGCGCGCTCCGGCGAGAATGGACGCTGCGATCAGCCCCGATGTCGGATCGACACGAGACTGGCGCCGTTGGAAAGCTAGCTTGAAGTTCTTCAACCTAGGCCTAAAGATCTGGCCTGGATCTGCTCGGATCTTGACTTATGGAATTTTCAATCTTCTGTTGTACAGTTCCTGAAATCACAGGTCAGCAGAGAACTTCCCTGTGGATTGCCTTTGACCGCGAGGGAGACATTTGAATCAGGGGTTGTGTTCTTCAGCAAAGTTGTTAGAATTTGAGCCTCAAAATTTCAAATCGATCAGAACTCGTGGCTGGCTTCAGGAATTCTCGAACTACACCTCTGTCCAGCAGGACAGAAAACCGAAGACGATCCCGTGGCGGCTCGAAGGCGGCACGAACGGCGGCGGCACAGACGATCACCGGAGGTTGAGAGGAGATGAAGGGAGATAGAAACACTCTAGAAATGGAGGTTGGGATGAAGAAACCAGAGGGAGAGAGGGAGGAGGTCGAAATTCACTCAAGGCATTCAACAAAATTCTGATTTTTCATTGATTTTCTCATGAAAATACATGGTTATATATGACTCCAATCAAATCTAATATGGACCCTTGGATCAAGGGTTGGGGATTGAATGGCTGAGATGAAGTGTGAATAACACACCAAATACAATTTTTTTAATCTATCTTGACCATTCCAATTCAAACTTGGACTAATTCCATTCCAACCTCACCTAAATCACACCTAACTAGCCTAATAGAGCCAAAGAAGGGGGCGCCCCCTTCATGGGCCTCTCTTGGGCCTAGGCTGGTCCAAGGCCAGCCAACCCAATCCACAACCCATGCTTGGTCCATGGATTCTCCCATCTAGATAGCCCATGAGAGGGAGTGGCCCAATTGGGCCTTAAATGCCTATTATGGTCCATAAGGGTGGCATAAGGTCCAATATGATAATCACTCCTAATGGACTCTACTAATGGCAACCTAGCCATGGACATTACATTACAAGTGGCCCATTGGCTTGTTATAAGCCTTACAAGGAGCCCAAATGAAAGAAATGAAATAAATACACAAGTACAATCCCATACAAGTCATAACACACAAATACGTCTACCCGTATAGCTGTTGATGTCCTCATCACCTAGACACATGCATACTTTTCCCAAAGGTGACTTCCATGTGTATAGGTGTGGGACAACCTTTGAACTCCCATTGGAAAGGATCGAATGGATCTAAGAAGGTGGTCGTCATGGGGTGGGGCACAACCTTATTACCTAGGGGTATGTGGCCCAAGGTCATGGTTCCCAAGGTGTAACCTGGATCTAGAATGGGGTGAATTATGTCTAACATGGTGGGTTGGGATAGGGAATAGTGGGTGGTGGATAAGGTGGTTGGATCACATGGGAAACTAGACTCCCATAGGAAGGGATCAAAGGGGTCGTGGAAAGGTCTTCCTAGAGGGGGGCACTCTATGTCTTCAAGGTTCCTAAATTGTGAGTCATCCTCCTCTAAGGTAATTGGGCCAAGGTTTCTAGTTGGATGACTGATCAAAGTATTTGGGATCTCAATGGTAGGGGAGTGGATCGAGATGGGTTCTTCTACCATAGGGAGAAGAAAAAGGAGGTCGCTAGTGTAGCAACCAATGGTATAGACCGAGATGATTGACCCGATGTATGGGTGTAGGAGGCCAAGGCTCCTAGGTTGTTCGGCCATAGGGGTCAACATGCTAGTGAACTCAATTTTCCATGCTAAGTCTCTAAGAAAATCCTCTAAGGTCTCTACTTGATAAGATACTTGGATTGTGGTGTGATAAGAAGAGATGAGCACTATGGTTTGGTTTTCCTTCATGGGTGAGAAATCGTGGCCCGTGATCTCTCTTATTGGGTTCTTCTTTAGCCAACTAACAAGGGTTTCCCCTAAGATGAGATTGACTCCAACTAGAGTTGGTGATATAAGGTGAAGACCCTCGTGTGTTGTTTCTTCTTCAATTTGGGCTTGGGTTTCCTCTAAGGTGGAGAGTGGGTTTGGAGTGTTCACCGCTATGGGGTGGGGTATGGGTTCTTCTTCCAAGGAGGTGAGAGGGGCTTTTGAGGGTGTGGTGATGATTGGGACATGGTGTATCCGGGGTGGTGGGTTGTGGGAAACTTGGGTTAGGATAGGTGAGGGTAGTAGTGGAGGCTTTGGGGTAGGGAGAGGAAGATGGGTGGGTTGAAGGGGTTTGGGTTGATTGGTTTTGGGAGGAGTGTCCCTTTTTGGGGAAGATGGAGAGGTAGTGGTGGGGGTTACCATGGGCCTAGGTGGAGAGTTGGCCATGGGGCCCAATTGGGTATGGGGACCTATGGTTGTGGTGTGGACTTGGTGGTGGGGTGTAAATGTAGTAGTTGGGGTAGGAGAGATGAGAAGTGGTGGGGAATGGGTGATTGGGGTCTTGGATTGACCGGGTGGGGATGAAGGAGTTGAAGTGCTCCTTGGGCTTTTGTGATTTGAGTAGGAGGGAGAGGGTTGGAGAGTGTAGGTTTTCCTAAGCTTGACCTTCATCTCATCCCAAGTGCTAATGGGGGCCTCCCTGCGGATCCTTCTTAAACCTTCCACAACTAACCAATGAGTTTTAGCTTGTTTGGAGTGGTGTGCCTTGGCTAGCCTCATTCTCCTTTCTTCGTTCAAGGGGCAACTTTTAAAGAATTGGTCTAGGGAAATCTCCCAATCTAGGTAAAGGCTTGGGCTGTTGGATCCATCAAAGGCGGGGGTTTTGATTTTCAAGTGTTCTAAAAATATGGTTTCTAGATTTCCCTAAAGGTCACTCTCATTCATTCTTGGTACACGGCTATTTCCTCCAAGTCGGTCGAGTCGAAACATGATATCTTCAAGCCGATTAAGGACATTAGGTAGGGCTTCTATGATAGAGGTGTTGCTACCCACTTTGTTGGCGATGGAGCTTCCATGAGGATTTGGGCTTCTTGGGAAAGTTGATGGAGATGGATATGACGGGTATGAAGTGACCATTCTAGTGGACATGGGAGATGCAACCGAGGACTTTAAGTGCATAAACATGCCCTAGGACCAACTTGATAGAGACAAGTTGTGAACTTGCTCTGATACCAATTGAGGTGACACACCCTTGGACTTACGCAAGCAAACACATTCGCAATCTAAATGGGCCAAATTGGGCCACCGCTCTCCCGTCGCTCACCCAAGTCCCGGGGTAACTTGGCAATGCCAAGGTGAGGTTGAGGGGTTGGGCCCTTGCTGGTAGAGGGCCAGCAAGGCCAAGATTTGATTCCCAATGGTTTTGGATGCCCAATTCAATGGGGCCGACAAAGTGCCAAAGGCACCGGGTTACTCTCTTCCCCACGGTGATCACTCAAGACAATGGGGCTTGAGGACCGAGCTCTCCCTCTCCCGTCCAGCGGAACATGAACTAATATTGAAAGACAAGCACTAAATTGGAGTTAGGTTTGAGCACTTACTCGACCGGTTTGAAGAAACCGGTCCCGCTCGGAGACGAGGGAGAGCGGGGAGGCGAGTGGATCCCCACACGTCGCGTCGGGGTAGCTTGACCTGTCCAAATGGTTACAATACTACACCTCTCGCAGGAGGGGGACCTTGGGGTGGGGGTTAATGATTATTACAACCAAAACTACCTCCACGCAGGGAGGGGCCTTGAGCCGGCCAAGCGGGGAGGGGAATGTGAGAAGGGAACACCGAATACGAGAGGTGGCTGATTCTGCCCAGTTCTGTGAGTGTTGACAGGTGACTGAAGAGTTGAAGGCTGCAGCTGCTACCGAATTTTGTTGGGGATGAAACCACCTGGGAAATCTTCGTAGGAGGCCTGGGAAGTCGTCCAATTTTTGTTAATTTCTTCTGTCGCCGGTGATGGTCTGGATGGAAGCCCGAACAGGGAGGCAGACTTTAGGACTGACAGTTCCCTGTTTCCAACAGCAGGTTGCAGAGGATGCCCCGATAGCTCCCGAACTCGGAATCAAGCGCCGTCAGAGTCGTTGGAATCGTGGACGAGTCCTCTTTGTAGAAAAACTAATGGGGAAGCCAACCGATGTCGGAGAAGACCAGGGAACGCAGAACAATGGCAACTGGTCGATGCAGACTGTGGGTAGCAAGACCGCGTAGCTGAGGGAGAAAAATGATAACTCTGGATTGCGAATGCCGAATGAGGTTCCGTTTCTTGATTCTGAAAGTAGACAGGGCGATGAAGAACTTTTCAGAAGAGCTCTTGGACTGATTCTTCCAAGGTTTGTCGTGGTGAAGCTTCTACTCCTGTTCTGGTACATAGCAGGGGTAGCTCTGCGCCGTTGTGGAAGAACAAAGTTCCCGGACAGCACACAGCTCGGATGAAGACAAAACCATTTCCGTTACGAAGAAGACTAGGAGACGCTTCCAACGATGGCTCTTGATCCTTCAGAAACGTCCGGAGGAAGCCGTGGTCGCCTCTGCAATCTGCTGCTCCTCTGTAGATCTTCGGTTGAGAGCTGTAGGTTGAAGATGATGGGGGGAATGGGGTATATGGGAGGGGAAATGGGGGTGGATGAGTGTGGGGAAAGCCCGGGCTATGAGGGGGTCTTGGAGGGGGTGTTCTAAGGTGGGGGAAGGGAAGAATGGGGTCTGGAAGGGGGTCTAACAGGTGGTGGGAGGAGGAGCTACGAATTTGGGAAGGTGGGTGAGAGGGAAAGGGTCTTTGAAAATGGGTTTAAGGGTGGGATTAAATTTTGGTCTTGGCGGATGGGAAGAGGTGTGTGGGGAAGGCAATAGGGGTGCTTGGGGTTGTGGGAATGGTGCTTGGGGAAGTGGGTGGGGTAGTTGGGGGTTGGGAGGTGGAGCTAGGATTGGTGAAAGCTCTCTTGGGACTAGGGGGTGGAGTAATGGGATGTATGGAGAAGGGGAGTGGCCTTTAATGGGAGTAGGTGGGAGAGTGGTGGTTGGGAAGGAAGGAGAGAGAAAATTTTTGAAATTGGGTGTAGAGGAGAGAGAAAGAGGGGTGAAAGAGAGAGATTAAGAGAGGAATGGGTGGGGAATCTCTCCCTTAGGGTCTCTCACCCAAAAAATGGAATCTCTTCACTAGATAAGAAGTGTAAACTCTCAAAATGGCAAGTTTTTCATTCATTGATTCATTAGTTCAAATGGAGGAAATGGGGTCCTATATATAGGTAACCCACATTTCTACAAAAGACCTTGACTCTTAACACAATGACAAATAACCAAGGGAAGGGGGGGTGCATTTGGGCCAAACCCAATGAATTGGGCCCAATAACTAACTAAACAACATAATGACTCTCAAACTTAGGGAAATAAGCACAAGACCTAGGGACATGACTCAAGTAAAATGAAAATTACATCAAATGACTCAAATAAAAATTACATAGGACTCAAAATTAGATAACTAGATCATGCCGGATGCAACCGGGGCGAGGAGACGAGCTGTGAACGTCGGCATGGGAGGTGATGTCCCCATCAAGTGCTCTTATGCCCCTCCATGAGAGAGAGTAATACATAAAGTTGCTGCAAGAATTCTGGGATTGCTTTACCTAGAACTACAAAGAAATGCCCGGGCTCAGCCCCGAGGTGACTCAGCACATCTTGGCCATTAATCCCAAGGTGGAACCAGTGAAGTAGTCTCCCCGACGTATAAGGCCGGAATTGATCAGCCAGATCTGCAAGGAGGTCGACAAGCTCATAGATGTCGGCTTCGTGGCGGAAAACCAGTACACTACTTGGCTGGCCAACATTGTGCCGGTGAAGAAGAAGAATGGACAGATCAGGATTTGCGTGCCCAAAAGATGACTTCTCGGTGCCTATCACCGAAGTGATGATTGATGCAACCACCGGCCACGAGGCCCTATCTTTTATGGACGGATCATCCGGCTACAACCAAATTTGGATAGCCGACCACGACCGGATTCACACAGCTTTTAGATCGGCCAAAGGGATTGTTGTATCCCCTAGTTCGTGTTTGGTTTCAATGATATCAAAACGATTGTGATTGTGTGTGTATGTGTTTCATTGAGCAACATGTTTTATATCTTGATTCGATGAGTTAAAAGATGGATTTAATGTTCACTCTTGAAAGTCATATGAACCTTTGGTGTTTAAGGAACTAATGCTATCTTTATGTTGATTTGCAGGTATATAAATCCATGGCTCATACTTGGAATCTAACGTGGTCCATCAATGAAGCTCTTCTTCTAAAAGGGATTTAACTTTGTTCATATTTGAAGGTCATATGAATGATTTATATTTACGGATCTCAAGCCTTGAATATTTTGGTTTGCAGGACCACATCTACGGTTCATGTTTGGAACTCAAAGAAATGTATCAATGGCGATCTTCTTGCAAAAGGGAGTTAACTCATTCTTCACCTTATGTCGACTCTCACTTGTAACTTGGAGATTGATGAATGTGACCTTAATGATGCTTGCTCATTATTTGGATTCATGACCACTTGATTTGGTAAAAGGTTGATGTGTTTCATTCATGTTTCACATAAGCTCACTTGAGACCTTTGAGGGTTGGCACATGTTTGAGTATGCTCATGGATATTATTGTTGGGGTTATTGTGATTTAAATATATGAACGATTCAAAAAGATCTCTTGTACCTATCAATGCTCCTCATGAGATAATGGTTCATGAATGTTAATTTTTAATCAACAATAATGCCATTTAAATGTATGTGGTTCCATGACATTATGCATGCTTTGCATTTGGCATAATTGTTAACATTTAAGTAATGAAGCATTTTGATATTGAAGAGTTGATTGCATTGTAACTGAATGTTGAGCTCCCATGTCATTGTATTTGATTGATTGAGAAATTCATGTTCATCATAACAAAACCTTGTCATTTGGTGGAATATATTTTTGTTGATTGATTTGAGAAGCAAAACGCATGTTTGATGAGGTTCAATGATGTATTTCATTATGTTCATAGTGTTAATGCATAACTCATATATTTTGATTCTCAACTAACCTCTTGGTTTATCATGTTTTTCAGGATGCAAAATCATTGTTGATCTTCATGGGATTATGGTAACATTTAATCAATTATTTCCCTCTGGTTTTGATGGAGGTTTTAGTTATTTTTCAAACTCAAACTGTCTTACAATATTCACCATTTTCAATCCAACCATTGGATTTACCCTCTAAAATTTTATGTTGTAGCCTTGAGGGTCCTCTTTCCAACGCTTCCAGTCTCGCTTCGATCGAAGTTCGGAGCTAGGAGAATTAATTCCTGCCGCCGAAGCGCGCAGAGCTATTTTTGTGTACCCTGCCTGAAAGGGTCGACCCTTGGGGTCGACCCCCACTGAAAGGGTCGACCCATGGGGTCGACCCCTTTAAACCTGGCTCTTTTTTTTGGCCCCGACAGCAACCTAGTTGCCAAGGGTCGACCCCAGGGGTCAACCCCCACTGAAAACGTAGTTGCCAAGGGTCGACCCCTGTAACAGAGGGTCTCTTTTTGTGTATTCCAGCAACCTGGTTGCCGAGGGTCGACCCCTTCCGGACGGGACTTACGAAAGTGTTTAAAACTCATCCTAAACCCCTTGAAACTTTACCAAAACACCCCCCAATGGTTCCTAATCATACTAGGGTGTTTCTAACATGTGTGAGGAGGGTTTTATGTGTCTTTTGGGCTCTCTAAGTTATATATATATATGAGCTACGAGATTCACAAGGTATTAACCCTAATCAAAGTGTGTTCTTCCTTGTAGGAGAAGAAAGGGCTGAAACGGTGGAGAAGCTCGAGAGGGTTTCAACATCAGATCTGATCTACTTCCCTTGTGATTTGGAGATCGTGATAGAAGAAGAAAAGAAGCGGTTCGAGGAGAAGAACAAGAGGACGCCAAAATCGTGTTCATCCGACTACGAACTGAGAAGAGCCAGATTGTTCTAAAGAGGGGGAGCTTTACATTTCAGTTTTGTTGTGTGGTTTAGTGTTTAGAAATTGTTCTGGGTTGATTGTATGCATATCTGATTTCCACATAAATTCCAATGTTGAATGCTTCTATTGTGGTGTGTTTGGACATGTCATGGATGAATGCGTTGTTATGAGAAAAGATGAACAAAAAACTTTCAAGAAAAAGAGGAATGTTTTATGTTTCTATTGTCATAAACTTGGCCATGTCATTGATAATTGTTTTATGAAGCAAAATGATGATTTTCATGCCATGAATGCTAAGTTCAACATTGAAAGAAAATTCAGAAATGAACATGGGTCTCATGCTCAAAGGTTTGCATCCAATAAGAAAATTTTCTTTACAAACACTCATGCAAACAATGGAAAGTCATTCCATAGACCCACAACTTCTTCTTGTTCTCATTGTGGAAAATACGGTCATGTTATGAATGAATGTTGATCTTTAAAAACTGAAGATTTCCATGTTCCTAGATTGAATACTAGGTTTGATTTTGTTAGACCTAGATCTTTTGGAAATAGGAAATGGAATACCTTTGAAAATCATTTTGCTCCCAAAAGGAAAATCTTTGCTGAAATTGAACCTCCTCATTGTTATTACTGTGGAAATTCTAAACATGTGATTGAGAACTGCAGGATCATGAGAAATGATGATATGGAAGCAATGAGACTATGGAAGAATTCAGTTGGTGGTAATACCACTAACTCTGAGAGACCCAAAAAGACTTGGGTGCCCAAATTCGCTCAATGAATTGGCCTTGATGCTAGTGTGTCTTGAGGTAAACAAAGAATGAAAGGGGTTCTAATAAAATGGAACAAGGCACACTCATAAGGTAAAATCCCAACTTCGCTCTTTCATTGTCAAACTTGATGGTGTTGATGTCTGGTTTGAAATTCCTTTGTGTTCTCATGATGTGCTTTAAATTCTTCACAAGTCATACATATACTCATTGAATGAATTCTTGGTATATCAAATAGTGATGTGTGAAATGATAGGTTAAGCCTGTTAGGAAGCCATCACTATGCGTGAGTTAGATCTTTGGATTAAAATCTTTGCCTAGTACCAAAATTCAGAAATTCAATATGTTTGACTTATGAGGAAACATGTTTTGAATAAAATCAAGTTGCCATTGCATTGTAAAATCTCTCAAGTGAATCTGAAAAACTCTCTTGTTTCTTAAGGAAAAATTTCTGAATTGTGAAATTGCATGATGAAATGTAACATTTGGTATTGAGTGCTGAGCATGCCTTAATTTAAAGCTCATTGATGTTGTGTGGTTACTTTAGATGAATGAAAGTTGCTCGATGTATTCAAACTGAAAATTTTATCTTAAAGCATTACTGTTTTAGATGATGATGGTTGAACTTTTGGGTTTTAAGGAAATGATTCTTCATGATAAAATCTGAAATAAAGTGCTCATGATTTGTTGCTAAACTCATTGAAGATCAATCTCATGCATTTACCTGTCTCATGCCATCTTAAATGCTCAAGTTCTTGTAAAAATAGAAAACTTGCATAAAAAGAATGCATTGGCATATTTGCATATTATTCATAGGTCATGCATGCATTGTGAATTTGAGTCTCATGCATACCTTGACTTAGTTGTGCTTGAATGTCATAAGTTACAAAAAAAAAAAAAATATTGCATATTGCATACTCATGCATATAGGGCATATGCATATACTTCATGATAAATACATATCTTGGAGTATGAGTGCTTGCATGAAGGCTTTGCTAAATTCTTGCATGCTTGTATGTACCTAACTTATAAAACCTTTTCTTGACCCTTCTAAGACTTGACCTCCTTGCTAAATAACAATGCAATGATTTGGTTCATATGTGATACATGTCATATACTAAGGGGGATGATTTGTTTCCAACTGTGCATACATTAAGGGGGAGTCATAGCCGTGTCTTGTCAAATTCATTTTATACATGTAAAACACAACTTTAACTCCACACTCTTGCACATAATGAATTTAATGAATTTCACTAATAAGGATTTAAGAAATTCTTTGCAACACTCTAAAGGGAACTTGAATCTCTACATGGACATTAAAGAGTAATCGTGAGGAAAAAGCTGCCTACCCCTCAAAAAATTCAATAAGTGGTATGTGGATCCGATTAACCGGGAATCCCCCCTGAAACAAAGGAGGAAACTCGTGTCGAAATGAGAAACAAAAATCCATATGTGTGACGAATCCAAGTAGCCGGGAATCTCCATTGAGACATATGAGGAAACTCGCGCCGAAAGGTGAAGTCTTTTAAAAGAAATAAAATCGGGGTTGTACGAAGCTACCGAAAGTTGAGAATCTAAAGTGAAAGTGTAGAGAGGAGATTACCTTCTAGTGTTCTTTAGAAAATCTGAAAATCCATATGTTTTGAAGCTCATTAGTCATTGTATCACTTTTCACATCTGGTTATTATTGTGATGTATGTATTCTATGAATCTGGCTACATTCATAGTTCATGGCATACCTCTAGTTGTGTATGCAGAAATCTCTTAGTTATGCTTCATGTCTCACATTCTTGAATTTGAATCATATGCTCCTTTCTTAACCTATGCCTCATTTAGGGGGAGTTGCTATATATGATATTTGTGTGCATGACGATTGTGCTTGTGTGTTTGTATGTCCATGCATTTCCCTTTAATTCAATTCTTAGCATATACCCAGCATTTAAAGGATAGAAGTCATCATATGCATAGTTTCATATCTTGCATGATTAGCATTCACATAGTACATGTTCATTGCATTTGAAAGATGAAGTTCATCGTGGGCATATTTGCATATTTGGCATTTTTAACATGCATATAGCTCATGCATAAGAAACATGCATATAGATTCCATGAGTTCATGCATTTCAAAAGAAAAATCTAAAAACTAAAAAAAACAAAAATAAAAACAAAAAAAATAGAAGCTCCAAGAATAAAGGTAACTAGGCACTATTGTTCTCTCTTGCCAAACATCTTGTCATTGCCTTGCTCTTACTTTTTGTGAAACTCAACTGGACTTTGGATTTTGAGTACAATCATCTTGCCATGAATCTGCAATGTGCATAAATCTTCAACAATTGTATCCTATCTTTGGAGTAAACAATCAACAACCTTTATTATCAAGATGGGTATCATTCCTTCAGGTTTCACATGCTAAGTTTGTCATGCATAACTAAGTGGACGTTGGTATGATGAATGGTTGAAATGCTTAATTATTCACTCGAAACTCACATGGTTCCATTGTCTTACTTGCAGGAAAAATTGGTTGGCTCTCATTTACCGCATCGCCTGTATGTATGGTAATATCGTTTCACTTTATCTGTGCCATGGGGGTTGTGAAGATTGGTAGCAATTTTGACACTTTGGCTCTTACATCCTTTCCCATTCATGGATGGTTCTTAAATGGTGTGCACAGGTTTTTGGTTCTAACCCAACAATGCCTATGTTTAGCTCTTCCAGTTCACACTACTTCTATTTTGCATATGGGAGCGTAGTTGGCCACCAATGTTCATGTCTTGTTCTTTCACCCCCTGACTTTTTGTCGATGACAAAAAGGGGGAGAATGTTGGTGTGTGCTCTTACTTCACAAATGACCAATTGGTGTATGTGCTCAATGTTGTTTGCAAATGTTTGTTGTTTAACAATTGGTGTATGTGCTCAATGTTGTTTGCAAATGTTTACACAATTTGTATTATCACACACATCGTTTTGTCATCATCAAAAAGGAGGAGATTGTTGTATCCCCTAGTTCGTGTTTGGTTTCAATGATATCAAAACGATTGTGACTGTGTGTGTATGTGTTTCATTGAGCAACATGTTTTATATCTTGATTCGATGAGTTGAAAGATGGATTTAATGTTCACTCTTGAAAGCCATATGAACCTTTGGTGTTTAAGGAGCTAATGCTATCTTTATGTTGATTTGCAGGTATACAAATCCATGGCTCATACTTGGAATCTAACGTGGTCCATCAATGAAGCTCTTCTTCTAAAAGGGAGTTAACTTTGTTCATATTTGAAGGTCATATGAATGATTTGTATTTACGGATCTCAAGCCTTGAATATTTTGGTTTGCAGGACCACATCTACGGTTCATGTTTGGAACTCAAAGAAATGTATCAATGGCGATCTTCTTGCAAAAGGGAGTTAACTCATTCTTCACCTTATGTCGACTCTCACTTGTAACTTGGAGATTGATGAATGTGACCTTAATGATGCTTGCTCATTATTTGGATTCATGACCACTTGATTTGGTAAAAGGTTGATGTGTTTCATTCATGTTTCACATAAGCTCACTTGAGACCTTTGAGGGTTGGCACATGTTTGAGTATGCTCATGGATATTATTGTTGGGGTTATTGTGATTTAAATGTATGAACGATTCAAAAAGATCTCTTGTACCTATCAATGCTCCTCATGAGATAATGGTTCATGAATGTTAATTTTTAATCAACAATAATGCCATTTAAATGTATGTGGTTCCATGACATTATGCATGCTTTGCATTTGGCATAATTGTTAATATTTAAGTAATGAAGCATTTTGATATTGAAGAGTTGATTGCATTGTAACTGAATGTTGAGCTCCCATGTCATTGTATTTGATTGATTGAGAAATTCATGTTCATCATAACAAAACCTTGTCATTTGGTGGAATATATTTTTGTTGATTGATTTGAGAAGCAAAACGCATGTTTGATGAGGTTCAATGATGTATTTCATTGTGAACATGTTCATAGTGTTAATGCATAACTCATATATTTTGATTCTCAACTAACATCTTGGTTTATCATGTTTTTCAGGATGCAAAATCATTATTGATCTTCATGGGATTATGGTAACATTTAATCAATTATTTCCCTCTGGTTTTGATGGAGGTTTTAGTTATTTTTCAAACTCAAACTGTCTTACAATATTCACCATTTTCAATCCAACCATTGGATTTCCCCTCTAAAATTTTATGTTGTAGCCTTGGGGGTCCTCTTTCCAACGCTTCCAGTCTCGCTTCGATCATAGTTCGGAGCTAGGAGAATTAATTCCTGCCGCCGAAGCGCGCAGAGCTGTTTTTGTGTACCTTGCCTGAAAGGGTCGACCCTTGGGGTCGACCCCCACTGAAAGGGTCGACCCATGGGGTCGACCCCTTTAAACCTGGCTCTTTTTTTGGCCCCGACAGCAACGTAGTTGCCAAGGGTCGACCCCTGTAACAGAGGGTCTCTTTTTGTGTATTCCAGCAACCTGGTTGCCGAGGGTCGACCCCAAGGGTCGACCCCTTTCGGACGGGACTTACGAAAGTGTTTAAAACTCATCCTAAACCCCTTGAAACTTTACCAAAACACCCCCCAATGGTTCTTAATCATACTAGGGTGTTTCTAACATGTGTGAGGAGGGTTTTATGTGTCTTTTGGGCTCTCTAAGTTATATATATATATGAGCTACGAGATTCACAAGGTATTAACCCTAATCAAAGTGTGTTCTTCCTTGTAGGAGAAGAAAGGGCTGAAACGGTGGAGAAGCTCCAGAGGTCTTCAACATCAGATCTGATCTACTTCCCTTGTGATTTGGAGCTCGTGATAGAAGAAGAAAAGAAGCGGTTCGAGGAGAAGAACAAGAGGACGCCAAAATCGTGTTCATCCGACTACGAACTGAGAAGAGCCAGATTGTTCTAAAGAGGGGGAGCTTTACATTTCAGTTTTGTTGTGTGGTTTAGTGTTTAGAAATTGTTCTGGGTTGATTGTATCCATATCTGATTTCCACATAAATTCCTAAACGATTTTCTTGTGTGGGTGTTCGGAGAAAGGGTTCTCCGAGTGGTTTGTGTTGACGCTTGTGCATCGTATGCGGTGGAGGTTATTTGTGTGTGTGCTTGGAGATATTGTGGGGTGTGTTCCCTGTGTATGGTTGGGAGTTTACTCCCGTGTAGCTGTGTAGGCGTCGTCCTACGTGTGTGTGTGTTGGGGTACATCCCCATGTGTGTGCTACTCTAGTAGCGTGTGTGTTGGGGTTTTTACCTCGTGTGTGTGTGGGGAGAAATCCCCGTGTTTACTGCATTCACAGCGTGTGGAGAAAGCCTTACCGGTTTGGTAAGGGGTGGATGTAGGGAACCCGTCGTGGTCCCGAACCACCTAAAAATCCCCGTGTCTCATGGTTTGATTTGTGTGTATGTATCTCTTTTTAGTCTATATACGCAATCGTGTGAGCTCGGTGAGATTGAGAGAATTGAGTAATCCTACTTGTTCCAATTCAGTCAATCTCATTAAGTTTGTTAATTCCGTTGTGAGGTCGGTTAAGATTTTAATTGGACATAGTTTTTAGTAGGAGGGTTCTATTCACCCCCCCTCTAGAACCGTGTCCCTGCACTACGGGACCCAACAATTGGTATCAGAGCGAGGCTCTGTTGACCTTAGATCTAACGATCTACAGAGTGATCCTTGTGCATTCTACAATCATGAATTACTCTACTGATCAAATCTCCTTGAATTGCATTCCTACTTTTGATGGTCATGATTATATTTCATGGAGAAATGCTATGTGTGTTTATCTTGGTTTGCATGAGCCTAATATTTGGAAGGTTATATGTGAAGGTTCATACAAGCTCCCTACTGAACAGAACAAATGGAATGATATGCATGTCAAGAAAAATGCAATGAATGTTATAGCATTAAATTTCCTCATAAATGCCATTGAATCTAACATACTTTCACAAATTCCCTTGTGCAGGTCGGCAAGAGATCTTTGGGATGCGTTGGCATGAAAGTATGAAGAAGAAGTGATGGATCCATGTTTAATGGCTCACGGTGAAGAAAATACTAAAGAGGTGAATTCTAACCCTGACTCTGATGAAGATGAAATATCTTTTGAAGAACTACTTGATGCTTATGAGGAGTTGTCGAGTAGATACAAGAAGCTCAAATCTGAAAATAAAAGTCTGAGAAAGAAAACTAGTGAGAATGTGCATGATAATCTTTCATGTCAAAACTGCAATACTCTAGATTCAAACATTAAGAACTTAAAATACAAAAATGAACTTTTGGAATCTAAAGTTGAATTGTTTTCAGATGAGATGTCTTGTTTGAATGAAGAGCTTGAAATGTTGAGAAAATCTGATACCGCTCTTGAAACAGAAAATAATTGTTATGAGTTGCGTGAGGAAAATAAAACCTTGTTGTCTAAAATCTCCCTGCTTGAGAAAACTGAAAAATGCTTGAGGAATAAACTTGATTCACTAACTGATGATGAGAGAATGTTTGAAAAACTCCTTGATTGTAAAATAGATAGCAGGTGCATCATCCAACGGCCTTGAGCAGTACCCCAAACATGAAGCTCCTTATACCGAGCATCGAACTTCCAATGATAGACACCATTCATCTATCAAGGGAGCTATTTCTAAAGGAGCCAGTTCATGTCAAGATCCCTGCTTCATGAGCGGAACTCTCAAATTTTTGTTATGATATTTTGCTAAGAGAGTTACCGTTCATATATGAATGTCCAAAGGGCCTTACTAGAAGTCCATCAAATGAGAGCCCATGGGCCCTGACCGCACTGATTGGACTGGTTGGTCAGAAAAGGACTAGGCCGTCTCTTCATTGGAGAGAGCATGCAGGGCCAAGAGGTCAGGAAGCCATGTTGAAGGTTGAGAGGCCGCACTATGAGAGAGTATTTACCAAGAAGAGGGAAAAGCATAAAGTGAAGCTTAAGGATAATAAATCCCTTGTTGAAGGAGCCCACATCAGTTCATCCACTTCCTATCCCAGTTCATCGCTGCTCATGCTGCTATTCAGCTTCTTTTTATGGGCAGTCCATTGGTTAAGGAGACGCCTTTTGTCACCTAAATCTAAGCCATCAAGCTCCTCTGCTCTAGGATCCCCGAACCCTCTCATTCCTCGTTGTCCGGAGCTTCCGGACCCCTACATTCATCCCTGTCGGAACCTCCGGACCCCTCCCTATTTAATTCCATGTTTTTATCCATCTCTCACCCCCATCCGGAACCTACGGATTTCTTATCTTATTCTCCATCTCTCTCAGGGCATCGCGCCCTTCCATCCCATATCCACCTGGAACCTCCGGGCCTCTCCTTCTTTCGATTTATCCTTTTGTTCTTCCAAGTCATCACGTCCTTTATTCTTTTCACCCCTTTGAATTGTCTTTTTACACACCTCCCAGGGCATCGGGTCCCTCATGATCTTCTTCCTTCGGAACCTCCGGATTCATTTCCCCATGATTCTCCTCCTTTACGTCCGGACCCTTCGGATCCGCCTCTCTCGATTCATCAATTTCTGATTCTTCTCGATCCCGCTCCTGGGTTCAACCCGGTTCCTTCCACATCAACTTCCTCGGGCACCTGCCCGTTCTCACACTGTTTCCGAGGCTTTAGTCCTCACTGATTTCTTTGATTTCTTCTCATCCTGTAAATTCTTCTAGGTACCTTTCACCTAAATCTTGTTTTATCCCACACTTATTTAAAATAAACCGCCCTAGTTGGAGGGTTGTTGTATAAGAGGACCCTTACCGGAGTTCTTTTAAGGTGTCTTGATGACAATGAGGTCTGGAAATGTGTAGAGGAAGCACACTCGGGTGTGTGCGGTGGCCACGTGAATAGCCAAATGCTCGCTAAGAAGATCATTCGCCAAGGCTTTTATTGGCCCACTATGGAAGAGGATTGTGCTGTCTATGTCCGTAGGTGTGTCAAGTGTCAACTTCACGCCGATAAAATCCATTCACCATCTTCCTCACTTCATCCAGTATCCTCCCCATGGCCTTTCTCCATGTGGGCATTCGACATCATTGGTCCCCTAGGTGATCCCAATTCCCTCACCAAGCAGAAATCTTTCATCCTTACTGCGATAGAATACTTCACCAAATGGGCCGAAGCCGAAGCTTACACGGAAATCAAGGCGTCAACAGTCTGCAAATTCATCATGAGGAACATCCTCGCCAGATTCGGCGTCCCAAGCACGATCGTCACCGACAATGGGCCACAGTTCATTTCTCAGGACCTACAGGACCTCTGCAAAAGGTACGCAATTGCATTGCATCATTCGTCGCCTTATTACCCACAAGGTAACGGCCAAGCGGAGGCCACCAATAAAACATTCTTCAAAATCATCAAAAAAACCTGCGAGTCTAGTAAGTTTTCAGACTGGCCAGAAAAACTTATCGAAGCCCTATGGGCCTATCGCACTTCAATCCGTACCCCCACCGGGCAGACTCCATTTGCCCTTACTTATGGTATGGAAGCGGTAGTCCCGTACGAGACTCTGATCCCTTCTCTCAGGGTACAATTGGATGAGGAATTTCCCCTCGACGATCGTCGTAATTCACTCCTCGCCTAGTTGGAACTCTTGGATGAGAAGCGGCTGGCCGCCGCCGAACACGCGCGTGTGTATCAAAATAGACTCGCTCGCTTTTACCAAAAGAAAGTCGTTGAGAGAAAATTCAAAGTTGGTGAGATGGTCGTAAAAAGAATTTTTGTCAAACCTGGAGGGCCGCGTTCTAAGCTCCAACCCAATTGGGAAGGACCATCCGCGTACCCTGGCAACGCCTACAAGCTAATCAACGCCGAAGGGACCGAGTTATCCCACCCTTGGAATGGGCTTTATCTTAAGAAATACTACCCTTAGCATAAAACAAACAAACAAAAATGATGAAAAGATAAAAAAACATCAAAAAACAAAGAAATACCAAAAACCACTAAAAATATGGAAAATTCAAAATGTCGATGCCTGGCAGTCACCATGTAGTTAAGTCCCTGCATCTAACCTGCATGTTAGGATAGGGCCCATTAAGGCTTGGTAGGCACCGGGTCTTAGTTTGCCAGAACCGTGGAGATCCCTATCCGGCCACGTCGGCCTATGCTCGCTCGAAGGAAGCTAACATGTGCTCACTTATGTATTTTATTCAAAAAAGTTGGTAGCATCACCTACGGTGGGGCCCCACCCAGAAGATCTCCGGAAGCTGTAATCTTTATTCTTTTCTCTTCGACCAAATGAGACAGTCGGCACCCTTAAAACGCTGAGCATGAGAAACCGAAACTCAAACCCCAAAGGCAAGAGTAGGATCCATTTCCTCGAGCATCGATCAGAGCACGAGAAGAGGGCAGTGTCCCCGCAGGCATACGAAAAGGGAGCCCACAAACGTCAAACGACTTTATCTCCCTCACAAAAAGAAATACAAAATCAAAATCAAGAGAAAAGCCTGGTCGTGACCGTGCCTGTTGCGATAAACGGAACCCCTCAAAGCAAAAGTCTGAACCCACAAAAGGGGCCGTGGAATGTAAATGCTTGAGATTTGGCCCGAAGTTGTCCGAAAGGAAAGAGTTAATGGGCCCTTATTCGCTCGCCGGGTTAACGGCTTTGCCGGTCCTCTCAGGAGGTTTATCCCCTACACTCTTCCTTCTTCCTCTAAAGATGAAGGTTCGATGGAGTTTCTGAAGGGTGAAAACTGCCCAGGGTCTGCGACCTTATTTTAATATACACATATGGTTGCCTACTTTGAAAAGCAAAAGCTATCGCTGCGAAGGAGTCTCCGTGTTTCTGACTGGTCAAGACCCCTGTTTACCGCCTTGATGTCCTCTTGTTTAAACCTCAGGCTTAGGCCAATGCAAGCGCGTCACCTATGGGTGCGACGACATCTGATTCCGGGTCAGCGCCGCGCGGTTGGTCGTTAGGGTTCCAGGGTGTTCCATCATATACCATCTAGAGTTGTGAGGAAACAGACCCGGGTCGGGCAAATCTTTTACCTCAAACATCTTTTGGGTGAATCCCTGTGGTCGGAAGCGACTGGGAGCCTAAGCATGGCATGACGGTATTATCATCAGGGTAAGTCTTAGCCGGCGGGATCATCATTCGAGAGGTCTAGAGGCCCAAATCAACCTAGATGTGCACTTAGGATACCTGGGAGGTTAGTAAGAAACCCCTGTTCTCACGTAGGTTAGGTGCCATGTGGGTGCTTGCCGGGCGTTAGCAACAAAAAAATTGAAATGATAAAAACAACAAAAAAGGGAAAAAAAGAAAATGTACATATTTGCAAACAAAAAATCTTTTTTATGATAAAACAAAAAATGCCAAATATAAAAAAAGAAAACAAATCAATTTTGCATGATCGCATTTGCGTGCAGCATCTCACTTTTAATACTGCTTGCATTCGTGTGCTTGTCTGTCGCATTTATCATCACCGCATCTTTCCCTTGCCTTCGTTAAATAAAGGCTTGGCCCCTTGACCAGTTATCAAGGACAGTCACATGACCATTTGCTTATTGAGTAAGGGGCCAAGTCAGAACAGAAATTCTAATTTGTTTGTTTCAGTGATATGTGCAGGGATTCAGGCAACTGAAGCAAAGGTGAAAAATAAACAAACCGAACCTTGTATTTTATTCCAAAAAATAAAAAAATTACATCAAGTTCCGCCCTCCCTCTCCGCATTACTCGTCCCACTACTCTCCGGACAAAACGCTCTCAAAGGTGCTACCCAACTACGAAAAGTGGTACTCCTACCGCTTTGTACTCCCCTTCCTATTCCCACATCCCGGCGTTGATCCACGGAAGCAGCAGAGAAGCTACCAACACGAAAGCCGCGCTCTCGTGCTCTTCGGTAGCGCTCCTCACCATCCCTCAGCCACTGTTCAGCAAGACCAAGGCTGATTCGGAGTTCGAATAGTTGGGCCTACATGGCCCTTAGTTCCTCCCTTTCAGTCAATCTGTTGGCTCTTTCTCTCTCTGCGTCTCTTTCTCTCTCTGCCCGTTCTCTCTCACGGTCTTCCCTCTCCAACTGGAGAGTGATCCTCAGTTCCATAGCATCCCTGGAAGAGTCGTCATCAGGATGACGCCGTAGTTCCCTCTCCAGTTCTGCTATCCTAGCCTCTTTCTGCGCAGCTTGGGCAAGCGCTTCTTCTGTCTCCTTTTCCTGCCGAGTGTACCATCTCAGATACGGGATAAGGCGTAAACAAGGAAAACTCAACACTAAAACTTTTACCTGTATACGGAGCATCCCTTCTGCCTCCGCAGCACGCTGCGTGGCATGAGCAAGTTGCTCATGAAGCAAGTCGAGTTCTGAGCTGGAAGAGGCACCACCTACTCCCATCGCTGGGGAAGCCGCGCCAATCTGGGCAAGCTACGACCGCGTGAATTAGCAGCAAACATCTGAAATCGGGGTTTCAATTAAGAACGCACTGTACACCTACCAAGGCGCTCGTAGCTCCGCGGGCATCGTCCAATTGTTGCTCCATCTCTGCCAAGCGAGTTCGTAAATTCGCTATCATGGTATCACGGATATCCTACAGCCATACGAGTCAGCATTTCCACCAGAAAACTAAAAAAAAGGAGAAAGAAGAAAAGAGAAAAAGGGGAAACCTACCTCCACAAGTCCCCAGGATTGGAACCGCTCTGCGTACTTTCTCTTGTATAGACGCAGGTAATCCTCGCTATCCCGCGCATGTGATTCTACAATCGTGCCACCCCGTTGCCAGTCTTCACACTGTTCAGGGAACCGCACGCGCCAGTCAATGCAGGTCGCCGGTCCTCGCGTCTTTCTCCCGACATGAGGTGGCGCAGCTGAATCCACCCATTCTTGAGCCAGTCCTAAAGTCCTCATAACTAATCGTAGCCGAAGTGGCTCGATTTCATTCAGGTAGTGCATCCACAGTTCCCGTCCGAACCGGGCACGACTTGCTAGAACCCACGGCTGGTCGGCATCAACCATGTCTGAGTAGGGTCTCTAGTTTACCATCGCTGCAGGGAACTCCTGTAGCTCCCGCCTTAGCACCATCAGTTGGTAGGTTAGGGGTGCCGCACTCATGATAGGTTCCCACCGCCTGGCTAGCGGCACCATCGCGGGTCGCCAATGCCGAGCTCTCCCCATAGGGAGGTAATAATAGCTCCACAGCTGCTCGACACAGGTCATCAGTACCTTGCAAAAACACAAAAAAAATACAAAACAAGCAAAATCAAAAATACCTGGATGAATGGTGTGAAACCACTCACAGTCATCTCACGGTCCGTTTCTTAGAATAGGCCTGCAAACAAGTGTGCCAGCATGGCGGCTCCCCAGGCATAGTACCCTACTCTTTCAAGGTCTGACAGCAGCTCCAGGAAGCAACATTGGATACCGTCCCCTTTCGAGCTTAGTACCAATCTCCCCAAAAGGAAGAGGAGAAATCTCCTCAAATCTATGTTGCATCTTTCCCAGTTGCCGAAGTCTGTGCAGTACACGGCACGGCATCCTATCTCCATCCTTTCCATGAACTCTTCCGAGGATTCATCGTCCCGCCGACGAGTGTCGGTGAGCCCTAATGCATCCATGAGCGACGCCCTAGCTACGACCTATTTTTCCGACCATCTAGGTCCAAACCTAGTAACTTCTGGGCACCTTCTCTGTAGTCCGCGTAAGTGACTCCAGTCACTGCCTCGCCCTCCACCTTCAGGCTTGTGATCCGGACCACATCCTCCAAGCTGGGCACCATGTGCCCCCAGGGCATCAAGAATGCCCGGCTCACTGGGTCCCATCTCTCACACAAGACTTGGATCAGAACCAGGTCAGGCTTGATCGGCTCGATCCGAAGGAAGGTGCCAAAACCCATCACGTCTAGCCTCGCCTTCTGAAAATCTGGGAGGCCCCTGTACGCTGCTACTACCAACTCCCATGAGATTTGTGATTTCATCACAACCTACACATACAAGGAATGGAGGTGAGGTTTGGTCAGAAGAAAGGAAGAAAGAATGAGAAAAGGGCAGGAAAGCTCAGCTTACGAGTTGTGATTGGGCCTTTTCGCTGAAGTGCCATTCGAGGTCCGAAAGCCTCCTGGAACTACTACCACTAGACCTGCTTCTCTTCGAGGAATGGGAAGATTCGCCCTCCATCCAACTCTCAGAATCTTGAACTCCTCCTCTCCCGTGAGAACTTGTGCTCCCCGAGTTAGTCCTCGATATACCTGGGAAGATAAAAGGGACAAGAATTTATAGAAATGGAAGGAGTGCAGGCCAAGATTGCCTCCATCACCTGTTAATGATAGCCCTCGCGATGAGGCACCTGCCATGCGATCCCGTGTGTCACTTCACCGCTCGCACGGGGTGATTGATCGACGACTAGCCCCCTATGTTGTCTAAGGATACCCTATCATGTTTTGGAGGACGTCCACAAAATTTGACACAACATTTGGGAAAAGGGACTAGGGCCGTCATTATTGACTTCGACGGTAGATTCCCGTGAAAAATGGTCACAACAAGACGCGATTCTCTGCTCGGGCTAGAGTCTCGACAAACCCATCACATGGGAACAGTACAAAGGAAAGGAAGTGTAGGGAAGAAGGAATGCACAAGAGAACAAACGAGCAGCAGAAAATCAAATCACTCCATTCATAATTCTACATAAGCTGTCATAAACACTACAATCATAGAGAGGTGGCGAGTCCACCAGCTCGCCGATCCTCACCATCACTCATCTCTTTGGGCGCTCCTCTCCTCTCCCATGAGGTGTGGGTCCCTCAGAAGCCTCTGGGATCCTCGTGCAGCAGCACCTGCCTCGCCTCTTGGCGCCTGCTCCGCAGCAGTGACTCGCTGCTCCTCCCCTGGCGTGGCGAAGAAGCCACTAGCGGCAAAGCGACCGGACTGGCGGAGTCGCTCCCCGAACTCTCGCGCTCTCTCGTAGCGCGTCTCCATCCCTCCTAGCCTCTGCACGACGGCCTGAAGACCCAGCTGGAGCTCCCTCACTTGGGCCTCCAAGGCCCTCCTCTCGGTCTGATCCCGCTGTCGCTCGGACCTTCTCTCGGCTTTCTCTCTCTCTGCCTCTCTCCTCATCATCTGCAGAAGAACCCTTAACTCCAGGATGTCTAGAGAAGGTCTCTCCTCACCGCGATGTCGCAGCTCTGCTATAGTCGCCACCCAGGCATCACGCTCCTCTTCCGCCCGGGCAGCCCGAGCCACCGCACCGGCAAGTTACTCCCGGAGGGAGGCAATCTCGAGAAAAGGGGCCGAGGAACTGGAAGATGCGCCACCAATCATCCCCGCCGTCGCCGTCTGCTGGGCACGCTGGAACAAAATAAACAATGGCCGTCAGTGAAACTCCAAATCTGAAGATAAAAGTGCGGCACGTAACTTACCAGGAGCGACAGCTCATGTTGAGTGACGGCCAGCTGCCGCCTAACCTCTGACAGTTGGGCGCGTGAGCCGCCGATGCCACGCGTGTCCCCAGCTTGGGGAAGCCCCGCATAACTCTCTCTCTGCCGCCGCAGGAAGTCGGCGCTGTCCTGCACCAATACACTCCCTTGCTGTCCAGGGAGACGTACGTGCCAGTCCTCGAGCCTCGCCTTACCGTGACTCTCCCTCCTGACACGGCTCGGCTCGTCCGCACTCGCCCACTCATCGGCCAGGCCCAAGGTCCTCGCCATGTCCTGCACCAAGAAAGAAGGGCCTCGCATCATAACAAAGAACGCGTCCCCTGTCTAGGACGCGCCCATCATTTAAGTGCAACACTCACCGAACCCTTTCCCCCCTTGCACGGCTTGCTTCAAAACCCAAAATAGATCAAAGAGGGGGAAAACCAAGCACTCACCGATCCGTGTTCACCTCCTTCCGCGCCATTGGGCCCCTCGGGTCCCTCGGGGGCCCGAAGCGGCCCTTCCTCCTCCATGGACGCCGTTCCGTGTTCTTGTGTGTCCCTCCTCGGGCGAGAAGTTCCTCGTCCTTCTCCACCCTCACCATGGTCGGGCCCACCGAACTCCATCGATCAAAAGAGGAGGAAGACGAAAAGGAGGCGAGCGAGTTTCGGTGGAAGGCGGGCTCGTTTGCGGGTAAGGCACGGGAGAAGAAAGGCCACCCGACGCTTTAAATTTGAATTCAAGGATTAAGACGCGTCCTCGCGCTTGGACGCGCCCAAAAAAGGGGGAGAAAGGAAACAGAATCCCCCCGTGCAAAGCGTAGTTCCCCGCTGTTCAGGGCATGGTCTCGTCGAGCGTGCCTCGAAGGACAACTCAGTGCAAAGAAGAAATTGTGGGAGAGAGAAATGTACACACAACACAAGAAAGCCATTTTCATTTCATATAATAGCCGAAAGTACATCATGCAGTAAGGAGGGTGGAGTGTACAAGCAACTCTCTAACTCTCACCATCACCTTCCTGGTCATCTCTCTCCTCCCACCTCTGACAAGGATCCCTAGGGGGCCTCTGCGACCTCTGCGAACCCTGAGAAGCCGTGCTCGCCTCTCCAGGTGGCACCATGCCAGCCTCCAGGGTGCGGCGACGCTGCTCGGCCGAAGAAACTAGAAAGCTGCCCACAGAAAAGGAACCGGACTGACGAAGTCGCGCCCCACGCTCCTTCGCCTCTGATACCGCTCCTCACTCTCCCGAAGTCTCCCCTCCACCGTGCCAAGACTTAGCCGGAGCTCCGACACCTGGGCCACCAGAGCTCTCCTCTCGTCCCAATCTCGATATCGCTCTGCCATCCTGTACTCCCTTTCTTTCTCTATGGTCTCCCTATCCCTCTCCCTCTCTCTCTCTAGGGTCTCCCTATCCCTCTCCCTCTCTCTCTCCATGCTCTCCCTTTCTCTCTCTAGGGTCTCCCTATCCCTCTCCCTCTCTCTCTCCACGCTCTCCCTATCCCTCTCCCTCTCCTCTCTCTCCCTCATCGCCTCTCTCCTCGACAGCTCGAGGGCGATCCGCAGATCCACTACATCGCGAGGAAGCTCCTCAGCCTCCCGTTGCCGCTCCTCCTCTAGCTCCGCAATCCGGGCGTCACGCTCTGCCACCCAGGCATCGCGCTCCTGCTCAGCACGAACAGCATGGGTCAGGGCCTCCCGAATCTCGGCCACCTGTCAAAGCACGTATGCACCGTAAGAGAATAGTGATAGAAGGAAAGCAGCTAGAAGAGAGTCGAGGTCAGGCAGACACTCACTCGAGCCTCGCGGTCACGCTCGGCCTCCTCAGCCCGAGCCACCGCATACGCCAGCTGTTCCTAGAGGGCAGAAACCTCCGGAGGAGGGCCCCGCGAACTGGAACCCACTCCACCAGCCATCCCGGCTGCTGCTGTCTGGTGGGCCCGCTGAAACACGGGGAAAACGTCAGTCAAAGACTAAACATCAAAAATCCAGGTCACAAAAAAATGCATTGCATAGACTCACCAGGATCTCCAACTCCTGTCGGATGGCCACCAACTGCCGCCTGGCGTCCGCCAACTGGGCCCGCAGGTCGGCGATCATGTTGTCACGAGCATCCTGCATTGCACATAAGTTAGAGCCACATGCATATACATAGAAGGGTGAAGCAGTTTTCATCACACTTACCCCTGCCATACCACCGAGGGAGAGGCGGTCCCCGTACGTAGCTCGATACCGTCTCATGTAATCTGTGCTGTCCTGTACATGGGACACCACTGGGACCCCGCCCTGCTGCCAGTCCTGGTACTGTGCTGGGAAGCGCGTACGCCAGTCCACAATCTTCGCCTTCCCCTTGGTCTTCCGCCCGATGCGGGCCGGCTCATCTACATCAACCCACTCCTGGGCTAGCCCCAACGTCCTCATAACCAGCCTCAGCCGAAGCGGCTCGATCTCGTTCAGGCAATGGACCCACACGTCCCGCCTGAAACGAGGAAGACCTGCTACAACCCAAGGCTGGCCAGCGTCGCCCATGCCCAGGTAGGGTCTCCACACCACCTGCATCACCATACATACATCATGATAGTTACCATTCAGTCACATGCATAAAAAACACAAAAAATCATACGCATCATACCATGGCCTCGGGATACTCGCTCAGTTCCCGACGAAGTGACCCCAGCTGGTAGCCGTGGGGTGCTGCAACCACGACTGGCCTCCACTGTCGCGCTAGAGGCACGGCCCTCCTGTTCCCATGCCTAGCCCTCCCCATCGGGAAATAGTAATAGCTCCACACCTGCATCCACCATACATCATTAGTACAATAATTGCATATTTAACTGTGGAAATGCATAAATAAAATGTTTACCTGGAGAAAAGGTGCGAAGCCACTGACTGTCGTCTCCTTCTCCGAAGTCTGGGAGAGATCGGCAATCAAATGGGCAAGCAGAGCCGCCCCCCACGCGTAGTGTCCCACTCTGTCCAGATCCGCCAAGATCCCGAGGAAACGACAGTGGATGCCATCCCCCTTCGTCCCCAGCAGAAGGCGGCCCAGGAAGAAGAAAAGAAACCTCTGGAGGTCTAGATCCACCAGCTCCCGCTCGCTCGGGTCCTGGGTGAAAGCTGCATGAGCGTCTCCCTCCAGTCGTGCCAGAAACTCCGCTCCAGTCTCGCTAACCCGCTGACGCGGGTCAACGAATCCGAGTGCCTCCATGATCTCCACTCGGCCAACTACCCTGCTGTCCCTGTCAGTCACGCTTGTCTCTAACCACAGCAGGTCCAGGGCACTCTCTCGATAGTCGGGGTAGGTGACCCCGCTCACCGCCTCTCCATCCACCCGTAGCCTGGTGATCCGAGCCACGTCCTCCAGTGACGGCACCATGTGCCCCCAGGGCATCAGAAACGCCCGGCTCGGTGCGTGCCACCGCTCCCTCAATGCCTGGATAAGAGGAAGGTCGAGCCGAAAGGGCTCGATCCGAAGGAAAGCTCCAAAGCCCATGGCGTCCACACGCACCCTCTGAATGTCTGGCAGCCCACGGTATGCTGCCACCACTAGGGACCAGCTGATCCGGCCCTTCATCACACCCTGCACACCACAAAACCAATAAAAAATACATCAGCATCATGAATAATATTAAGCAATAACACTATATATTCTACTTATTTATTTTATTTTATCTTATCTTTAAAATTTTTTAGGATTTTTATGGAGGCGTCCAGAACATTGGACGCCTCCTCTCTATTTTCCTTATTTTCTTTATAGAAAAACCCAAAACAAAAAAAATATATTAATAATATATATATTATTATGGAGGCGTCCCAGGTCCTGGACGCCCCCCTTATTTTTTAAAATCCTATTTTATTACTTACGTAAATAAAAAAATAAACAAAAAGAAAAAGAAAATGTGGAGGCGTCCAGGCACCTGGACGCCTCCTTTCCCCCACTCCCCGGCCTTCTCTCACAGCCTCTCGTCCGCCCGTTTTGCCCGTTGAACCACAGAGTGAGAGTTCCGAGGGGCTTATCGGATCGTGCTCGTCCTCTCCCGCGTCGCCAGCATCCACTGCAGCCTCCACAGCCAAAGGAGGAGCCTCCTCCTCCGCGGCAATCTCCTCCGCCGTAGCAGTCTCCTCGGCATCGTCTCTCAGCCTCCTCGAACGACGAGCCCGTCGTTTGCGCTTCTCTCCACCCTGGCTCGGGCCTCCTAGCTCCATTGGGACGAAGAATGGGTCGTCTGGTTTGACTGGGTCGTTTGAATGAACAGTAAATGAGCAAAGGGGGGAGGCCCCCTCATATATATAAAATCCATCTTTTTTGGGGCGTCCAGGCGCCTGGACGCCCCCACCTTTTTTATTTTTTTTTCAAAATTCAAAAATGTAGGGGCGTCCAGGCGCCTGGATGCCCCCAAAACAAAAATTAAAAAAACTAAAAAATAAAAAAATTAGGGGCGTCTAAGACCCCGGACGCCCCCAAAAAAAATAATAATAATAAAAATTTCAAAACAAAAAATAAATAAATAAAAAATTAGGGGCGTCCTGGTCCCTGGATGCCCCCATAATAAAAATTTCAAATATATATATATAATAAAAGAAAAAAAAAGATAAGAGTATGTATATAATCCAAACAAAGAAAAACACAAAGAAAAAGAAAAACCATAAAAAAGATAATAATAATTAAGGGGACAAGGGTCCAAAACATCCATGCCAGATTTTATTCCATCAGAAAAGCAGAATGAGCTACATCAGGGGTTTAGGCGCCTTTGGCCTTAACTTCCCCAGTTCGGTTACATAAGCCCTCCACAGCTCACATTCTTCCCCCACGTGCGCTAAGGCCTTTCCCGCAACACTTGTCTTCCAGGGAGCTTTAATGGCTTTCGCTTCCCTCGCATCCGCTTCAGTACCCAACTCTCTCTTCTTCAAAGGAACGATGCCAGTCGATATTGGGAATGAATGGCGTGGAATGCCGACCTGGAGGCAGCATCGATGCGCGTTATAAAGGACAAACTCGGTCGCGCCGATCAGTTGAAGATCAACTTCGGGAGAAGGCCTCATGAGGAGATCAAGCGAAAGCAAACATGCCGGTGCGCAAGTGAAGAAGCCTTGTGTCACGGTGCGGAAGTGAGACCGCCAGTCTTCACGTTTCTTCAGCCACAGAACACGGTTCGCTACAGTACCACCAAAGCCTAACACGTCGGCTATATGATAAAGCGGGCTTTGTTGGAAGAGCTTCGAGGCAGTTGGCATTCCCTCGCGGTGGTCGAATTTGAAATGCAAATCAAGCCAGCAATTCAAGACAAGTGCGCAACCAAATGGAGGCTTACCCATGCTCGAGGCAGTAAGACCACTGTAAAGATAGGCAAGGACGGCGGGTCCCACCCTCTTTCCACTCCAGATCCCGCAGATAGCACTCAATTGGTCTTCCTCCACCATGTTGTCGGTATAAGGAAACAAGAGAGCACCCGCCAGACAAATGGTGAACCCTTTCATGTTTCCCTCCAAATAGTCATCATCTGGTGACCCTCTCAGGGCATCCATGACCCACTCCGCGAGCTTTTGGAGAACGATCCCCTTTTGAGTACGGACCTTTCGGGCTGCGTCGGGCGACATGAAGCTTCCAAGAACGCTTTCGGAAGTCCCCCGTGTCAGCATCCGCATAGCCTTCACCTTCCCATCACTCTTGAATTTCTTCAATCCGAGCAGAAGTTCCACCTCCTCGAGGAGGATGGTCACCTCGAAGGTCGGGAAGATAAAAGTGTGGGTCTGGGGATGCCAGATCTCCACTAGTGCGCCCATAGCCGCCCAGTCCGTACGAATCTTCTCGTAGTGTTTGGCGTGAATAAGGAGCCCCTGCAGATGCCACTTCGAGAGTATGGCCCTCATGCCGATAGAGATGTTGGAAGTTAGCTTTGAAAGCCATGGAAGTTTGGAAAACTTCCTCGGGCCTGGGAAGAGTGGATATGGCTGGAAGAGAAAGGAAAGAAGAAGAAATGAAGGAAGTAAGAAGAAGGTTCATGTGGAGAAATTTGAAAAGAACCAACTTACCATATGTGACATGATCGTCCTGATGTGTAGTGGACAGTGGATCTAGAGGGGAGGGGTGAATAGATCAGCCCCACTTTTCGCAATGCGGCCCTCTAAACAGCTAGTTAAAATGAATTACAGCGGAATAGAAACTAGCTTCCAAGTATGCTATGATTCACTTAGCAAGATAAGCAAGATATATAATAATTCGATCCTAAGCATGCACCTAGAACGATTCAATCACACAAGCAAATCACGCTAGATAGGATTTTTAAGGTGGTTCGGACTGAATCCTCAGCCCTACGTCCACCCCTCACCAAAACCCGGTGAGGCTTCACTTGTGCAGCGCATAGAACCACAAATCGAAAACCACCGATTGCCTTCCTACTCACCACCTGGTAGGGACGTCAACCGCAAATTGGAACACCCTCCAATTGCCTTCCTACTAACCACCGGTAGGGATGAATCACACTTTCAATGTTTAAACAATAATGAAAATGAAACAAATGTGAAGGAACTAAAACAAGAGATTGAGTTATGAGTGAAAATGAATTGGCCCTTGTATGAAATGTTGATCAGCAACAAGGCTCCTCTTGGCTTCAACTCAATCTTCTTGATTCACCCTTGATTGGATGAATGTTCTTCACGGAGTACTGTTCACGTGAACAGTACCTCTTCCTTCAATTCTTCTCTCTTGATCTTCTCTTTGAATTTCTTTGAATGAATGAAGGAGATGATGATGCTACCTTGAATCTTGATTGCTTCTTTAGCTTCTAGGAGTTTGAATGCTTGAAATATCACCTTGAATGAGGTGGAAAGAACTTGAATGGATGAAGATGATTTCCCTTAAAGAACTTGAATCAAACCGGCTTCCTTGGATCACTTTGATAGCCTTGCTTTGATGTAATCTTCCTTGAAGATTGCTGGCTTTGATTTGAGCTTGATTCCCCTTTGATTGGATGAAAAACACATTCACGAACTACTGTTCACGTGAACAGTAGCTCGTCTCCAAGCTCTCTTGCAACCTCCCTTGCAGCCACCCTTGTAACCCCTTGAAGCATTAGGTTTTCCATCCCCTCAAGTGTTGGTTTTATAACCCTTGAATGGTCCATAGATGCCCCCTAGACCAGATCCACAAATCATGGAAGATTAGGTAAGATTTGATTAAACAAATCCATGGAAAGGGGCTAGCCACGAGGTGGATTTCGAGGTCAAACAAGGCTGCATCGGGGCTGGCGGTCGACCTAAGGCTCCTGGCGGTCGACCGCCACTGAAACACCTGCAAACGGGCGATCTCTGGGAAATCCGGTCGACCGCCACTGGTTGGCGGTCGACCGCCAGCTGCCAAACCTGCAGCTGGGCGGTCCCTGGCTGGGGCGGTCGACCGCCCCTGTGCTGGCGGTCGACCACCAGCTGGGCAGAGCCCGGGTCACCCCGGTTCGGTCCGTTGGCCGCACCAGCTCCGTCGCTTGAGTCCGTTAGCCGCCCGTTCATGTTTGTGGCATCGACCTTGATTGTCTTGAAGTTTTATTACTGAGTCTTCAAGTCAAATTTTGTTCCGGGGGCTCCGCCCCCGGAAACCCCCGCAAGGGGCGCTGCCCCCTTGACCCCGCGACCTGACCGTGCAGGTCGATCCGCGTGCGAGGGCGCAACATTGAGCTTTCATGTGCATTTCTGTCATGAACAAAATATCACATATGTCAGTCATAAGAGCGTGGAAAATAACAATGACTAATAGTGTTAAGCCATTATCAAAACCAAGAATACACAAAACTCATATGACTATAGAATGATGTCGAATGACCCATGTGACCACAGAATGACTCAAATGACCTCAGGGACACAACATTCTCCCCCTCAGATGACCCTCGAGGTCGGAGAGTCGCCTGATCTCGCCGCTAGACCTGCTTCTCTTCATAACGCGGGAAGACTCTCCTTCCATCCTGAAACCTCTAGATTCTCCTCTCCTTCCTCTCCTGAGCTTCCAAAACCCACCTTGGTGCATTTGAATGAACTAGCCTAAGGGGAGTTCTTATAGGAAGGGAAGGGCGCTACAGGACAAAACATGTCACATCAGTGGTCTTTGTCAAGATTTTATCTGGATCTCCTTTGTACTGTGGTGCGATTCTACTATGATTCTGCTACTTTCTGATAACCTTTGCTAGTCTGTGCAGGTTTTACTAACGGACGTCTTTGTCCCACCTTTCCATGGTTGGTCCCACCATGTCATGCATCATAGTATATGATACCTACGCTAGAACATGTCAAGGACCTTGCGACCCGAACGAATCCGGGATTTGAGTTCCCCTTCAATAAAAATAGTGATGATCCCGAAGAATTTGGGTTGTACGGATAGGCCGTTAACTTGTGGTAGCATGGGGACGACGGTTCCATTCAGTGAGTTGGTGCGCGGATAAACGGGCCCCAGCCCAGTGTCAACTCACCGGATCGGTATCCTGACCCATTCTTAACAAGTTGACAATATTATCCTTGGCTATTTTCTATTTTAGTTTGTTTTAAATTTCTCTTTAAGCCCAGCATGCATTCATATAGGACTTTGATTTATTGCGAAGATCATTCAAGTGATTCGATTGCGAAAGCCGCTGTGCTTCAATTCTTACGAATATGAGATATTCCACTCCGAATGAAATACTGAGTTTCCTTGAAGCGGCCCTACGCTGCTCTTCCAAAGGAGACCCTTGTTTGGACAGACCCTCAGATATTCCTTTACTTTTTACCTTGTTTGACCCACCTTGGCTGCAGCACTTCCACATTGGCTGGTAACCGCTCCCCAAAGGTGAAACCTACAGGTTTATGACCCAGGTACTTCCACACCGAGAAGTTGGTCTCCTTTATTTTCGTGCCTGAGTGCACATTTCACCGTCCCTTATTTGATCTCCGTCCAAGCAACCGTCAAGACTTGAAAGACCGCCTTCAAGGTCGCCTCATTGAAACTTCAGGAAAGATTCCAGACAGTAACGTCAAAAGCGTGTCTCATCACACCTTGGCATCAACTTATCAGTCCGCTCCCACTTCATTTCACTCCACTTCGATACCATTCCACTACGTGTCGCTCCCTTGCAAAGCAGACGCCAAGGCGGGACAGCTGTAGACACGCCATTCTTGACGACTCCTGAGAAAGTCTCATATTACTATACGACGTCCCGCAACGGCTTACGCATTTTGAATCACTTGAGTGCTTCCTTTTCTTGAGTCTTCTTCCGCCCTTTTCGGCATCCGGAATCGTCTCGTCACGGCATTCGGACGGCATCAACACCAGTCAGACGCGTCAAGAGGTTCCGGAACCAAGAAGGGTGTCTGCCGGGCAGCCGCCAACGCCTGAACTGAGGACCCGGGTGGGTCTTAATGGGGGCGTCGAGGCCCCTGGACGCCCCCATTCTTTTAATTTATTTTATTTTTTATTTTTCAAAACCCAAAACACAAATAAAAAATAATATATTAATGGAGGCGTCCAGGCCCCTGGACGCCTCCATAAAAACAAATATAAAAAAATATATATATGCCAGTTGGCATAAAAAGACAAAACAAAATAAAAAATTATATATTAATGGAGGCGTCCAAGGTCCTGGACGCCTCCATAAAAATAAGCATAAAAAATATATAATGCCAGCTTTGGCATAAAAAGACAAAATAAATAAAAATAATATATTTATGGAGGCGTCCAGGCCCCTGGACGCCTCCATCAACTCTCTCACGGGCGCCGCCCATCGAACGACGGTTTGTCGTGTGTGAAAAAAGCCAAATTATGGAGACGTCCAGGCAGCTGGACGCGCCCATTTCTGAATCACGAGGCGCCGCTCACAAAACCACGCGTTGTGCCAAACCGCGTGCGGCCGTCGATGGTTTTCGGTGGACCTATTTGAGGCGTCTGGGGCCCTGGACGCCTCCACAAAAATATTCTGAAAAAATAGATAAAAATAGAATAAAATATTAGTTCGGCCCTGATGGAGGTGTCCAGGGTCCTGGAAGCCTCCATCCTCCGGAGCCCTATAAATAGAGGCCCACCCCCTCAGTTCTGGAGGAGCTTCGAAGAGATCCGATAGGCTGCCGGAGCCCAGAGGCTACGGAGCCATTTCTAACCCGTGGGGTCTTTTGTAGGTGGAGGTTCTGCGGGCTTCTCGGGTGCCCACGCTCGCGAGAGGAAGGTCGTCTTCATCCATGTGGACACCGAAAATTGCACATCCAGATGCCACGCTCGGCCCAGCATCAACAACGGCCCCGAGTGAAGAAACCCCGGAGAAATCAAGCACAAGAGGCCCCACGGCCCATGGGCCTCGAAGAAAATCAAATGGGCCACGACTCGTGCTCACAATGGGCTCAAAATTGCCCATTTTAGCTCTTCACCGGCACACCCCCAGGGGGGTTCAACGGCACACCCCCAGGGGGTTCAACGGCACGCCCATCCTGGGCTTCAGCGGCACGGTCTTCAGCGGCTCGCCCAGCCCCTTCGGCTGCCCAGCGGCACACCCTTGGGGTCTTCACCGGCACACCCCCAGGGGGGGGTTCAACGGCACGCCCATCCTGGGCTTCAGCGGCACGGTCTTCAGCGGCACGCCCAGCCCCTTCGGCTGCCCAGCGGCACACCCTTGGGGTCTTCACCGGCACACCCCCAGGGGGGGGTTCAACGGCACGCCCATCCTGGGCTTCAGCGGCACGGCCTTCAGCGGCACGCCCAGCCCCCTTGGCTGCCCAGCGGCACACCCCCAGGGGGGGTTCAACGGCACGCCCATCCTGGGCTTCAGCGGCACGGTCTTCAGCGGCGCGCCCAGCCCCTTCGGCTGCCCAGCGGCACACCCTTGGGGTCTTCACTGGCACACCCCCAGGGGGGGGTTCAATGGCACGCCCATCCTGGGCTTCAGCGGCATGGTCTTCAGCGGCGCGCCCAGCCCCTTCGGCTGCCCAGCGGCACACCCTTGGGGTCTTCACCGGCACACCCCCAGGGGGGGGGGTTCAACGGCACGCCCATCCTGGGCTTCAGCGGCACGGTCTTCAGCGGCACGCCCAGCCCCTTCGGCTGCCCAGCGGCACACCCTTGGGGTCTTCACCGGCACACCCCCAGGGGGGGTTCAACGGCACGCCCATCCTGGGCTTCAGCGGCACGGCCTTCAGCGGCACGCCCAGCCCCTTTGGCTGCCCAGCGGCACACCCCATGATCACGGGCCACTTCCCGCTTCGACGCCCCTGCACGAAGACTCCCGCCGTCCGGGGTATAAAAACCCCTCCCCTTCGTTTCGAACAAAAACAGAGGGGGACATACAGAGGAGAGGACGGACGGAGAGACACACACAGACGAACACACAGAGGGGAAGAGGCTCCGACAGTAGAAGACACACACACAGGAGAAAGAGGAAAAGAGAGAAGAGAAGAAGCGACCCTCCCGGCCTGAGCTCCGTCCGACGGCCACCGGGAAGAAACAAGAGTAAGAGAGAGAGAGCTTGTTGTATTGGGGGAGAGGGTTGGGAATAGTAGCCTATGTCTTAGGCCCCAATGTTTTCTTTCGTCTTGTATTTCATTCCTCCTCTCGTTCTCCGTCTTGGAGTCTTTTCCTTTTGTCCATGGCCTCATTTGGGCATTTTCTCTTGTAATATGCATGTAGGGATACGGTCCTTGGCATCCCACGAATGGAAACAATCACCCTCCTTGGGCCCTTTTTTTTGCTATTTCTGTTGGTTTGATCCTGCCTTCATAGTGCATGTATTGTGTTACCCGTTTCCTCCGTTCCTCCAGTTTCTTTTGAGCCACCACATCAATGTGATGCCTCCCCTTTAAAGCCTGGCCTTGTGAGTCCTCCATTCACTTCCAGTAACCCTTCCTCCTTTTCTTGAACAATCTGCAAGCCCACACACACTCGGCCCTTTTAATCCTCCGGCAATGCATCACTTTGGCCCCTGACCGGCACACTTGCCTTGGCCCTCAGCGGCACACCCAATGGCCCTCAGCGGTACACCCCTATTTGCCCCCAGCGGCACACTCCTTTCTGCCCTCAGCGGCACACCCACACTCTGTTACCCCTAGCCGGCACACCCCTTGGCCGGCACACTCCAATTGCCCCTTGGCCGGTACACTCACCTTATGGCCTTTAGCGGCACACCCTTCAGCCTCTCAGCAGCCCACTCCTTGGCCTCGCCTCCGAGCCCCTTCCTTCACGTTTTCTGAGGTTCTATAAAGGTGTTGCTCCCCCGGGGGCCCACCTCCAGTTGCCGGGTTCCGCTACTCCATGTGGGCGCGCTCCCTTTATCTCCCTTACGCCCCGGGTTAAGGGGAGATGCTGCCGAATTTTTTTTGTGAGATATTAATAAACAATTAAAAGAAGCAAAAGAAGGCAACAAATGAGCAGAATAACTAATGAAACCTTCTAACTCATCAAATTACTGCCGGCACCCCGACGAGAACTGAACTAAGCTAATTAACCACCTGGCCGCCCGAGAACCCGACCCGCAAGAAAAGAGAACGAACCGAACCAAGAGAACAAACACGGGAGGAACTTTGTATAAACTACACAAAAGTTAAGATGAGAAGAAAAGAAAAGCCTTAAAACAAATAATCGAAAACTGAGCGACACGCTCCCCTTTGCCTTCAGCGGTACACCCCTTTCAACCCTCAGCGGTACGCCCTCATTGGCCTTCAACGACACGCTCCCCTTTGCCTTCAGCGGTACACCCCTTTCAACCCTCAGCGGTACGCCCCTTTTTAACCTTCAGCGGTACACTCCCTTGAGCCCCAGCGGTGCGCTCCATTGGCCTTCAGCGGTACGCCCCATTGGCCTTCAGCGGTACGCCCTCATTGGCCTTCAGCGGCACGCCCCCTTGCCCTTCAGCGGTACACCCCTTTAGCCTCCCAGCGGCACGCTCTCTGCCCTCAACGGTACACTCCCGTTTTCCCCCTTCGCCGGCACACTATACATATATGCGTATACAGCCTGATAAGGGCATTAATAATAGCAAATAAATTAGTAAAAATTACGCTAATTAAAGGATTCCGAATGCGTAATATTAATCACAATAAAGAGGCGGGAGGGGTAATAAAAAAATAAACAGCAAATGAATGATAATAACAAGAATAGTCATGAATAAAAAGAAGAGAAATCATCCCGGACAAAGGCACGAATAAACAGTAAACATTAAATCAGAAATCCCAGAAGATACAACTAAGAAAGCCCCAGATAAAAGACGCTAATGCCCACACTGCAGCTCCCTCTCTCCCCGGGACCCGGGGTGAAAGGAACAACGACGCCGCCCCTTTCAGGTCGAACTCGAACCTTGGGAATTATCCCGATATGGCCAAGTTCTGACCTAATCTTGGGCCGACATCCTAACCGGACCGGATTTGTTTCTCGTTCCGGATACCTTCCGAATCCTCATTAAAATTGCCGCATGCTCGGCAGACATTTGAAGGGATCCACCCCGGTTTTTCTCGTTGTGTCTCTGCCATGGACCTGTGTCCGAATACTAGAAGGTCCACAGAGCGACCGACATGGCCGACAGTTTATAGCCCCGATATGACCTTCAGTGTGACCTATCCCTATCTCTCTCTCTCGCATAATCAGTGTTACTCTTTTCGGCCGCGGGTCCCCTAATTTCGGCAATTAATCAAGGGTATTCCCTCGTATGGGGGATGTAAATGACGTCGTGACCTTTATGGCGCGACGGGATTCGGTCCCGACACGAACCACACAATCGCTTGACGAAGTCAGACCGAGCGCACCTTGGGCTCTTCGGAGCCCGAATAAATTGTCACTTCTGTGACTGGCACGCCCACGCACTCAATAGACGAAGCCACAATAAACAAGCGAATTTTAGTGCGTCCACAACTCTGGCACGCCCGGTGGGACCGATCCACCCTTCATCTCTTTGCCGAAATTAGGGGCCCCGCGGCCCCCTTCTTGTAATACTAATTATGCTACTTTCTTAAATGCAAAAAAAGAGAAAGGCATCATGGAGCCGACAATGGCTATTCTCTGCAGCCCTGAGGTTGTGAAGAATCATGTGCGAGGCGGCTACCTGGCGGTGCCCCTCACTTTCGGGAGCTTCCCTCCCACCGTGGGATTCCCCAACTTCTTGGGGGTGGCCTTCGTTGACATCCTCGATGCACGAGCGCCCGAGGAGCCTCAAACCAACGCTCCCGCTCCGAGAGCCGTCGAAGCTGCCGCCGACCGAGCGGTGGCCGAAGGCAACAATAGCGTCCCCACAACGACACTCAGCTGCAACGTGCACCACGTGCACCAGACCACCGGCCCGTTCCACCAAGGGTCGGCATCCCACCGAAGGAGGCTTCGGAGAGGCAACACCGGCGCCGGCTCAGGGCGTCGCCTGTCCAACTCCGGAAAGTCCATGACGGTTGGGGCCCTCCGAGTCCGCCTAGACGGCCAGAGGTCCCAGGTGACGCCAGACCGCGTCGTCCCGACCGTCCCAGTCCGCAACTCCTTTCAAGGGCTGGAGAAACTAAAAGGGAAGGTGACGCCCGCTGTTGTGGCCACCCCACCAAAGATTGCACCGGCTCGCAAGCTGGCCAAACTGAAGCAAGTCTGGGTACCCAGGGAGGCCCAGCCCACTACACCCGCCCAGGCGGGGCCCAGCACTTTCCGCCCGAGGAAGGCCCGAAGAGATGACGGGGTCGAGGCAGTGACCCCCACTCTCCGACCGGCACCCGTCATTCCGGTGCCGCCCGAGAATGCTCATCGCCGTCGCCGAGGGCACCAGCACAACGCCGCCCGCCCGGCACTCGGGGCCTACGCTCCTCCTACTGCCGTCATCGACGCGCAACCACATGCCGCTCTCCCTGACCAGGAGTGGGAAGGGATCGAGCAGGCTATGAGAAACTACCTCCGAGGCCCTGGTAGCACCCCCGCTGGCCGCCAAAGACTACTGGGGGCAATGACCTCCGCCTTCCGGGAAGAAAGGGGGGAACCTGCACCTAGTATGGAGTCGAGGACCCGCCGGGAAGAGCCGCGCCAGTCCCCTGTACGGGAGGAGGCGCCGTCCCGACGGTCTGTCTTCGATAGGCTAACATTCCCAGGAGGACCGTCCCGGAGGGCGTCAAGAAGAAACAAGAATAAGAAATGGCAGACATTCACCTGCAATATGGCAGGGGTCCATGGTCGGTATGGGGCCCTACCCACCGACCCGGAAGAATTGGCCAGAATAGCCGCCAGGCCGGGACCCCTTACCAGAAGAAGGAGAGCGGCAGGCGGTGCGACACCCACGGGGCCCCTCACGGCCCTCACGGCCAATGTGGTCACCACCGACGACACGAGTGGCGGACCCTCGACATCATCCGAGGATGCCCCGGCCGAAGAGACAGGGGGCATGCCCAGTCTTCCCACAGCTGATCCAGCAATGCTGCTCATGATGCAACGATTCCAGCAGGAAATCGAATCACTTAAAAAGCAGTTGAATGAGCGAAACACAGCACCCCCAATGTCCTGGCAGACCGAGACCATACCCGAGGTACCCAGGGACAGGGGGCAGTCTTCCGAGGCAGCTCTTCCGGCAACCCTCGATCCCCCCGGGGGCACGCCCCCGCAGCAAGCACATTGCACAGCGGTGACCCCGCCACAGGCTCCGCTTTCACAAGGGTCCCCCATGGCCCCCCGAGCGACCGTGGTAGTCACCCCGAGTGCACAGCCCGCTCATTTCTACCCGAACCCGGTCGACCCGGCGGCAGTCAGCCGGTTGATGCTTGAGCAGATGATAGACATGAAGTTGGCCGAAAGGGGCGATGGGGATCAGACGCCTTTCGACGTCTACCGAGTACCCTACCCGGCTCAGTATGCTGCCAGGAAGTTGCCGGCTGGCGTCACCAAGCCGCCGAAATTTGAAAAGTTCAATGGGCAAGGATCTCCCAGAGAGCATATTGCCTATTACGTGAACGTCATGGGAGACCTGGCTGCTGATGAGGCCTACCTCCTGAAGTTCTTCGGTTCAACACTCACCGGGCTTGCCTTTGAATGGTACTCCGGCTTGTCGCCTGGGTCGGTGGCCGATTGGCCCGACATGCAGAAGAAGTTCAAGGAAAGATTCTACGTGGCCGAGAGAGAAGTTACTATGACTGAACTCTACGCCACAAGACAGAAGAATGATGAGTCGGCCCTCGACTACATCAAAAGATGGAGGAACCTTAGTATGAGGTGCAAACGCCCCCCGCATCAGGAGGACGCAGTTCAGATCTGCAAGCAAAACTTAAAGAAAGAAATCCTAGAAAGAATGATCGGCACTGAGGTCAAGACATTTGACCGTCTGAACAATGTGGTAGCGGAGATCGAGGCATTCTTGGCCCGATACTCCTCCACCCCAGCCATGTCAAGCCAGAGGGCCAGGCAGTCGGAGAAGAAGCCGGCTCCCCCGGAGGTGCATGCACTAGACTTCCAGGCTTTTGAAAAGCAGAAGGAGAAAGCCAAGGGAGCGGCTAACCCTCCGCCGCCCAGAACCACAGAACGGCGGGAAGGCCCCTCACTAAGAGAGAAGATGAGAAACAAGTTGTATTCCTTCTCCCGGGACAAGTCCAAGCTCCTGTTTGAGTGGGCAACCAGCTACAATAAGATCACATTGCCAGAGCCGAAAAGGCCTGGCGACTCAAAGAAAAAGGATGACCCGCGCTTCTGCGTGTACCGCCGGGTGCTCGGGCATACTATTGAAGATTGCTACGTCTTCAAGGATGTTATTGAGTCCTTAATCAGGGACGGGGAGCTGGACATGGGGGAGCATAAAGTAGACCCCCCGCAGCCACACGAGCTGCCCAGCATAGCCTCCTCCGTCAATATGATCTCACTATATCAGGAGCTGCCAGAAGAATGGGCGAAGGCCTGTGCCCGTGCCACTTATGAAACCTTTATCATGGCCCCAGCTCAAGACCAAGAAGGGTGGCAGACTGCACCCAGAAAAACCAGAAAGGCGCGCGCCTCTCGACCTACCCCAGGAATTCACTCGAGGGTAGCAGCGCCCCTGCCTGCACCGCCCCCGGTAAACCCTGTTTGCCACGACACGGCCCCCCGACTGGTCATGAGGCGGCCCACTCACAACAAGAAGAGCTCTGCCCCGCTGCGGATGTACAAGAAGACTAGCCCGGCGGTTGAAAAACTCCAGGCTATTATCGACGGGCTTGAAGATTATAAGCAGCCCAAAATCCAGCCCGTCGAGCTAAAACAATATGTCCCCTGGGAGCAGTTCGAGTCACTCGAGCTGGCTCCAGGAACAGAAGCTGATGCAGACAAAGAGCCTCCCCTGTCGGGTGAACCTATTCGAGAGCAGCCGTCCGCTGCAGCGGGCAAGAAGAAGAAGAAGAGAAGACCCAGGGGCAAGAAGAAGAAGGAGGTCGTCTTCGCCTGCAACACCCTCTCGGCGTTGTTCGATACCTCTCTCTCCCTGGAAGAGAAAGAAGAAGAGCCACCCCATGAGCCGGCGGAAGTGAGTCAAGCTGAAGCATCCACCTCCCAGCACGCCACCAGGTCAGGGAGGAAGTGGGGGCGCTCTCCTCAGGGCAGCCTCAACATCATGCTCAGGGGGGAACAACCATACCAGATTCCCGAGCCTGAGGTCCGAGGCACCGAGATCCCTCCTCCATCAGGCCTCTACCCCGGAGGCACCAAGAGTCAAGGCACCCCGTCGTTCGCCGAGTTCCTGTCAGCTCGAGCAGGAAGGCGGGCGCACCCCCAGGGGCCCGCTGCGACCAGTAAAGCAAGCATTCCCCAAGCTCTGCCAGCTGCAACTCCTGCCCAGCCAGAGGAAGGATTCAGCGGCACCCCAAACCTCGCCGAATTCATGCGAACAGCGGAGGAGGCCCAACAGGCCCCGCCTGCTCAACGGGCTACAACAGATCCCGCAAAGGAGGCGTCCCCTAATCCGGCGCCCCAATCCCAAGATGAGGGCAGGCGCAGCAAGCCCGAAGAGATGAAACTGCTCAAGGTGCGGGCGGCCGAGCGAATAGTCAGACACCTCAAGAAAATTCCGACCCGGTTCACGGTGTGGGAGATGCTGTCCTTGAATGAAGAAACACGGCAAGCCATCATCGCCGCACTCCAGACGCCAGCACACCTTGAAGCCTGTTTGGCAGAATTATCACCTGAAGTAGCAGTGGCTTTCACAGAAGATGACATGCTCCTACCGACTTGCAGCCATAACAGGCCCCTCTACATGAAAGGGCAGCTGAACGGCCAGCCTATCAACAGGGTCTTGATCGACCCAGGGGCAGCAGTGAATATACTCCCGTACCGGGTATACCAGAAGCACTACTTTGACGTACACTTGGTCGAAGTTAAAAATGTCAAGATTGCCGGCTTTAACCAGAAATGTGAGGTTCCCATGGGGGTCGCAGAGTTCAACTTGACCTTTGACGACTTCACCTCCAAAGTCCAGTTCCACGTCATCAACTCCAGCACGTCCTACAAGGCGTTGCTCGGCCGGCCTTGGCTACACCAAAATAGGGTGGTGCCCTCCACCTTGCATCAGTGTATCAAGTACCCCTGCGAGGGAAAGGAAGTCAGAATCTTCGCCGACCTCCACCCGTTTGAGGTGTTTGAGTGTCACTTGTCAGATGCTAATCTGTACTTGGGAGAGGCGAAGCAAGCTCCTCAAGCTGCCCGAGACAAGGGAAAGAAGAAAATGGAATCGGGAGGCTGGTTTCCTCCGCCGCCCCCAGGCTATCTGGCTCCCCCACATGTACCATGTATTGCACAAGAGGAAGGGGTATTTAGGGCAGCCCCTCTCCCCATCTACCCCACACCGGGGGCACCCTGCCTCGAAGACCTGCTAGAAGATGTCAGGGTCCCGCCAGGGATCGTCAAGCGGATAGCGGAAATTGAATGCCAAGCGGCTGAGCAATTGAGAACCTTCGAGGTGCCTAACCCCGAGGGGCCGTCCACTATCTTCTATGTGGCCGGGGAGAAGCCGGTCAGGGAAGGCGATGATTGCCGGTTCCCTGACGAGTTGCATGACCCGCACCTCCCCATTACGGGACTTCCCCACATGACTGACCGGGCAGCCAGAATGGTCAGGAAGCAGAAGATTCCTCCCTACCAACCCTCCAGCCGGAAGGAAATGTTTGAAAAAATGTGGAATCCACCAAACCTGGATCGACGGTTGCTGAAAGTCACCAAGCACCCCGGTCTGGGCTTTTCACTAGAAAATTACTACGAGACTGATGTCATATCGGTCTCAACATGGCCCGGCAACGATCCCGTAGAAGCTACAGATTCGCGGAAAGCCTGTCAAGACGCACATCCTGCGCCCTCAGTTCAGGAGGCACAAGACGAGGAGATCTTCCTTTGGAAACCTCCCCGCCGCCGTTGCATAGAGAAGACCCCCTCCTTCCCCGAAGTGTCGACCTCGAAAGGGCACACCGGCGAAACACCTTCGCCCCGGCCGACCGGCGAAGCAAGGAGCAGCAGCATGGGCCATGCTCCGAATTCCCCTCGATACGACCCCGTCATGTACGCCTTGTACCACAGGCAGCAACGGGAGATCGAGATGCTGAAGAGGCGGCTAGCCGAGTTAACCGCGCTAGTCGCCGACCTGATCCAGGGCTCCCTCCCCCCATGGGGTGGCCGGATGCCTCGGCCCCGAGGCGCCAATCCCAGCACCCCCGCTTTGTCAAGGCAGGAAATGAGAGACATGGCAAGCTCACTGACCGAGCGACCGACCAGGCAAGGGCTGACACTCCAAGAGAAGCTACAGAAGCCTTATTCCTTTCCGAGAGAGAAGACCCGGGGCATCTTCGACTGGGCATGCCACTACGGCAAAGTCTCCCTTCCACGGTCCAAGAGGCCGCAAGACACCCGAAGAAGCGGGGACCCGCTATTTTGCCCTTACCACCAGATGCTGGGCCATGCCATTGAAGACTGCTATGTCTTCAAAGACATTGCCCAAGACCTCATTGACAGGGACGAGCTCAGGATGGGGGATTATGTGATAGCCCCGCCACGCCCCCATGTAGCGGACAGCCCCAGAGCGGGAGCCTACACCGTGTCCATCCACTACCAGGCCCCTGAAGATGCGGCTGCCCCGGCCCCCGTCCAAGCTATCTATGATGAATACACGGAAGAGCCTGAGATGGACCTACGCCCCTCTGAGCCAGCGGGCCTCGCACACCCCGCGGCCACGGCCCAGGAGGAGAGCGAGGTGAATGCAGCCTCCATGCCCAGTCATGATGAACAAGAAGAGGGAGATGGCATTCTCGAACCCGAGGACAATGAAGACCAAGACTTCGTCGATTTGTCGCCAGCCCCGCCGGAAATTGAAAATGGCGGCCAGGCCACAGTCGACGAATTGGTTGAAATCAACCTTGGCACAGAAGACAATCCCAGGCCGACTTTTCTGAGTGCTCTCATGCCTCTACAGGAGAGAGAACAATACACAAAGTTGCTGCAAGAATTCCGGGATTGCTTTGCCTGGAACTATAAAGAAATGCCCGGACTTAGCCCCGAGGTGACTCAACACATCCTGTCCATTGATCCCAAAGTGGAACCAGTGAAGCAACCTCCCCGGCGCATGAGGCCGGAGCTAACCAGCCAGATCTGCAAAGAGGTCGACAAGCTCATAAACGTCGGCTTCGTGGCGGAGAATCAATACACCACATGGCTGGCCAATATTGTACCGGTGAAAAAGAAGAATGGACAGATCAGGATTTGCGTGGATTTCCGCGACCTGAATAAAGCCTGCCCAAAAGACGACTTCCCGGTGCCTATCACCGAAGTGATGATCGATGCAACTACTGGCCACGAGGCCTTGTCCTTTATGGATGGGTCGTCCGGCTATAACCAAATCTGGATAGCCGACCACGACCGGATTCACACCGCCTTTAGGTCACCTAAAGGGATATTTCACTACAAGAGGATGCCCTTCGGCCTCAAGAATGCTGGTGCCACATATCAGCGGGCGATGACCAAGATCTTCGACGAGCTGCTATACAGCAAGGTCGAATGCTACATCGACGACCTGGTCGTCAAGACTAAAAAGAGGGATGAGCATCTGAATGACCTCAGGGTCGTCTTCCAAAGGCTCCGTCTGTACGGGCTGAAAATGAATCCCATGAAGTGCGCCTTTGGCGTGTCCAGTGGAAAGTTCCTCGGCTTCATCGTCCGACACAGAGGGATCGAGATCGACCCCTTTAAGATAAAAGCTATCCAGGAGCTGCCCCCTCCGAAGGATCTGGGAGAGCTGAGATCCCTACAGGGGCGTCTAGCTTACATCCGCAGGTTCATTTCCAACCTGTCGGGGCGCTGCCAGCCATTCCACAGACTAATGATGAAGAATGCACCTTTCAGCTGGGGTCATGAATGCCAGCACGCGTTTGACCAGTTAAAGGAGTATCTGGAGACCCCGCCTGTCCTGGGGGCACCTGTCAAAGGCAGACCGCTGATTCTATACATAGCGGCCACCGAATACTCACTGGGGGCAATGCTCGCCCAAAACAATGATGAGGGAAAAGAGCAGGCTCTCTACTACCTCAGTCGAAGATTGGTGGGTGCAGAAGCTAAGTACACCCCGATTGAGAAGATCTGCCTTGCCCTGGTCTTTGCAGTCAAGAAGATGAGGCACTATATGCTGTCCCATGAAGTCAGCTTGATATCCAGGGCCGACCCCATTAAGCACATCCTTTTTCAGCCCGTCCCAAAGGGGCGCCTTGGCAAGTGGGCCGTGCTACTCATGGAGTTCGATATCACCTACGTGCCGCAAAGGGCCGTTAAGGGACAAGCCGTCGCGGATTTCTTCGCAGCACATCCCGTGCCCGAAGACTCCCCGTTGGCCACCGAGCTACCTGAAGATGAAACACTAGAGGTAGACCAAATACAACAAGCCATCTGGCAGCTTTACTTTGATGGAGCCTCAAGGACAGAAGCGACCCCATCCGGGCGCACCAAGGTACGAGCCGGAGCAGGCATCGTCCTCAAGTCGCCGGATGGAGAGGTGATGCACACTTCCTGCTGCATCAGCAAACCCTGCACCAATAATGAAGCAGAGTATGAAGCCCTGATCATCGGCCTCCAGGTCGCCCTCCAAATGGAGATCAAAATGCTCCAGGTGTTCGGCGATTCGCTGCTGGTCGTCAAGCAAGTCCAGGGGCAGTTTGATGTCCGAAAACCTGAGCTGCTCCCGTATCACACTAAAGCAAAAGGGCTCATGGAGCGGTTCTACCTCCTCGAGATAGGCCATGCCGCCAGAGGGGAGAACGCACAAGCCGACGCATTGGCAAAATTGGCAAGCTCACTGGCGGTGCCCCCAGATGGATATCTCCATATCCAAGTAATAAACCAACGCCAGATGCCCAGCATGATAGAAGAAGAGCCGGAAGAGGAGGACCTACAGGTCGCTACAGCAGAAGCCGTCAGCCTGCCTGACTGGAGGGACCCCTAAATGCAGTGGTTCAGGCACCAGCAACTACCCGACCGAAGAGAAGAAAAGATCAAGCTGGTCAGAACCAAGGACTCCTATGAGCTCCGAAGCGGAATATTATTCCGGATTGTGGCCGATGCCAAACGGAAGCTACTCCTCCGATGCTTGTCCATTGAAGAAGCTTGGAGGGTTATGAAGGAGGTCCATGCCGGCGTAGCTGGCGCACACCAGGCGGGGCCGAAAATGAAAATTGAAATCAAGAGACTTGGCTATTATTGGCCTGCAATGTTCAACGACTGTTGCGAGTATGCCAAGTCGTGTCAGAGATGTCAGGAGCATGCCACCATTCCCAGAAGACCTCCTGCACCACTACACCCAACGGTACCCAGTTGGCCGTTCGCCCAATGGGGAACGGACGTCGTGGGCCCCTTGCCCGCGTCTTCCACAGGTTGCAAATACATTCTGGCGGCGACCGACTACTTCTCCCGCTGGGCCGAGGCCGTTGCCTTACGGGAGGTCACCGGAGAAATCGTGGCCAGGTTTTTCCTCCGCAACATCATACTCCGGTTCGGCGTGCCCGACCGAATTGTATCAGACAATGGCAGCCACTTTCGCAACCAGAAAGTCTACCGACTAGCAGAAAAATACAAAATTGATTGGAGGACCTCAACTCCTTACAATCCACAAGCTAATGGGCTGGCCGAAGCTTTCAATAAGACACTCTGCACTCTCCTGGCCAAGACTGTTAGCCCTAACAAAAGGGACTGGGAAGGAAGAATGTATGAAGCACTTTGGACGTACCGAACCGTATACAAGACCCCAACGGGCTGCTCGCCCTTCTCTCTCGTATATGGCTCGGAAGCAATCATCCCCGTCGAACTGGAGATACCGTCCCTCAGGGTCGCCATTCAGCATGGGCTTGTCCCCGAAGGGCAGACCAACACCGAGCGAAGGCTCGATGAACTCTCCAGTCTGGAAGGAAAGCGGCTTCAAGCCCAACAGAATATCCAGGTCTATCAGGCCCGGATTGCAAGCGCCTTTGACAAGCTCGTCAAGGAACGCGAATTCAAGAAGGGTGACCTTGTCATGGTCAAGAGAAGAGATCTCATGGCGGCCAACCCCAAAGGTAAGCTAAACGAGAACTGGCTCGGACCCTATGTAGTCCAGAAAGTCTACGAAGGCGGAGCCTATGTAATTGTCAACCACCGCGGGGAGGTTCAATTCCCGCCTCTTAATGGAAGGCACTTGAGGCTGTACCACGCCCCAGCGCCCCCATTCAGGTAATAATATTACTCTTCGCCCCATTTTGGGGCGGATTTGCGTGATTAATGTCCGAATGATTTGGCCACCAGCCGGGTTCCCGAAAAAGGGAAGAAAGGAATAGAAAGAGAAAGAAAGAAGAAGCAAAAAAAAGGAGAAAGACAAAAAAAGAAGAAGCAAAAAAAATGGAAAGAGGAAGAGAGAAGAAGCAAAAAAAAAAAGAAGAAAAAAAATGGAAAGAGAAAGAAGGAAGAAGCAAAAAAAAGAAGAGAAAAAAAAGAAGAGAAAAAAAAAGAGAAAAAAAAGAGAAAAAAAAGAGAAGCCAGAAAGGGGGAACGCCCCCCATTTCCAGTCACCGCCCCGCATCAGCGGGGGTACCAAAATTGATTTAAAAAGAAAGAAACAAACTCTTCTCTCCGTCCTTCCCGAGCGGTGAGTACCCCTTTGGCTCGGACCTCCCGTCCGGGTCATTGACTAAACAAACTCTTCTCTCCGTCCTTCCCGGGCGGTGAGTACCCCTTTGGCTCGGACCTCACGTCCGGGTCATTGACTAGACAAAACTGTTCTCTCCGTCCTTCCCGGGCGGTGAGTACCCCTTTGGCTCGGACCTCACGTCCGGGTCATTGACTAAACAAACTCTTCTCTCCGTCCTCCCCGGGCGGCGAGCACCCCTTTGGCTCGGGCCTCGCGTCCGGGTCATTGACTAGACAAACTCTTCTCTCCGTCCTTCCCGGGCGGTGAGTACCCCTTTGGCTCGGACCTCACGTCCGGGTCATTGACTAAACAAACTCTTCTCTCCGTCCTCCCCGGGCGGCGAGCACCCCTTTGGCTCGGACCTCGCGTCCGGGTCATTGACTAGACAAACTCTTCTCTCCGTCCTTCCCGGGCGGTGAGTACCCCTTTGGCTCGGACCTCACGTCCGGGTCATTGACTAGACAAACTCTTCTCTCCGTCCTTCCCGGGCAGTGAGTACCCCTTTGGCTCGGACCTCACGTCCGGGTCATTGACTAGACGAACTCTTCTCTCCATCCTCCCCGGGGGGCGAGCACCCCTTTGGATCAGACCTCCCGTCTAAGTCACTGACTAAACGGACCTTTCTATCCGCCACCTCTGAACGGCAAAAGGGGTCTCTGGCCAAGTACCCCTCACTCGAGACCAGCACGCGCTTCCAATATTGCGGCAAAACCAGGGAGTTGCCCGTTCGGTATGGTGGAGTGGTCCCCTCGTCCTCCCCCTGGGAAGGCGAGCACTCTCCTGTACCCTGACATGGGTCCCTGCCTGGTCCTTCCAAAGTGAATCCCCGCAAAGACTCACACCCTGCCAATGGGCCCCTACACGAAAAGGGGGGAAAGATACAAGAGCGAGGGAAGAGGAAGGAGAAAACAATATGCACGGAAGAGAAAGAGGGGTGGGAAAGCTACCTCCGGGATAAATGCATACACCAGGAACGCGTGAAATCATAAATGCTTTGCTCTATTCAAAAGAGGATCAAACTACATGTGCTGCGGGGCATACCCCTGTGTTACATTCAAAAAAAAGAAAGAGAAATTAAGGGATGCAACGCTTAGTCGATGTCCCTGAAGATGTCCTCGAGGGGGAGGATCCCGACATAAGGGAAGTTCGTCATATCGCGCAGTCGGCCCCTCAATCCCTCAAGACGGGCGAGCTCCACTTCGACGGACGCCATTTCAACGTCGGCAACGGCAAGAGCTTCCCTCTCCTCTGCCACCGCCCCTTCCGCCTCGGCGAGGCCAAGTTTAGCCGCAGCGAGATAGCCCTCCAGCTTCTCGATCCGGTTCTTGAAGGAACGAACGCTGCCTTCGCCTTCCTCTAGGGCCTTTCCGTGGCGTTCTCTATTGTCGCGTCGGGCCTTTAGGGCCTGCAGATATTCGTCTGCCTGAGCATCAAGGGCGGCGCGTTCGTCAGGAGCCTGGGTCTCCAGGAACTCGCGGCGCTTGACATATTTCAGCAACAGCAGAACCCGCCGCGACCATTCTCCCAGCGGGCAGCTGAGCACTTGCAACGCCCCGGTCAATTGCACCACTATAGTATGCACCTCCCTATATGACAGAGAAGGGTCGGCGAGGAGCATGGTCCGTAGAGTGATCAGCATTTGGCGTACTGGAGCTTCTGATGACATATGGCCGACTGAGGGCGCTACCGGAGGAGTGAATTCCACGGTGCTGTCCACCTCTGTCCACAGGTCGGTATCTGCCGCCACTGAAGATGAAGGAAGGGCGAGGGTCAAGTCGCCCGGTCGGCCTAGCTCGACGAGAGACTCTTGGCCAACCACTGCCTGGGGAACGGACGAGACCATTGCCGAAGCCTCCGGCGCCCCCATCGTTTGGATTTCCCCTGCCCCCTTTGCCTCCGTCTGGCCCGACCCTGCCACTGCTCCAAGGGGCAGGGGTGCAGGGGCCGTCACCTCGGCTAGAGGAGGAGCTTCGAGTAAGGACAGGCCCGAAGTCGCCACCCATGAACTCCTCCCTCGCAGCTGAGATCCCTCCAGATGCGCACGGAGCCCCGCAAATATCTGCTGCAAGAGCGGGTCCTCCATCTGAGCCGGGAGTTTCGGGAAGGGCGGAAGCGGAACCACCAGCTTGGGTAAACGTCCCGCTTCCACGAGCGCAGCCAGTCTCTCTCTCTCCAAGCCCAAGACTGGAGCCGGCCCCTCCACCGCTATCGGGCCAATGCTCGGTCTCCGTTTGGCCACAGCCTTCCGGATACGACCAGGCGCCTTCCCCGATATCGGCATCGCCTGACCATGGGAATGGGAATCAGCTATTCGCCATCTAAAATAAACCATGCAAAAGGGAGACCGTGGAGCCCGCATACTCACCTCGGCCGCTGGGATGATGCTACCTTCAGGCGCGATCTCCCCCTCCTCCAGAGGCTCGCCCGCCGCTCTGGTAGTACCGGAGGGCTCCGCGGGCATTTCCTCTCGAAGGGCGTCGAGTAAAAGAGCCAATTTGCCCATGCCGGCATCGACCCCTGTTGGGCGGTCGATCAGCGCAGCCGGGGCAGCCTCCTCTGCGACCTCAAGTTCGGCCGGTTCTTGAAAATCCTAAAAAAAAGGGGGGGGGAATAAAGTCGTCAGTCAATCACAAAAAGGGAAGGGAGAGCCGGCCTAAACAAGCTCACACTCACGGCGGTCTTCCCCACAAGGCTCGGGGAGCCAGCAAGTAAGGGGGCCCCGAAGACCGGCTCGGGCGGCTCCGATGCCCCGGACACGCCCTCGTCAGGAGCTGCTTCGTCGGAAGAGTAGTTGTAATCTACCTCTTCCCCAGGCGGAGACTCGACCGCCGTCGGCTCGGCCTGGGCCGGCAGGGGAGCTTCCTCCTCAGAGTCTCTGTCCAGCACGTCCTCCCTCGGGCTAGGCGAGGCTTGTACTCCGATCTTCTTCCTCCTCACATATGTCAGCGTCATCGGGAGGTCGAGATCAGGCCACAATGACTTGGTGGCCGCCGCGGCAACGCCTGTCATGCAAAGGAAGATAAGCCATGCTGAATCTACTGGCCCCCAGGACACAAAAAAAGGGAGTTAACCGTATAGTCGAAAATATTTACCCCCTTCAGTTCCTGCGACACGAGATGACCCACGGGCTTCCTCAACAGGCAAACCCTTCTCGGGAATCCCAGCCGTACCCTCGCCCGGGAGCAACACGGGCGCCGATTCCTCCGTGCTGCCCGTGAGATAGAAGCGCATCGTCGCCATGCGCGAATCCGAGGCCAACTCGGGAGGCCGGTCGACCGTAGATGACACGGGCGGCCGATGAATCTCACCAGCTTCGTGGCTCGGTTCGGTCCGCGTGGCTTCGAATTCCTCGAAGGACAAGACAGGGGCCACCGGCGAGGCTGCCGTCGGAGCCGGGGATGCCTCGGTCCGCTGCCGTTTTACCGTCTTTTGCCCGGCCACCTTGGCAGCAGCCAGTGCCTTCTTAACGGGCGACTGTGCCCGGGGCCTTCCCGTTGCCTGCGGCAAGGGAGCCGGAGCCGCCGCCGGGGTCGCCTCTGCCGGGACCGCAACTTCACCCATGTCAGGCGAGGGCACGGGCTCTCCCATAGAAGCTGAGACAAAAGAAGTATCCAGGTGTCAAGACTCCACTCCAAAATAAAAGGGGGGGGGAGATTCAAGAGACACGCTAATGATCGGGAACACTGACCGGCAGGTTGACCTGGCTCGGGACGGGCAGCTTCGAATTCCTCGAAAGACGGGACTAGTGGTGCCAGAGGAATAGCCGTCGAAGCCTTAGCCGTTTCTGTCTTCCTCCGCTTTGTATCCCGCTGCTTAGCCGCCTTGGCGGCGTCCACCGCCTTCTTCATAGGCGATTTAGCCCGGGGCCTCTTCGCAGCCTTAGGCAAAGGAGCCGTGGTCGGGGCCAGCGGCGCGGCTTCAAAATACGCAGGCTTCTTCACCAGCCGGAGGAGGTTCCGGTACGTGGCCATCTGCGTGCTGTCGGGATGGTCTGCAAAGAAAAGAGGGAAAAGAACGAACATGCATATACCATTAGTACCTAACTCACCGCGAAAGCCGCAGCGCTGAGGGACAAAACCGAAGAGCAAGAGGGAACTGAATACCATGAGGGCCAGTGTACAGCCGCAGCGTGATCGGCCAGTAGCTCAGGGATATCTCCTTGTCCCGACGTGCCGCCTCTCGGACTAGCCAACAAACGTCCTCAATAGTTTGACACCGGTCCGTGAGGTTGGCCAGATCCGCATGCTTCTTGGAAGAAAGGTGACAGAAAAGATTGAAGTGGTCCATGCCCCACCCATCAGCATAATAATAAGGGATGTGCAGGCGCTTGCCCAGGATGGAGGCCGTCACATCCTCAATCTTCATCCCACTCACCGGGAGGAGGATATATAGCCACGTGGTATCATTGTAATTCTCGGGCTTCCTCTCCTCCCGCCTCACGAACGTGCGATACAGGCAGGCCAAGTCTCTCTCCGGATGCCAGCTCTTGGCGGGAGTCCCCTCTTCCTCTATGGGGAATGGATAATTGATGAGGTCCAGACGGTCGCTCCCTACCCGGCACAGATCCCTCAGCGTCTTCTGATAGCTGTCCTTCGCCACTGGAGGCAGCTCCACTTTCGGCGTCGGCCTCCTATCCCGGGCTTCCCGACGAGCTATCATATATGTCGCCACCTCCTTCTCTTGCCTGTTCTTGAGCCGAAGAAGATGATCTGGCTCAATGTCAAGTACTGGCACCGGTTGCCGGCTAAGGAATCTCCTTTCGACGCCATCCCAACAATCGGTCTTGTGCAACCGATAGAAAGCCGTCCGGGCATTCCACCACTTTATATAGTCTTCGGTCACTCGGGGCACGCGACCCGGGGGTGGCACCCTGAAGGAGGCAGAGTCCGCCCGGTGGAAGAAGTCCCACCAGCTTCTAGCGTGCTCGGCGACCGCACTTCCCCGGACGTTCCGCGAAGGCAAGCCGAATTGCGCATGATAAGCAGGGATATGCTGGTCATACCCGAAGTTGCGGCCAAATCGGAAGGGGTAATACGGCTCCAGCAGTACGCTGTCTCCCTTCCGGAACACAACACGCTCGGGCGGATAGCCAGCGCCCAATCCCTCAGCTCGGGCTCCAGCAACGGGCGCACCACGTTTTCCTGGCTGATAGGGTGGACATACCTCTCCACCTGGTCATCCTTGCATTCCCTCTTATTATTCACGAGGGGGCTTGAATGTGCGGCCAGTGTCCAGAAATGAATAGTACCGGTTGCATCCCGGGGAACCGTGGTCAACCGGCCCCGAATATCATACATCCGCATGGAAGTAGAAGCCGGTTCTGCACTCGCGAACTCCAGCATCCTCGGCACCAGCCCCCAATCCTGAAGGACTCGCGGGGCGAACTCCGGAAACAGTGAACAAACCCACGCGTTGAAGAAATGCAGTGGGCACACGTACCGGGCCTGCCTCGGGAACTGGTGCGTGCTGATGTCTCCCAGGGCCTTATAAATCAGACAGAGCGCCGCCGGGCACAGAGAAAGTCTGACACCCCACGCCATCTGGCACGCCGGGTAGATGGCATCTGGCCGGATCACTGTCTCGTCCCCGTACGGCATGGCAAATGAACACAGCCAGTACGTCAGATAGGCGGCACAGTGAGTTTGTGGGTCGACCCGCATCGGATTGGCCCCGCTCCGACGTCCCCTGGAGGGGATCTTCACATCATGCTTGGGCTTCGCACGTTTCTTGCGAGCAACAGTGGTGCCAACGCAAGGAAAATCTTCATACTGCTTCAGCCCATCATAGAAATATTCCAGCCATACCGCCATACGCACCCGTTTCCTATCCCCACGGGCGGGCTGCTTCCCCTTGTGCGACAGCTGGTACAGCTCCCGGTACGCCTTCATCAGGTACCGGTATGAATACCCCAGAGAATAATAGCCGTCCCCGTTAGTCTCGTCTTTGATCAAGTCCGGGAGGCATACTTCTTCATAAGGCTCCCCGTCAATGGGCAAGCCGCTCAGCTGGCTTAGGCTCCACAAATCAAGTGAAGTCTCTCCCTCTGCCGTGTAGAAGGTATTGGTCTCCGCACTAAATACTTCTATCATACCGCAACAGAGACCCTTGGAGATGGGATAACCATACCGGGAGGCGTACACGCTGTGGTAGATGCCAACCCGGACCAACAACGGGGCGTTGTTGAACAGTACATATTCAGTGAACTCCACCGCCCCTTCTCGGAAGCTGTGGGCGTCTTGAAGCTTCAGTTCCCCAAACCAGCCCAGTGATAGTTCGTACTTGAATCTGATGGCCAAACAGTCCAATAGGAACGGCTCCTCCCTATAACCCCATTTTAGGGGAGCCAGGAATAAGCCAAATCGGGGCGACTCGCCACGCACCTTCCCCGCAGACATGTCCCACCTTGCTGGTGTGAATTGAGGGGCTCGCACTAATTTGTCTTCAGCCGGCAGCACTCCCTCAATACCCAAGACCGGCTTCCATTCCCGGGCTTCTCCCACCAGATACATCGGAATGCTCCTGGGGACGCTGTACAATAGACTGTCCCGGGCATGCAGGATGGCCCGCTCGACGGCTTTTATAGTGCGAAAGTCTCGCCCCTCTCGGGAGCGCAGGTGCTTCAGGAATCGAACAAGGTGCCTATCCTTCGGGAAGTCTTTCCTGTACTCCCCGGTGGCCCGGTCAAAAGTGAAGCCGCTGTCAACTCTGGTGAGCCAGCCGAAGTCCATGCTCTCCCGGTCGGACCCCGACGACTCAGCCAAGGCAGCTATCTCCCCATGTTCACGGTCCAGGTCTTCCACGTTGAGCCATGTCACTGCCGGCACTGGACCCCGCGGAATGAGGTCGGCCCCGATAGCAGCAGCGGGGGCGGCAGAACCACTTGGAGCAGCCATATCTCTGCAAAGATATGCAAAGAAGAAGTTCAGAACAAATCACAAGCAAAAGGACTGCAAAGAAACTTTACTACAAGTCAAGTGAACAAAATATTGCCAATTTCTGACGAAATTTCGGCAGAGTTTCCCCTAGGCCAAAGGCGTAAGGGAAAACACGGGTGCGCGCCCACAAGGAGTGACGGCCCCAACAAAACATGGTGGGCCCCGAGAGGCAACACCAGAAGTCCACCAGGCGAAGGAGTCTTCTTCCCTAGCTAAGAATCCCTTTGGCCCCTTGGCCGGCACAGCTCCCCCTGGTGCCCCCAACCCTTCGCCGGCACAGCCCATTAAGGCTTCCCCGGCACACCCTGCAGCGCCTTCCCCGGCACACCCCACGCAGAAGTTCGCCGGCACGCTCCCGGGCGCCCCGCGCGCCCTCACCGGTACACCCCTTGGGTGCTTCCCCGGCACGCCCCCGGAGCGGCCCTTCGCCGGCACAGTCCCCTCGGTGCTTCCCCCGGTACAGTCCTATTGTGCTTCCCCAGCACAGCCCCGCGGTGCTTCCCCGGCACGCCCAGATAGCCTTCACCGGCACAGTCCCCGTGGCGCTTCACCGACACGCCCTAAGGAGAAGCTTGCCCGGCACACTCCGAGGGCCCCCCACCGGCACGCCCAAGATGGCCTCCCCGGCACACCCGCCAGGGTTGTTCCCCTGCACACTCGGGCACCTCGTTCCCCAGCACACTTGGTGCCCTCCCCGCCGGCAGACTCGCGCACTGCGCTGCCCGGCACGCCCCGAAGGCCGACCCGCCGGCAGACTCGCGCACTGCGCTGCCCGGCACGCCCCGAAGGCCGACTCTCCGGCACACTCTGCGGACGCCTCCCCGGCGCGCCCTATGCCCCCGTAGCCCGGCACGCTCGGCACCACCGTCCGCGGCACGTCTGGCCGACGGTCCCCTACAACGTCAAGGAAGGAGGGGAAGGGGAATAGGAAGGAAGGGAGGGGGAGAAGATAGAAGAAAGAAAATGGGGGGGCGGGGTCTAGGGCTCCGCCGTCCCCCGACGACGAAGGAGGGAAGAGACAGGGGATGGGAAGAGGAAAAGAAGGAGAGCGGGGGAGGAAGAGAGGAAGAGGGAAGAGAAGGGGCACCCCTCCGTGGCCGTCTCCTCACCCCGGAGATGGAGAGCACGACGACGACGGCGGCGGCGCTGGCGTCCGGCAACGGAGAAGAAGAAGCAGAAGAAAGGGGGGCTCCGTCCGTCTGGTCACCAGAAGAGGAGAGAGAGAGAGAGGAGGCGAGGGGGTTCGAACGGAGTAGCCGTTCGAGACGCCCCCCCGCCCCTTTTATAGATTCAAAAAAAAAAGAAGAAAAAAAGAGGCAAAAAAAATAATAAAAGGGAAAAAAGAGAAGAGGGGATAAAAAAAAAGGAGAAAAAAAAGAGAAAAAAAAAGAAAAAAAAGAGAAAAAAAAGAGAAGCAGAAAAAAAGAGGGAGAAAATAAAAAGGGGGGAAGAGAAGGGAGGGAAATAAAAGGAGAAAATAAAAGAAGAAAATAAAGGGAGGGGAAGCAAAAAAAAAAGAAAGAAAATAAATATATGTAATATATTAAATAAATACATATATATATATGTATATATATATATACCCATATATGTACACACATCTACATACTCATCCGCTCACATACGTGGAGGAATAAGCCGGTAACATCCAGTAATAAATGCCACTGGGGAAAACATTCCATCCCCACGATCCTGGTCCGACGAACCTCCACCTCCGCAATGGTGCCATTCCCATGCCAACAAACAAGCCCGTCCCCGGCACGTCGCCTCGGGCCTCAGCCACGACCCACTCCATACAATATCACCATCACGGGCCTTACGCCCGGATCGGCAGAGCCTCTATCCTTGCGTCGGCATTAGTCTCTTGCCAACGAACGAATCCCTTTCCGGCGCAAGGCCCCGTGCCCTAGCCACCCACTCCATGCAATATGGCCATTATGGACCTTATGTCCGAATCGGCACAGATTCTCCCGTTGCGCTGGCATTCTATTCTTGCCAACGAGTGAACCTTATCTTCCGGCGCAAGCCTTCGTGCCCTAGCCTACACCCACATATCACTCACTCGTCAAAAAAAAAAAAAAGAAAGAAGAGAAAATGAAATGGGGTTAAAAATAGAGATACCCCGTCGGACTTGTCCCTACACGGGGACAAGGGTAAAAACGGCAACAACCCGGCTGTGGCGAAAACCCGAAAGGGCGCCACAGGCAAAATTGGGTACCCCGCCACGTGAAAACCCGAAAGGGCGCGTGGGCAAAAGCAAGAGGGGGCCGGTACCGGCGAAAACCCGAAAGGGCGCTTGTATCGGTAATGTGGTACAAAAAAAAGAAGAGAAAAGACAGACAAGAAGAGATCAACAAACCAGGTCAGCTCCCGACATCCTGTCGGCACTGACGAAGAGAGTAAGAGACGACAAACCAGGTCAGTTCCCGGCATCCTGTCGGCACTGGCGAAGAGACCAAGAGACAGCAAAGCATGTCAGTTCCCGGCATCCTGTCGGCACTGGCGAAGAGACCAACAAAGCAGGTCAGTTCCCGGCATCCTGTCGGCACTGGCGAAGAGACTAAGAGACAACAAAGCAGGTCAGTTCCCGGCATCCTGTCGGCACTGGCGAAGAGACTAAGAGACAACAAAGCATGTCAGTTCCCGGCATCCTATCGGCACTGACGAAGAGACCAAGAAACAACAAGCCAGGTCAGCTCCCGGCACCCTGTCGGCACTGACGAAGAGACCAAGAGACTAAGAGACAAAAAGCATGTCAGTTCTCGGCGTCCTGTCAGCACTGACGAAGAAACAAAGAGACCAAGAGACCAGGTCAGTTCCCGACACCCTGTCGGCACTGACGAAGAGACCAAGAGACCAAGAGACTAAGAGACAACAAAACAAGTCAGTTCCCGGCATCCTGTCGGCACTGACGAAGAGACCAAGAGACCAAGAGACTAAAAGACAACAAAGCGTGTCAGCTCCCGGTATCCTGTCGGCACTGACGAAGAGACAAAGAGACCAAGAGACCAGGTCGATTCCCGGCGCCCCGTCGGCACTGACGAAGAGACAACACACCTACATGGGAGACAAATGGGTTAAAATTTCAAAGGTAGGCCACCTACCTTACCTACCTAGTCAAAGGAGTGCCCATTCATATGTAATTTATTTATTTTGAGTTTTGACCACATGGGGGATGAAAATGACATATTTCCCACGAAATTATCAGCCCCCCCACCCCTTGATATTTTCTATATAAGCCTATGTATAGTGTCATTAGAGATTAATGAAGAAATGAAGAGAAAATTGTTGGAAAATCAAGAGTGTTCTTGAGCCCCTCCTCTCTCCCTCTGGTTTATCTCCTCCAACCTCCAGTTCTAGAGTGATTTCATCTTCTATCATCCCCTCTTCACCTCCGGTGATCATCTGTGTCGCCGCCGCCGCCATTCGTGCCGCCTTCGAGCCGCCACGGGATCATCTTCGGTGTTCTGTCCTGCTAGACAGAGGTGCAGCTCAAAAATTTCTCAAGCCAGCCACGAGTTCCAATCGACGTAAAATTTTGAGGGTTTGTTTATATCTTATAGTCCCTTCCCCACAAAAAAATTCAGGTCTCAATTCCCCCGTTTCATAGTGTTTCCACTTCGTTCATTCCCCAAACTCAGATCAGATCTGTCTCTGTCTACAGTGATAGAACCTTTGAGTTCGTCCCCTTCTACCACCATTTTAAATTTTGTTAGACCTCCCAATTTAACTGGGAATTCTGTCCATTTTTCCCTAGCTCCAAAATTTTTATTAATTTTTGTTGAGTCTTTTACCTATTTTTCAAAATTCATGTTCTACCAGAGCTACAGTACTTCCAGCCAGATCCCAGATCCGACCTTTCTCTAGTAAACAACTCATATAAATTCATAGACACATCCAAACGTGTCCAAACCAACTTTTCCATCTGCCCAACTCCAAATCCTACAACTTTCATGAAGAAGTCGAAGTCTGAATCCAAGTTCTTCCTAGCGGTCAACGGCAGTTATCAGAGATCAGCTCTACAGATCTGAGTGTTTAGTTACTGTACAACAGGAGGTTGTAAATTCCATAAGTCAAGATCAGCGAAGATCCAGGCCAGATATCTAGGCCTACATTGAAGCACTTCGAGTCAGCTTTCCAACGGCGCTAATTTCGTGTCAATCCGACATCGGATCTGATCGCAGCGTCCGTTCCCGTCCGAGCGCGCGCTGAAAATCAGAAAGTGCAGGTCCGTGGCCGGTTTTTTCGACCGGTGCCGAACGGAGCCGCCGGGCCTCCGGCCGGCGTTCCAGCGCGCCGCCATCCCAAGGAGAGACCCTCCGGGCATCCACCACTACAGCGGTGCCACCGGGTCCCACACGGCCCCTCCGGACAGCACGTGGGCCCCACCGTCACGTGTTCGGGTGTTGCCGAAACAGCGCGAGAAGCCGCCCGTCAACCCGAATTCGGTCCTCCCGGACCCCATTGTGTAGCCCTTTACCTCCCTGCGTGGAGTGGGCAGCGACTTACATTTCTGTAATATTGTGTAATATTGTTCCGGGAGTACGAGTTTCGGCCGGGTCCGTCGTCCCCACGCCGAGCGCGTGGAGGTATCGTCTTCGCTCCTACACTTGGCATTTCGCTTATTTCATATATGCTTGTTTATGCCACTGCTAGAGAGCATGTTTTAGGACTTAGCTTGCTATAATTTCATATCACCACTACTGCGAGAGAGTGAGCGAGACCGTCCCGTGACCCGATCCGGGCACGAAAGTGCGAGCCGACCACCCTAGCTCTTGCCGGTTTCTCAACCGTGCACGTCCGACGCTTCCCTCATCAAGGGACGATCACGAGCTTGCCGTGTCCGTATCTCGTCCCGCATCAGAAACGCCCTAGATCAAGTCGTGTTTTATTAAAAACACGCCCCTACCAAGGTCGTGAATTTATAAAATAAGTAAAATGGGGGAGAAATAGATAAAATGGAGAGACACGTCCTGGATCAGGCCGCGTTTTAAAAACACGCCTCTCTCCAGGGCGTTAATTTAAAAAAGAGGGGAAAAGGGGAGAAAATCCATAAAAAATGGAAAAAACACTCAAATAAGCTAATTTGAGGGTCAAATGGGGTATTACAAGGCAATATGAAATATACTCAAAATAATGTCAATTTTAGCGTGTCTACAGCTGCCCCGCCTTGGCGTCTGCTTTGCAAGGGAGCAGAGCAAACTGAAAAGTAGATGCCAAGGTGTGATGAGACACGCAATCAATATCACTTGATGAGAATCAAATCAAAAGCACGAGATGAAGCAACCTCGGGAAATTCACAGTGAAATCAACGATGTTTGGATAAAACGGGGAGTGTGCACGCGGTGCACGAAGGAGATAAAATAAATGATCAACTTCCAGCGCGGTGGAAGTACCTCAGGTCACAAACCTGTAGGTTTCACCATTGGGGAGCGGTTGCCAGCCAGTGGACGTGCTGCAGCCAAGGTGGATCAAAGGAAAGGAGATAAAATAAGATGATAAAAATCCAAACAAGGAGCTTTCGAGAAAAGAACGAACTGAGGATCTAATTTGACAATGAAAATCTCATATCGAGAAAGATTAAGATCAACTTCAACTCTCAACATCAGCTTATCAGAATGATTTTCCAATGTTAATTCAAAGTCCTACATGAATGCATGCTGGGTTTAAAAGGAAAAATTAAATCAAATAAAAATATAAGATAATCAAGGATAATATTGTTAAACTGCCCAGACTGAGTCAAGAAACCGATTTCACGAGCTGATACTAAGTCGAAGCCCGTTTATCCGCGCACCAACTCGCAAAAGGGAACCATCGTCCCCAGTCTTGGACGGCTCAACGGCCTATCCGTATGACTAAGATGCCTCTGGAATCATCATTATTTTTGATGAAGGGGAACTCAAATTCCAGATTTACCAAAGCCACAAGGTCCTTGATATAATCTAGTAACATATGTAACATATAGTAGAATACATACAGGGAGATGGTGATATCAATAAGCATGGGAACTGAGAAATGAGCTGCAAGCACCGTGGGGCTTGGATGATGATGCCCAGTCGGCGGGACCAAGAGCCTTTTCCTGCACTCAAAAATTCATCAGCCAAGATATAAAAGATAACAAATAATGAATAAGGTATTTAATCATAGCATGCATAGCATGAATCAAAGCAACCAATCATAGCATGTATATGAACATCATAAGTCAAATCATGGCATAGCAAAGCATCATTATTTGTTGTTTATCATGAGGATGACAATCTGACTAATCAAGTTTTGGAGTTAAATAATCAGGATCTGATAATGCCCAGTGGCAGAATGGTCAAGGAATGATAATGCCCATTGGCAGAATGGTCAAGGAATTGATAATGCCGATTGGCAAAGTGACCAAGGAAATTAGCAGGAGTTAATTAAATGATTTAGAGATGAATAATCAGAATGATAATCAGGAGATATAACCAAAATGATATAAGGAGGTGATAACCAAAAATGCCCAGGGTGGCGTGTCATGAGAATATCGGGAGAATCAATAGATTGATAGCAATAAGTAGAGAGAGGACCCATCCCGTGCTTTTGATCTTTGCAAAGCTGTTTCTGCAAAACACCATCAGACAATACAATGCAATTTTTTTTGGATTTTGAAATATGCAAATTTTTATGAGTTTTGAAAAAGATATTCAAATTTTTGTGGATTTTGAAAAATATTTCAATTTTTATTAATTTTTGGAAGATATCTGAATTTTTGTGCTGAATTTTGAAAATATTTAATTTTTGTTGGATTTTGACCAGGAAATATTCAATTTTTTGTGGATTTTGGTTTAGACATTGTTAATGCAGCATCAAAGGGTGTTTTGGAACCACTGGCTAGGGGTCCTAGTTCCTTCCCTTTTCGCTAAAATTACCCAAAGCTAGGCGTGCATTGAAAGTGGCGTCCTATAATTGACTGCCCTTGATCAACGATGCCCCTACCAAGGCCATACCTGAGAAACATTCGGTCTTGGAGGGAGAAGAGAAGAACAATTGTGGATAAGCTTTATGCAGGATGGGAGATATCGGACTTGAATTCCTTCCAAGTTGTTCCCTTCAAAGAGGTAGTCTGTTGTGCCGGGGCTTTGTGCCTTTAATTTTTAGACCCTTGACATGCATACGACCAGGGTTTTCCCTGCGGGGACTTTGCCACTCTTGTCATGCCATAATTCATACTTTTGCTTTTATCGAAATTCTGACTTGATGTTCATAATACCCCTTTTGGCTAGATGTATATCATGAAAACTCATATGAAAACTCATATTGATGTTGATTTTGGGTCAAGACTGCCCCTATTTGAGACTCCTCTCGTATTGGGGATTACCTAGGTTGGTCATCTTATCCGTCAACCTCTTGCCCCTGCATGTGGCCGAATGAAGAAGAGAAAAGACTTTCAGATATTCTCATGGCATGGCCAAGATAGCAACGGTGTTTTTATCAAAGGAGCCAGCTAAGGACGCCGTGAAGTGTGTGCGGTGCCCAACTAAGGGTTGCTCTTAACAAGCGGGGAGAGAATGTTGAATTCCCAGTGCGGGTTTTTATTAACCAGAGGTGCTGCAAAAAAACAAGCCTAAAGGACTCTTTTGAGAATGATTTAATTTAACAAAGGCCTAAGATAAAGGTCTAAAACACCACTTTTAATCTTGTTAAGAAGCACTTCATTTTGGAAATCATGCGTGAAATAATGAGAAAATGATATCATTAAAATACATACTTACGCCAATATGTTACCTTGCAACCTTTGTAGAAGCAGCTGTCAGAGGCGAGGTTGATCATCATGGGATTTGTCCTCTTTGGGAGTCAAAAGGATTGGAAGCAAAGGATTTGAAAGTGGCTTAACAAGAAGTAGTGGTGGCAAGACCAGACTCTGACGAATAAGGAGGAAAGGAAAAGAGGCGAGGGCTAGAACTCCCTTGCTAAGGCGCGGAGACCCTGATCACATGGAACAGTCTACAGAAGAAGTGAAGAATTAGAAGGATGAGTGAGGACTAAAGCCTCGAAAGCAGTGAGAGAATGGGCAGATGCCCAAGGCAGTGGATGTGGAAGAAGTTAGGTCAGACCCAGCATTAGGAGGAATCAGAAGAAGAAATTGGTAGATGGAAGGAGGCGGATCTGGAGGGTCCGGAGGCAGTGGAGGAGAATCATGAGCAGAAGAAGAATCTGGAGGCTCCGGAGGGGTAACGAAAGAAGGGACGCGATGCCCTGGGAAGAAATAGAGAAAAAGATGATGAAAAAGGAGGAAGAAAATGAAGGATGTGATATCCCGGGGGAGCAGAAAGATGAATCGGAAGAAAGATGGATGGTCCGGAGGTTCCGGAGGAATGAGATGGAAAGGGGCGTGATGCCCTGGAAAATGATAGAGAGAATAAGACGGAGAATCCGGAGGTTCCGGAGGAATGATGGAAGGAGGGACGCGATGCCCAAGAAGGTCCAGAGGTTCCGGAGAAATGAGGTGGAAAGGGGCGCGATGCCCGAGGGGAAGGTCCGGAGGTTCCGGAGGTAGCAAATGGAGAGGGGCACGATGCCCAAAGGATAAAGAGAGGGGTGAAAGATCCGGAGGTTCCGGAGGTTCCGGAGGAAGAGGATGGAAAGGGGCGCGATGCCCAAGGAAAAGACTGAGACAATCAGATGGGGAATCCGGAGGTTCCGGGGGAATAAGATGGAAAGGGGCGTGATGCCCGAGGAACAGAGAAAGGAATGAAGGAGGATTAGGAGGAAAATCCGGAGGTTCCGGAGGAATAAGATGGAAAGGGGCGCATTGCCCGAGGGGAAAGTCCGGAGGTTCCGGAGGGATAACGAAATCAGAAAGGGTGCGATGCCCAAAGAGGAGGGGTAAAATTCCTGGAGGTTCTAGGGAGATAGCAGAAAAAGGGACGTGATGTCCCAGGGAGAGTGGACAAAAAGATGAAGATGAACAGGATGAGAAATGCGGAATATCCGGAGGTACCGGAAGGCGAGGGAGATACGGGTTTGGAAACCCGGGAAGAAGGAGATGCAAATGTGTGCAATGGGATGCATGCAATGAATGCATGAATGCAAGAGAATGCATGAAATGCAAAGAATATGAAGAATATGAAGGGCGAGAGGATGAGATCCTCCTCCTAACCCTTGGAGTAGCCCATGAAGAAAATGTGAGGGAAATGGATGAATAGAAGGTGGAACAAATAGGGGACGGCCCCTTAGCACCAAGATAACTGCCCCTCCACGGCAGTGAAAGTGTATAGCCAATTGGCCCAATAAGAGGAGCTTCAATAAGTGGCAACCCCCTTGGAAGGTAAAGATCAACAATGTGAGGGAGTTGGGGAGTTGGAACGGGGAGCATCGTGTTGCCCATTGAATGTGGTATATATGGAGTGTTGAATAAAATGGGCATTCGCCCCTTGTAAGGAATAATGAATTCAGAATTCGAAAGTAGGAACAAGGGGTGCCCTGCCCGGCCCTTAGACGGCATCAGCGCTCGGCATGGCGGCGATTCTTCGACCGTGCTTGGCTCAATAACCCGGATTGGCATCCGGCAAATGAATTCCTGTATCTTGAACGGCATAGCCACGGCCAAATCCTTCTTGCCTGGCTCTTGATCATCCTTGGCGCAAGTATTTGCAAAAGGCCCCCCATTCCGAGTAGTAAAGGGAGGTGAGGTGGAGGCGGAAGGCTCCGTGAATGGTGGAGGCATGATGGAAAGCGTTGGAAAATGGGTGAGCGTAAGCGGAGGTTCAAACACGTCGAGTTTCTCCTTTTGCTCGGAAGCAGTCGGGATTGGCTCGAGTGCAAAAAGGGGGGAGTCCTGCTCAGGACTAACCACGGGTAAGGGTAAAGGGTTAAATGGTGGAATAGGCAAAGTGGGTTTTAAAGGGATAATGGAAGGCCGAGGTGGCGGTAATGGGAGGCTGGAAGGTTTAATGGTAGGCTCAATGGAGGCCGATGGTGTGGAGGTTAATGGTTTAAGGAGTGGAGGTGTAATTGGTGGAGGTTTAATGGAAGGTTTAGGGGAGGTTGGTGTGAAGGTTAATGGTGTAACTGGAGGAGGTGTAATTGATGGAGGTTTAATGGAAGGGTGAGACTCAAAATGTGCCGGTGTGGGTGATTGAAGTATCGACCCATCATCGTAACACCAGTTAGTCTCATAAATGGGGGTTGGATCGGGGACGGTGGCTTCGTCCTGAGCAGGGGGTTCATCAAATGACAATGGAGGGAGTGGAAAGCGAAGGAAACTCGGAAGGGGTGCCCGTGGAGCTTCATCATCATCGTACACTGCCTCAGATTCTTCAAATGCCGGCTCCTGCTTGCTTGAAATGCCGAAGTCATAATCATCTCTCCTATCTTTCCATTCATTCTCCATCTTGGTAATACCATCCAGGAAAGCGTGAAGAGGATTGACTGGAGTAGGAGGAGCGGGCCGCGGGCTCGTAACCCTCTTTAATCGTTCCTCCATCAAAGTGATTTTATCGAGGAGAGTTTGCTGGAGGGGTGTGACCTGAGCAACCGAGGGTTGGCAGGGCATTGAAGGAGGAGGGGCCGCATAAAAAGACCGTGGAGGGGAGTTGACGGGATGACCCGTAAAAGAACCCGGACGGGCCGGATTGCAAGGTGTAAATGGGCCTCGGGGCCGTGATGGAGGAGGAGCAGAAGGAGGCGGGTGATGGGCCACCCGAGTAGAATGAACAGGAGGAGATGGGTAATGGGCTACCCGATCAGGATTGGAAGGAGGAGGTGGGTGATGGGCCACCCGTGTAGAATTGGAGGGAGATGGGTGATGGGCCACCCGAATAGAATTGGAAGGAGGTGGGTGATGGGCCACCCATATAGAATTGGAAGGAGGGAGAGATGCATGAGATGTACCCTCAACGGCAGCCTTAAGGGCTTGGATCTGTTGAGGGGTAAGATGATCTAATGCATGAATGATCTGGGAGACCTTCTCATCATTGGGACGAGAGGGCTTAATGGGAATAGTGGCTCGAAATTGAGTTGAAGGACCATTGGATTGGACATTGCCCAAGGGTCGGGGAACACCATAAGAGTGAGGACGTGGTCCTTTGAAAGTATGGTGAGAATTTTGATGAACATGTTGAAATTGATGATTATAATAAGTGATAGGTTGTGCATCCTCATGAATTGAATTAAACATGTTATCTTGTTTATAGTAAGCCATCATGCAATCAAAGTTCAAAATAATAAAGAAGCACACAAAAGGGATGGTTACCATGATTCGATTTGTTTGAACCTTGGTGAATTAAGGATTTTAGCAAAGTTTGGAATGATTCACACAAGGGGGGAACCTAGTTTCAATATGAGTTGAACTCCAATGCCAACTAGGGATCCTCTCTCACCACGCATAGGCCAACTAACTCGGGACTTCAAAAGGGTACAACCTGCCCGGCGTCCGTGAGGGAATCCACGGGTGCGGGGACTTACGGAGGCTTGGAAAAGGGATTTCCAGTCCAAAGAGACGGAATGCTCAATGGAGGGTCGTCCCGATTCCAAGAGGGTGTGTGGATCCTAATGAAGAGGAGGGGGCTCCCAAACCAATGCAAAGAATGAATGCAGCAGGGTAAACAGGCCAACCACAATAATATGATCAATCAACAAAGATAAGCATGAAATATCATGAAAACTCACCCACGGGAAGGGTTCTGGAAACACACAGTAAAAACACGCCCTGGCAGGGGGCGCTACTAACAAAAGACACGACAGTGTGACTGTCATGACTCAAAGCGAGGTGCCAGGGGCAGGGTAAAAAGCGCCTTAGGGTGAGGCGCTATCAATAAAGGGACGCCCTGATGTGGGGCGCTAATCAATAAATAAACGCCCTGGGACAGGGCGTGAATTCACAGGCAGTAATATAAAGCAGGAAAACCCAGAAATATGCTGGAAAACGCCCTGTCAGAGGGCGTAAAATATGAAAAGACGCCCTGGGTTAGGGCGTTAAATCAAGAAAAACGCCTCTTCCAGAGGCGTGAATTCACTTTCTCCAGAAAAACTTCACGGCCAGCAGTATTAACACTCAATCACACAATCATGGCAATCAATAGAATAAGCATGCTCATCAAGAATTTTAAATAAGTGGAAATTTTTTAAAGAAAAATCAACAAACTGACCAATCACTTAGGGGAGGGTGTAAAACCAATGGAGGGTGCCCGAGGGGCACAAAAAGGGAGACGCACCGAGGGTGCAATAGGGGAGACGGCACACGCGGGTGCCTAAGGGGAAAGGGGTAATAAAGAGAACACAAAGTGTCCCACCGTGATCGCCAATTTGTAGATCCTAATTAGAAATCCACTTAAGGAAAAATTAAGAATATGAATAAATAAGCATGAAATAGCACGAGGTGCTAAGGGGAATTTGTGATCGCCAGAGACACTAGGGTCTCAAAAATATAATCAATAAGAACATGGGAGGAGTGATCGCGAAAAGTACCTCAAAAGATGCGGGGATGTGAGTGCTTCCTTTCTCTTCAAATCGGCCGGCCGATGAAGAGAGTTCTTTAATTATTACCCTTGCAAAAAAGACACAAACACCAATAAAGAATATGAATTAGAACATGGTGAGTGTAGCATCAAATCCTAAATAAAAATATGAGCATGATAACATGGTGAAGAACACACCTTAAGGGTGGTTAGCCCTTAAACCCCTATGCAAAGAGGGTGGGAATATGATGATGAATGATATGAAAATAAGGGGAGATTGTGCAAGAGTTGCACTGTAGGAGGCCTCAACGTAGTTGAGGAAAGAGAAAGAATAGAGAAGAGAAAATATGAATATGATGCATGTATAAACTAATATGAACAAAAAGAAAAGGAATAAGAAGGAGAATAAGAAAAGCCTGCGCGTTGGCTTTGATGATCGTTTGGGAGGAAGCCTCAGCAGATGAACATTGAAGTGCAGGAAGCCTCCTCCTGCCAACGCAGCAGCAGCAACACCTACAAAAGAAGAGAAGAAGAAAAACAAGACAGAAAACAAAAACAAAAACCAAAAGAAGAAGGCAGAAGAACGGGGAAGGAGAAGAAGAAGGGGAATTCGAAGGGGGAGAGTCCAACCTTAACAACAGAGCCAATGGCTCTATTAAATAGGATTGAAAGAGATAAACATGGGCAAGAGTCCAATCAAGGGGAAGGATAAGAATGGGCAAGAGCCCAAACAAAGTAGGTGTGTAACGAAGCAAGGACTCTCTGGGGAAAGGGCTGCGAAGCCAGAAGATAAAACACGCCCTTGGTCAGGGCGTCAATTCATTAATTGACGACCTGTCCGAAGGCGTTTCTTAAAAACACGCCCTGCACAAGGGCGTTTCCCAAAAACCAAATTTTAGAAATAAAAACTCCCCATATTTGAAAAATGTAAAAAACACCTCAAACAAAGCCACTTTTAAAAACACGCCCCTGGGAAGGACGTTAATCTCAAGAGCTCAAATGGGGAAGTCGGTCAAACCAAAAGAATTGACGCCCTCAGGTCAGGTCGTCCTTTCTCAAAGAAACGCCCTAGATTAAGTCGTGTTTTATTAAAAACACGCCCCTACCAAGGTCGTGAATTTATAAAATAAGTAAAATGGGGGAGAAATAGATAAAATGGGGAGACACGCCCTGGATCAGGCCGCGTTTTAAAAACACGCCCCTCTCCAGGGCGTTAATTTAAAAAAGAGGGGAAAAGGGGAGAAAATCCATAAAAAATGGAAAAAACACTCAAATAAGCTAATTTGAGGGTCAAATGGGGCATTACAAGGCAATATGAAATATACTCAAAATAATGTCAATTTTAGCGTGTCTACACCGTGGAGAGGGCCATGCTGCCTACTCCTCCTGCCACCCAGGACGAGGGAGTCAACTCCCATTAAATGCCCTCCGACCGCTTCCCGCCTTCGAAGGCTCCCGCCACAGGGGGTATAAAAACCCCTCTTCTTCGATGCGAACAAGAGGAGGAGGAAGAGAGAAAAAAGAGACAGACAGACACACGCAGAAGAGAAGAAGAGAAGAAGAGGAAGAGAAGAAGAGAAGAAAGAAGAGGAGGGGAGGCTCCGCCTCCCCCTTCCTGCTGCTCCGGCCACCTACCACCGCCATCCGCCCGAAGAGAAGAAGGATAAGATGAGAAAAAGAGGAGCTCGTCGCTCCACCTACCACCACCGTCTGTGTGAAGAGAAGAAGAGAAGAAGAGAAGAAGAGTGGGTGGAGAGAGGGAGCGAGGTCCGGGAGGGGAGGAGTCCATGCTCCGTTCCCCCCCACTGTATTTTTTTTCCTCTTTCCTTTCATTTCTTATTTTGCCGTCGTTGCGATGTATTAGCCCCCTTGGGGCACTCCTCTTATGAGAATAGAAGTAGAAGTCTCGCAAATATTCTTTGGACGTCTTCCTCAAACATTTCTTCCGTGTTTGCATCCTTCGGTGTTTTACGCCCCTTTCCCTTTCTCCTTTTGTTAGGGCTTGCTTCCCCTTTGGCATTTTTGTCTTCGCTCACCCCTGCGTGCCCTCAGCGGCACACCCCAGCCATGCCTTCAACGGCACGCCCTTGGACACCTTCCCCGGCGTGCCTTGACCTTCCCCGGCACGGTCCTTTGGGCCCTTGCCCGGCACGCCCGTGATGGCCTTCCCCGGTACACCCTCCTGTGCCCTTCCCCGGCACGGTCCTTTGGACCTTTGCCCGGTACACCCTGGCTAAGCCTTCAACGGCACGCCCTCTAGTGCCTTCCTTACCCGGCACACTCGCCCCTCCTTCTTGCCCGGTGCACTCTCTCTTTGGCCAGTCTTAGGAGTAATCCTCCACTAGACGTTCCCTCCGAGTTTTTCGAGGTTTATAAAGGTGTTGCCGCTCTCAAGCGCCCACCTCCAGTTGTCGGGCTCCGCCACTCCATGTGGGCGCGTTCCCTGTATCTCCCTTACGCTCGGGTCAAGAGGAGATGCTGCCGAATTTTTGTTAAGAACGATAACATATTAAAAAGACAAAAGGAAGCAACAAACAAATGAAAACGAACAACCACAAAACGCTTCGACCAAGGCAAGGGAACCGCAATCAACTCAAAGAGAGCCGAATCAAATAACAAGCAACTCGAACATCGGAGAAAAAGAATGAAAGATAATCAAGAGAAAGAGAGAAGAAACCCATACAAATTCAACAAAAATCAGAAAAGAAGAAAAGAAAAGCCTTGAAAGAAGCGGAGGAGGAGTGGGCCTTCACCGGTACACCTAATCCAGTCCTTCACCGATACACCCTCCACCCTCCTTCACCGGTGCACCCTCCATCGTCCTTCGCCGGCACGCCCGTGATGGCCTTCCCCGGTACACCCTCCTGCTGACTCCCCCGGAGTGACACGCCTCCTCGCGGTCTTCAGCGGCACACACCCCATCGGCCCTTCGCCGGCACACTCTCCCAGCCCTCAGCGGCACGCTCCCCTGGCGGCCTTCAGCGGTGCACCTTTCTTGGCCCTCGACGGCACACCCCTGGCCCTCAGCGGCACGCTTCTTTGGCCCTCAGCGGTACGCTCCCCTGGCCCTCAGCGGCACACTCCCCGGGCGGCCTTCAGCGGCACACTCCCTTGACCCAGCGGTACACCAGAAATAATGATAATAATAAAGATAATAAGCTAAAAGAAAACATAATAAATAAACAAATAATGATACAAAAAATAAAATAATGATAATAATAACAAACTCAAAAGAAAATAGAGAAATAATAGCAAACAATAATGTTAAATAATAATAATAAATGATAATAAATTCAAAAAGGTGAATAAATAAATAAGAATGATAAAGAAATAAGCAATAATAATAATAAGGTTAAAAGAAATAATAATAACGATAAATGGACAAATAAATGATAACCAAAATAAATAAATAATAATAACAAATTTAACAAAAAATGACAAGCAAATGAATGATAATAAAATGAACAAAAATAATAACAGACCTAATAATAACAATAGTAAATGAATAAATCACAAGAAAATGAATAAATAGTAATAAAGAATTCACTCAAAGATATATATATATATAATAACAAATGATAATGATAACATTTCTTAAATAATAATAAAACAATGGGATCCGCTTCGCAGCCCCGTCTCTCCCGTGACTCGGTGCCGAAGGAACAACAATACCGCCCTTGCGAGTTGGGCCTGAGTCTAGGGAATTATCCCGAAATGGCCATGGCCTGACCTCGCCTCGGGCTGACATTCCGATTAAACCGGACTCATTTCTCCAGCCAGATCACTTCCGAGCCGCTACTAAAATTGCCACACGTTCGACAGACATTTAAATGGATTCACCACGGCTCCCGCCGCGTTCTTATTACAGACCTACGTCCGAACATGAAAAGGCCCGTGAGCGACCTGCATAGCTGGTGGCTCCTACCCCGATATGGTTGTGAGCCGGCATTGCTCCGGGCCAATAGCTCATCAATTCCGACCCGTTCCTATCGGGATTCATTCCCACCCTTTCATCGAAATTGCCGTAAACTCGGCATACATTTGTACGGGGTTGTTCCCGCCCGCGTCGCACTTTCAATATGGGCCCTTGCCCAAACATGAAAAGGTCGGCAAGTGACCGACGGAATCCGAATTAGAACAGGACGGCTCTCGCCACCCCCGGACTCCTTCCATGGGAATATCAATAAGACCACCGTGGGCCACACTCAGACCTCGGGCATATCCCGATCATGGTCATCGTCTGGCTCATATCCTCGGTCTACAGCCCGCTCCTTTCGAACACGTTTTCGATTCTGGAGTCTAGTCCAGGGACTCTCCCCCCGTCGCCCTCCGGCACTGGAAATATTAATGATGCCCGCGCAAGCCTCGTTCGGACCACGGGAGGCACCCCCAATATGGTCCTGACTCGATCTCACACCGGGCCAATAGATTCACTGGTTTCCGGCTACAATAACCGAGATTCAACCGAATGTTTTCAGTGTCTCGGAATAATAAACTTGCCGTATCCCGGCATGCATATGCTCCAGGTCCTCCTGCGACGATTACAATATTCTCAAGCCGGACTCTCGTCCGAATATTAAATGGTCTCTCGAATGACCGACATGTCTCGAACGCCCGCTTCTCCGGGCACAGGGCTTTTCAGCCGATTCAAGGGATATTCCCTCGTTGTCCCTTGGCACCGGAAATATCAATGACGCTCATGCAAGTCCTATTTCGACCGCGGGGGGCCCACCGCAGTATGGTCGCAACTTGCTCTTGCACCGGGCCAACAGATTTACTGGTTTCTGACCACTCTGACTGAGATTTAGCCGAACGTTTTCCGTTCTTCTGAACAATAAATTGTCATATTCTGGCATACATATGCTTTGGTCTTCCCGCGACGATCCCGCTTTTCCCGAGCCGGACATTCGTCCGAATATTAAATGGTCATCACATGAACGACATGACCGCGAACGCTTTCTTCTCACCCTCATACGGGGACTTCGATACCTCTTAATAGACTTTTCATGCAATTAATTTCTTGGCCATGAGGCCCTGAATCTCGGCGATTAATCAAGGGTGTTCCCTCGTATGGGGGATGTAAATGACGCCGTGGCCTTTATGGCGCGGTGGGTTTTGGTCCCGACACAAACCACACAATCGTCTGACGAAGTCAGTTCGAGCGCACCATGGGCTCTTCGGAGCCCGAATAAATTGTCACCCCGGTGACTGGCACGCCTACGCACTCAATAAACGAATAAACCAATGTGAGAATAATAAGTGTCAAAAAGTGCGTCCACAATTCTGGCACGCCCGGTGGGACGAAACCACCCTTCTTCTCTTCACCGGGATTTAGGGCCTCATGGCCTCCTAATCAACGATGTTTGCCTGCTTTGATGAATGGCAGGTGCTGTCTTCGCCAGTCTTATGAGGAGAAAAGTCAGACTCGGTGCAGCTGTCTTCGTGGCCTCGAGGGCGCTGCTTCGAAGTACATGCATCTTCCAGGAATCATGGGGGGTTGTTATAAAAAAAAAGAGAAGAGAAAGAGAAGAGAAGGGAGGGGAAATCAAGCCCCCCCCGTTTCCCTCAAGAAGAAAGAGAAGAAAAGAAGAAATGAAGAAAAGAAGAAGAGAAGAAAAGAAGAAAAAAAGAGAAAAGAAAGAAGCAAAAAAAAGAAGAAGAGAAAGAATTGGCAAGAGAGGGTTGTGCGGCCACGTCCGTCGAGACTCGTGCTGAACAAAGATTACCACTGTGAGGTTGATATGGTGGAGCGAACCACTCCTGAGGGGGTGAGTGCTCTCCTGCACCTCCACCCTGGTCAATCATACAAAAAGGGGACAAATAAAGAAGAAAGGAAGAAAAGTTGGCCAGCATCACCGATTGAAAGAGCAAGAAGAAACCCGGCATTCCGCCCGACTCTAGGAGGTCCCGAGTCCGCGGTGCAATGACCCGGCCCGTTCCTCCTTCCTGCTGCCTCTATCCGGCATAAGATGTTCCCTCGAGTGGCTGTTAAAAGACCCAGCAAGCCGCAACTGTGGCTCGATGAATTGCTGGCTGCTGCGGGGAATGCTTTATAGCAATAAGGCCAAGCATGGCCACCACTCCCGAAGAGAGCATGCACATACCCCACCATGGGGGATAAGAAGAAGAGATATACCCCACCATAGGGGCATGAGGCAAAAAAATATACACCCTGATCTAGGGGCACATGAAGAGAATCCACCTCGACTCGGGGACACGGCAGACGACAAAGCTATACCCCGGCTCAGGGGCCTTTGAAGAAGAACATACCCCGCCTTGGGGCACAGAAGTGAAGAGGCATACCCCCCGACCTAGGGGGGGCAGATGAAGAAAAGCTACACCCCCACTCTGGGGGGGGCACCTGAAGCAAAAGACATACCCCGCCATGGGGGCATAAGAAGAAAAGAATTCACCCCGGCCTGGGGACACACAAAAAGAGAAACTCACCCTGGCTTAGGGGCATTTGAAGAAGAAACATACCCCGCCAGGGGGCATAGAAGCCATAAAGAACACGCCCCGGCTTAGGGGTATTTGAAGAAGATACATCCCGCCTCGGGAGCATAAGAAAGAGACGAATACATCTCGTCTTAGGGATATTTGAAGAAGAAATATACCCCGTCAGGGGGCATAGAAGCCATAAAGAATATGCGCCGACTCAGGAGCATTTGAAGAAGAAACATTTCCCGCCTGGGGGGACGCAGAGGCAAAGAGACAGAGTACACTCCACCATGGGGGCACATGAAGAGAGTCCACCCCGCCTTGGGGGCGTAAGAAGTCGGGAGATATACCCCGCCACGGGGCAGTAGAGGCAAAATGCATTCCCCCTGGGGGCACATGAAGCAACATACCCCTCGCCTCGGCAGCATATGAGGCCAAGAAGCTGTTGTGCATCTCTTGGTTTTGATGATGACAATAGGATATGTTTGATTAATCAAGTTCTATCTTGTTTCATAACAAATACAAGTGGTTTGATTGTTCCTTCAAAGTAATGGACTCATGACTATTTGATGATGACAAACAATGTATTTGATTAACTCAATATAAATCTGATATGTTAAGTAATTTCAGGTCCACTGAAATCCAAGTGGAATCAACAAATCAGAAGAAGTGTCAAAGGCCGCTTGTCGACCAGGGAAGTGGTTATGGTCGACCAACGAACCCAGCCAGAAATACTTCAAGTCATCCGTCTTCTGCATGTGCCTTGGCTGTCGACCAAAGCCCCACTTCTGGTCGACCACAGAACAGACAGATCATCAGACAGAACTGACGGCCATCTGGAATTTGCCCCTTGTCGACCAGCGACAAGGCTGTGGTCGACCACGGGACGCGAGTGTCAGCCAGAATGAAACCGCCATCAGGACACTGCTTGTTGTCGACCAGGGACAGTGTCATGGTCGACCACGGGTGTTATAGCGTCCAGAACCGAACTCTAACCGAATTCTGTTTTGGTTCCTTAAAACCTGCAGATTGTTGTTGCAGGTTGTTGGGTAGTTCAACTGATGAGATTCCGCACGGGAATCAAGGAGAGAATATTGCTTAGAAGCAGTCAAACTTATTGTAGTGATCGGATTTAACCTTCTCCCTGCTTTCTAGCAGATTGACGCTCGATCTGGAATTTGAGCGGGAAGAGCTTCAGGCTTGAAAAAGGATCTGCATAAAAAGCAGAAGGCAACTGATCGCGGAGGCAGGCACACAGAGAGAGCATAGAACAGAAGCTAAGAAACACACCTACATCACAGGACGAAGTGGCTCTCCATCAACCAGAAATCTGCAGAAGACTAAAGGCATTCTCATTGCTGCAGAAGGAAGACTGGGCTTGAAGCTGTGCGACCTCCAGCAGCAAAGCAGCTGAAGGCATCCGATTGGAAGTTCTACAGGGAGTCTACTCTTGTTATTTATGTGATTAAGTCCCAGGCTGAATTCTTTACTTTGTTACAAAAGTCTATATTCAGTCCTGTTGCATCATCCCACCTTCTCATCATTTCTATTCATCCTTACACCAAGTGTCAAGCTGTGAGGCAGCGGATTCAAGCTGTGTGTCAGCTGGTACAAGCTGTGTGTCAGCAGGAACAAGCTGTGTGACAGCGGTGTCTTATGTTTTGGATTGAGATCAGAGGTTCTCATAAGTGAAGCCTTGCTTGAGTTAAGCAAGGGGTGGATGTAAGTCTCGGGAAGAGACTGAACCACCTTAAAAATCCTATCTTGTGGTTTGCTTATGTGTGTGCGTGCTTCTCTATGTGTTTGTTTTCTTCATTGATATCAACATTAGTTCTGTAATTCGTCAATCACCTGCAACTCATTTAGTCAATAGATATTAAATCGAAAAAGGGGGAAAGATCTATTCACCCCCCCCTCTAGATCTGTTCAGTCCGTACTCAACACGTGGTATCAGAGCCAGACTCTCCAAAAATGTGGTCTAACAACCAGGAGAGGCCTGCCGGACTGAACTCTAGAAGTCTAATGGCTGAGGGACACTCAGTAACTAGACCACCATATTTCGATGGAAATGATTTCTCATACTGGAAAAATCGTATGCAGGTGTTCTTGAGAGCACAAGATCATGAGATGTGGAGAGTAGTAAGCCGAGGACCCTACGAGCTGCCCGAAGATGAGGATACCTGGACCAGAGAACAGGTCAGAAAATCAACCATCAACTGGGGAGCCATGAACGTAATGCAATGCGCACTACACCCCACGGAGTTCTCACGAGTTTCACAATGTGCAACGGCCAAGGAAATGTGGGATCGACTAGTAGTAATCTATGAAGGTACTTCAGAGGTAAGGGAGTCAAAAGCAAATATGCTAGTTTCAGAATATGAAATGTTTAGAATGAAAACTGACGAAAATATTTCTGAAATGTATGCTAGACTAGTGCAACTAACGAATAGTTTAAAGAGTCTAGGGAAAACCTACAAGGAACAGGAATTAGTGAGGAAGATCCTAAGATCCCTCACTCCTATGTGGCATACCAAGGCCACAGTAATTGAGGACTCAAAGAACCTCACCACTATGACTGTGGATGAACTAGTGGGATCCCTAATGGCCTATGAGGTTAATCTGAAAAGAAAAGAAGATGAGGGCAAGAAAAAGAACCAGCTCGCCCTAAAAACCAAAATAGGCACCTCTGAACTATCTGACACTGATAACTCATCTAGCACAGGTGAGGAAACTGGTGAGCTAGCCATGTTAACAAGAAAATTCAAAAAGTTTCTGCGGAAGGAAGGTAAGGGATTCAGGAATCCTAAGGGCATGGTAAGAAAGTCATCTCAGTTTAAGTTTGATAAAAATAAAACTTCATCTAACAAACTTGTCTGCTACAACTGCAGGAAACTAGGACACATAAAGGCTGAATGTCCAGAGACTCCTAAGAAATCAAGCTTCAAGTGGAAAGGCAAGCAACTAAAAGCAATGATAAGCACATGGAGCGAGGAGGAGGAAAGCAGTAAGGAGGAAACAACTTCCGAGGAAGAAGAAGGAAACATCTGTTTGATGGCCAAAGGAGATAGCGATGATCTTGAGGTAATCCCCCCGTTTCAAGATTTTTCTAGCTCAGATTGGGAAGAAGTCTACTCAGACTTACTTGATGCATATGAAAGAATTAGAAAGGAAAATAAGAGTTTGAAGAAAAAGCTTAATCAGGTCAATAATGACAGCAACCCATTTGCCAACAGAACTGAACTAGAATTAGAAATCACCACCTTGAAAAATAAGCTGAAACAATACGAGACAGATGAAGAAAATGTCAAATGGCTGTTAGAAGAAAATGAGTCACTGAAAAACACAATTGATGAGGTGAAATTAAAGACTCAAGAAAGTGAACAGCAAACTAAGGTAACTCAAGAAAGAAACAACTCACTCAAGGAGGAAAACTGTCAACTTCTGGAAGAAATAGAAAGAATCCAGAGTGAACTGAAAAACAAATAGGAAACCTTGGAAAAAATGACTAAAGGTCAAGAAAACTTAAATGCTGTCTTGGGAATAAAAGTAAACTTTCAAAAAGAAGGGTTAGGATACAATCCTACGGCTAAAAAGGAATTCCAAATAAAAACCGTAACTGGGATTGCTGACTCAAAAGGAAAAGGGCCCCTAATCAATCTATACCAAGACAAACAAGAGGATGTAGCTGAATGCTCCTCCAAAAGGAATAATGTCACCAAGGAAGAGAGAAACATTAAAGAGAAAACAGTCAATCAACATAAGCTTAAAAATAATAGACAAGAAACTCAAATTCACAGAAATAACCAAACAAACCAAGTACTAAATCAAGTTAAAGGACATAAATCTGGAAAACAAGGTGTCTGGGGACAGGCTGGTCGACAACCGACCCCTCCTCTGTCGACCAGAGGATCTGCCAGAACAGGCGCTGGCGTCTGGAGAAGCAGTGGTCGACCACAGACATACCAGATGTCGACCAGAGGAACTGCCAGAACAAGCGCTGGCTTCTGGAAAAGCAATGGTCGACCACAGACACACCAGATGTCGACCATGACCAGACACGCAAACAGAAACCACAGATTTTCTCAGGTGAAACAAAATGAAAATTGGAAATCAAAAAGGTGGATTCAGATTAAAGAAACATTAGAACAAAAGCCACCCAATCTGAACAAGTTCAGAGACGAAAAATTAAACTGCTCTAAGAAAATCTGGGTTCCCAAAGGATTGTTACAGCAATTTCACAATTTTACAAGTTATCTTGGACCCGGGTACCATTGGGGTCCAAAAATTTCTGTGTAATTCATGATGCAGGAATGTCTGGCACCCATGCACAATAAGTGGTACTTAGATAGTGGTTGCTCAAGACACATGACGGGAGACAAGACCAAGTTCTCCCAACTAAGCTCAAAAGATGGAGGTTATGTGACCTTTGGAGGAAATAACAAAGGTAAGATCATCGGGACAGGTAAAATAGGTAAGAACTCCTCAAACAGTATTGAAAATGTACTGCTGGTAGATGGACTGGAATATAACTTGCTGAGCATCAGTCAGCTTTGCGACAAAGGCCATAAAGTAATATTTGACTCCAAGATCTGCAAGATTATTGAACCAAATTCAGATACAGTCAAGTTTATGGGCCAGAGAGTAAACAATGTCTACATAATAGACTTGGATGATCCAGCCCACTCCAACCTGTGCCTAACCGCCAAGAAAGAGGACCTGACCTGGCTGTGGCACCGAAGGCTAGGGCATGTTAGCTATAGGGTGTTGCATAAACTTGTGAAGAATAAAATGGTTCTTGGTATGCCTGAAATTTCGTTTGCTCAAAATGTCAAAGTATGTGAATCATGTACCCAAGGTAAGCAAACAAGAAAATCATTCAAAGGTAGAACTGAAAGTCAATCTTCTAGACCACTAGAACTTGTGCACATGGACCTTTTTGGCCCAACAAAAACTGCTAGTCTTAGTGGTAAGAGATACGGCTATGTACTAGTTGATGATTTCTCTAGATTCACATGGGTAATATTTCTATCTCATAAAAGTGATGCTTTTTCTGAGTTTCAGGAATTCTACAAAAGAATGAAGCAAGATGGCAAGTCCAAAGTGTGTACAATCATATCTGACCATGGGGGGGAGTTTGAAAATTCTGACTTTGACTTATTTTGCAGAAACAAGGGCATAACCCACAGATTTTCCTCACCAAGGACTCCAGAACAAAATGGAGTTGTGGAGAGAAGGAACCGCACTCTTGTCGAGATGGCTAGAACCATGCTGGTTGAAGCTAAACTTCCAAAGAGATTTTGGGCAGAGGCAGTCAACACAGCATGCTACATTGTAAACCGAGCAATGGTAAGACCGGCTAGTGAAAATACACCATATGAAATGTTCAAAGGTAAGAAACCTTCCCTAGCTCATCTTAGAATTTTCGGGTCAAAATGCTTTATTCATAACAATGATAAAAGGGTCTTGGACAAATTTGAACCGAAGAGTGATCCAGGAATATTCTTGGGCTATTCCGACCGATCAAGAGCCTATAGAGTTTTTAACACCAAAGATCAAATTGTTGAAGAATCCCCTCATATTACATTTGACGAAATTAATGATCTTGGCAAAAATGAGCAGGTCAGCAAGGAAGAAGAAGATAGGGAATTTCTAGAAGACAACGAAGAACAAAATGAAGAAGAACAATCTCAGGAAAGAGATCAAGGTATTACTAATGCTCCAACCGAAGGAGAAGGCATCTCAGGTAACAATGCTCCACCCGAAGGAGAAGGCATCTCAGGTAACAATCTTGAGAACTTAAGACTTCTTAGAGATCATCCCATAGAAAACATCATTGGTGGAATTCATGATCCTAGGAAGACTAGATCTCAGTTAAAAGAAATCAATGAACTAGATCAGCTTGCACTTGTGTCCCAAATAGAGCCCAAATCAGTAGAGGAAGCATTAAAAGATGACTCGTGGATAAATGCTATGCATGAAGAACTAAATCAATTTGAAAGAAATCAGGTGTGGAGTCTTGTCCCTAGACCTTCATCTCACCCCGTTATTGGAACCAAGTGGGTCTATAAAAACAAGCTAAGTGAAGAAGGGGTTGTAATGAGAAACAAGGCTCGGCTGGTGGCTAAAGGGTACACCCAGGAATTTGGGGTTGATTTTGAAGAATCATATGCTCCAGTTGCTAGATTAGAAGCCATCAGGATATTGTTAGCCTTTGCAGCATCTCATGGAATCAAACTACAACAAATGGATGTAAAAAGTGCATTTCTAAATGGAATAATAAAAGAAGAAGTCTATGTGGAACAACCCCCTGGATTTGAAAATGATGAACTTGCTAATCATGTTTTCAAATTGCATAAAGCTTTGTATGGATTAAAGCAGGCTCCTCGGGCCTGGTATGAAAGGTTGAGCTCCTTCCTCACCAAGAAGGGATACATAAGAGGTAAAATTGATCAAACATTGTTTTCCAAGACCCAAGGTAAGCATATACTAGTTGTACAAATCTATGTGGATGATATTGTGTTTGGGTCTACCGAAGCTTCTTTATGTACTGAATTTGCAAACTTAATGACCAATGAGTTTGAAATGAGTTTAATGGGTGATTTACAGTTTTTTCTTGGATTGCAGATTGTACAATGTAGAGAAGGATACTTCATAAATCAATCCAAGTACATAAAGGAGATGTTGAAGAAGTTTGGCATGGAAAGCTGCAAACCAATCGAGTCACCCATGGGTACAAATGCAACATTGGAAGCTGATGTAAAAGGTAACATGGTAGATGCCAAGAAATACAGAGGTATGATCGGGTCTCTGCTATATTTAACTGCTTCAAGGCCAGATATTCAGTTTAGTGTATGCATGTGTGCTAGATATCAGTCTAGCCCTAGAGAATCACATTTAGGGGCTGTCAAGCGTATCCTTCGATACCTTGCCGGTACCCAAGAATTGGGTTTATGGTATCCTACATACTGCAAACTAGATTTGATTTCATATTCAGATGCTGATTATGCTGGTTGCAAAATTGATAGGAAGAGTACTAGTGGTTATTGTCAAATATTAGGTGGATGTTTAATATCATGGGCTTCTAAAAAGCAGCATTCTGTGGCACTCTCCACTGCTGAGGCTGAGTATGTCGCAGTAGGGAGCTGTGGTACACAGGTTATGTGGATAAAACATCAACTCCAAGACTACAATGTAGATCTTGGATGTGCACCTATTTTCTGTGACAACACTAGTGCTATTAATTTGTCTAAAAACCCTATTCAACACTCTAGGACAAAACACATTGAGATCCGTCATCACTTTCTAAGAGATGAGGTCTCCAAAGGAAATTTCATGCTTCATTTTATAGAAACTGAAAAACAACTGGCAGACATTTTCACAAAACCCCTTAACAATGACAGATTTTCAACTCTAAGAAGGGAGTTAGGAATTTGTAGAATTTCTCCTGAAAATTCTTGAAATAATCATATTCATGTGTTCACTGTATAGATTCTGTCATTTCTGTACTAAGTTATGTCAACTAGGTCTCTAGTACTGGTCAAGTTTTGAGTTTGGAGGTCTAGTGTCGGTTGTTACTTCAGCAAGTTCTGCAGAATCCTGGTTCTACTACGGATTATCTCTTGTGGTCGACCACAGGCAAGGCGCTGGTCGACCAAGGCATCAGGACAGGAAATAGTTGGTTCTGTGACTTCGCAGCTGTCGACCACAGGCGGTCCCATGGTCGACAACAGATTTGTCAGAAAGCAGACCACAGGTGACTACTCATCAGGCAGTTTCTGTGACAGCACAGAGGTCGACCAAAGGCAACTCTATGGTCGACAGAGGATCTGAACAAGGGAAAATGGATCTAAAAAGGCTGCTGGCTCTGCTAGGAAATCCTCTGAACTAAGTGAACTTTTGTGCTCAAATTCTTCACTCATTCATCCTTATCCATGCTTCCCATCCCTTGTGTCTCTATATCTCTTCATGGCCAACATTTTTGTATCTTCAGCAAGGACTCACAAATTGAGGGGGAGAAAAAGTGTAAACTCATTCCTTGATAAAACATTGAAAAACCTAACCATATCTTTCAATAAAATCACCAAGGTAATCATTAAGAGTAGTGGTTGAGTGTAGTAATGAGAATTTGAACTATACTACTGCAATAAATTCAAACCATAACTATGACTCTGTCACAAGATTTTGAGGACTTATAATTTTTAGTAATGAGACTGTTTCTCTACCTGTGTCTGTGTTGGACAGTAAAAATAAACTCAAATATAACATGTATGTACATGGAATACGCCATAATTCTGTCTTCATGGTAGAGCAATGGATTTGATTCTGAGAAACTACTGCCTCCCATGTTAAAGAAAAAATTGGATGAAAAATAAGTGAGAGGCATGTGTGTCATGAAGAATCAATCTATCTCTGCTGCTTTCAAAAATATTGATTGGGCATACTGAGTAACTGGGGATATTGGCGTCTGATAAACGTATATCCTCACGGATAAAAGGTGTGTCCCAGTTATTAGTGGAATGGTTAGGCATGCTAAGTAGCCGGGGTTTCTAGCGTGTAAAAAGCGTGTCTCCTCGTGTAGAAAAGCATGTGATAAACCTGACCACAGCTCTCAAATGATTCAAAAAGTTATCACAAAGGCAGAGAAAATGGTTGACCTAAAGCATAGCATGCAAATAAAAGTACAAAACACTGTTCAGCTAGCATAGTTAGTCAAATTATCTCTTGAAATATATTATAAGTTCAAGGAGCCATGTGAAAGAAATTGGATATGGGGAGTCAATTTATTGGTGCAATACTTTCAAATTCATTGAACCACAATACCCACTCTATTTGGTCACAAGGTGGTCTTTGCATAAGGGTGGAAAGGTTCCATAAGTGTTCTATTAAAGAAAGGGAGTACACTTTAATATCTTCCAAAAATTTGAGTTATGCTGATTAAATCCTGACCGCTCGTTTTCTGCATCGTGATGGTTCACTATCCTTTTTTTTATGATCTTCTTTTTGCTGTTGACAAAGGGGGAGATAGGACTTTATGTGTCATTGTGTGTCTAGATGTGTGTCTAGATGTCAAGTTTACTTTGTCTACGTGTCCTTAGTGTCTTTATCCTTTTTGAGTCACTCATGTAATTAGTGCTATAGTTTTTGAAAGGCACATCAAACGAATTGTCTGAATGAAATCTGTGCTATGATAGCCTTGAATGCAATATCAAATGAATTCTATAATCTGTTGTTTGTCACAATGACTCATGGTTGTCATCATCAAAAAGGGGGAGAATGTTGTGCATCCCTTGGTTTTGATGATGACAATAGGATATGTTTGATTAATCAAGTTCTATCTTGTTTCATAACAAATACAAGTGGTTTGATTGTTCCTTCAAAGTAATGGACTCATGACTATTTGATGATGACAAACAATGTATTTGATTAACTCAATATAAATCTGATATGTTAAGTAATTTCAGGTCCACTGAAATCCAAGTGGAATCAACAAATCAGAAGAAGTGTCAAAGGCCGCTTGTCGACCAGGGAAGTGGTTATGGTCGACCAACGAACCCAGCCAGAAATACTTCAAGTCATCCGTCTTCTGCATGTGCCTTGGCTGTCGACCAAAGCCCCACTTCTGGTCGACCACAGAACAGACAGATCATCAGACAGAACTGACGGCCATCTGGAATTTGCCCCTTGTCGACCAGCGACAAGGCTGTGGTCGACCACGGGACGCGAGTGTCAGCCAGAATGAAACCGCCATCAGGACACTGCTTGTTGTCGACCAGGGACAGTGTCATGGTCGACCACGGGTGTTATAGCGTCCAGAACCGAACTCTAACCGAATTCTGTTTTGGTTCCTTAAAACCTGCAGATTGTTGTTGCAGGTTGTTGGGTAGTTCAACTGATGAGATTCCGCACGGGAATCAAGGAGAGAATATTGCTTAGAAGCAGTCAAACTTATTGTAGTGATCGGATTTAACCTTCTCCCTGCTTTCTAGCAGATTGACGCTCGATCTGGAATTTGAGCGGGAAGAGCTTCAGGCTTGAAAAAGGATCTGCATAAAAAGCAGAAGGCAACTGATCGCGGAGGCAGGCACACAGAGAGAGCATAGAACAGAAGCTAAGAAACACACCTACATCACAGGACGAAGTGGCTCTCCATCAACCAGAAATCTGCAGAAGACTAAAGGCATTCTCATTGCTGCAGAAGGAAGACTGGGCTTGAAGCTGTGCGACCTCCAGCAGCAAAGCAGCTGAAGGCATCCGATTGGAAGTTCTACAGGGAGTCTACTCTTGTTATTTATGTGATTAAGTCCCAGGCTGAATTCTTTACTTTGTTACAAAAGTCTATATTCAGTCCTGTTGCATCATCCCACCTTCTCATCATTTCTATTCATCCTTACACCAAGTGTCAAGCTGTGAGGCAGCGGATTCAAGCTGTGTGTCAGCTGGTACAAGCTGTGTGTCAGCAGGAACAAGCTGTGTGACAGCGGTGTCTTATGTTTTGGATTGAGATCAGAGGTTCTCATAAGTGAAGCCTTGCTTGAGTTAAGCAAGGGGTGGATGTAAGTCTCGGGAAGAGACTGAACCACCTTAAAAATCCTATCTTGTGGTTTGCTTATGTGTGTGCGTGCTTCTCTATGTGTTTGTTTTCTTCATTGATATCAACATTAGTTCTGTAATTCGTCAATCACCTGCAACTCATTTAGTCAATAGATATTAAATCGAAAAAGGGGGAAAGATCTATTCACCCCCCCCTCTAGATCTGTTCAGTCCGTACTCAACAGAAGCTACATCCCGGCTCGGGAGCATAAGAAACAAAAAAACATACCCCCCGTCTTGGGGGCATATGAAGCCAAGAATCACACCCCCGGCTTAGGGGCATTTGAAGAAGAAGCACACCTCGCCTCGAGGGCCCAGAAGCTATAAAGAACACGCCCCGACTTAGGGGCATATGAAGAGAAGCCCACCCCGGCCTAGGGGTATTTGAAGAAGAAGCATACCCCGCCAGGGGGCATAGAAGCCATAAAGAATATGCTCTGGCTTAGGGGTATTTCAAGAAGTTACATCCCGCCTGGGGAGCATAAGAAGAAAAGAGAATCCACCCTGGCTTAAGGGCATTTGAAGGAGTATACCCCAAGCTCGGGGTCCATGAAGCAACGTGCACCGCCCCTGGGGGGACATCTGAAGCAGAATGAACAACATCCCCCGGCTTAGGAGGGGCATATGAAGGAAGGAATACACCCCGATATGGGGGCACGTAAGCGAAAAAAAAAACTCACCCCGCCTCGGGTGCATAAAACAAAAGAAGAGAGCAAGAACTACACCCCGCCTCAGGGGTGGCAATACACCCCACTGTGGGAGCACTAGAAGCAGAACATACCCCGTGCCGGGGGCATGTGAAGAGAAAGATACCTCGTTCTGGGGCATCAGAAGCAGCAATATGCCCCACCTTGGGAGCATCAAAAGCAGTAATACACCCCATCTTGGGAGCACAAGAAGCAAACATTCCCCCTCGGTGTGTCTGGGCAGAAGAAAAGAATTCACCCCGATCTGGGGACACTCGAAGAAAGAAGCACATCCCGCCACGGGGGCACATGAAGAAAACCCCTCCCGCCTCGGGAGTATAAGAAAGAGAAGAATACACCCTGGTCTGGGGGCTTTTGAAGAAACAACACACACCCCCTCCATGGGAGACAAAGCTACACCCCGACCCGGGGACACATGCAGAGCATCCACCCCGCTCAGGAGGCACAAAGAGATACACTCCGCCCTTGGCGCATAAGAAGCAGAAGCATCTACCCCGACCCAGGGCACAGAAACGAAGAGACGTACATCCCGATCTGGGGGCATAAGAAGAAAGATATACTCCGCCCAAGCGGCATTTGAAGAAACAACATACCCTGCTTCGGGGGCACAGAAACCGTAAAGAGATGCACCCCTGCCTCAGGGGGGGGCATAAGAAGCAAGAGATACACCCCGTGCCGGGGACATATGAAGAGAAGCACTCCTCCGCCTTCAGGGGTGGAAAGAGAGCAGAATTCGCCCCCGCTATGGGGGGGTATAAGAAACAAAAGACACGCCCCGTACCAGGGGCATATGAAGAAGAAACATACCCCGCCTGGGGGCATAGAAGCCGTGAAGAGTATACCCCGGCTTAGGGGGGCATTTGAAGAGAGCTACACCCCGTACCAGGGGCATATGAAGAAGAAGCATACCTCGCCTCGAGGGTCTTGAAGCTATAAAGAACACACCCCGGCTCACAGGCATATGAAGAGAAGTCCACCCTGGCTTAGGGTCATATGAAGAAGAAACATATCCCACCTGGGGGCATAGAAGCCGTGAAGAGTATACCCCACCATGGGGGCATTTGAAGAGAGCTACACCCCGCCTCGGGGGCATTAAAAAAAAAAACACACCTTGGTCTGGGGACATAGAAGCCAAAAAAATACACCTCGCCTGGGGGCACAGAAGCAAAGATGCAAAACACACCCCTCAGGGGGGATGCACACCAAATGAAGCTACAGCCCAACCTGGGGGCACATTTAGAGAAATACACTCCAGCACGGAAGCGTTAATGAGAAAAGAAGAGCAGAAAAGAAAGAAAAAAGGGGCATACGAGACAGACGTGGTCTTCGAGCCCGCCTCATCACACAAAAGAAGAGAAGAAGAGGAGGAAAAGACACATGAGGCAGATGTGGTCTTCGAGCCCGCCTCATCACACAAAAGAAGAGAAGAAGAGGAAGAAAAGACACATGAGGCAGCTGTGGTCCCTGGACCCGCCTCTTCACACAAAAGAAGAAGAGCAGAACCAAAAGAAGACACATGAGGCAGACGTGGTCTTCGAGCCCGCCTCATCCCATAAAAGAAGAGAAGAAAAGAAAAAAAAGAGTCACGAGGCAGACGTGGTCTTCGAGCCCGCCTCATCACACAAAAGAAGAGAAGAGGAGGAGGAAAAGACACATGAGGCAGACGTGGTCTTCGAGCCCGCCTCATCACACAAAAGAAGAGAAGAAGAGGAAGAAAAGACACATGAGGCAGCCGTGGTCCCTGGACCCGTCTCTTCACACAAAAGAAGAAGAGCAGAACCAAAGGAAGACACATGAGGCGGACGTGGTCTTCGAGCCCGCCTCATCACGCAAAAGAAGAGAAGGAAAGAAAGAATGCACATGAGGCGAACATGGTCCCTGCACCCGCCTCTCTACGCAAAAGAAGAAGAGAAGAATAGAAGAAAAAAAAGAGACATGAGGCGAACATGGTCCCTGCACCCGCCTCTCTACACAAAAGAAGAAGAGAAGAAAAGAAAGAAATGATCACGAGGCAAACATGGTCCTTGCACCTGCCTCTCCATAAAAAAAAGGAAGAGAAGAAGAGAAAGAGCAATCATGAGGTAAATATGGTCTCTGCACCTGCCTCTCTACAAAAGAAGAACAGAAGAGAAAAAATGAGATATGAGGCGAACATGGTCCCTGCACCTGCCTCTCCATAAAAAAAGGAAGAGAAGAAGAGAAAGAGCAATCATGAGGCAAACATGGTCTCTGCACCTGCCTCTCTACAAAAGAAGAACAGAAGAGAAAAAAAGAGACATGAGGCGAACATGGTCCCTGCACCTACCTCTCCGTAAAAGAAGAATAGAAGAAGAGTCACGAGGCAGACGCGGTCTTCGCACCCGCCTCTCTACACAAAAGAAGAAGAGAAGAAAAGAAAGAAATGATCACGAGGTAAACATGGTCCTTGCACCCGCCTCTCCATAAAAGAAGAAGAGAAGAAGAGAAAGAGCAATCATGAGGCAAACATGGTCTCTGCACCTGCCTCTCTACAAAAGAAGAATAGAAGAAAAAAAGAGAGACATGGGGCGAACATGGTCCTTGCACCTGCCTCTCCATAAAAGAAGAAGAGAAGAAGAGAAAGAACAGTCACGAGGCGAACATGGTCTCTGCACCTGCCTCCCCATAAAGGAAGAAGAGAGGAAGAGAAAGAACAGTCACGGGGCGAACACGGTCCTTGAACCCGCCTCTTCACACAAAAGAAGAAGAGAAGAAAAGAAGGAAATGATCACGAGGCAAACATGGTCTTTGCACCCGCCTCTCCTCACAAAAGAGGAAGAAAAGAAGAGAATGAAGAGTCACGAGATGAACTTTTACCTCTGACCTTCAACCACCCAACAAACGGAAACCGACTAGACCTTCCGCCGGCGGGGCGTTAAACCGACTAGACCTTCTGCCGACGGGGTGTTAAATCGACTAGATCCTCCACCGACGGGGCGTTAAACCGACTAAACCTTCCGCCGACGGGGTGCTAAACCGACCAACTTTCAGCCATCGGGGCTTCAACCCGACAACTACCCCTTCATCGGCCTTCGGGTCGACAACTATCTCATCATCGGCCTTCAGGTCGACAACTATATAATCATTGGCACCCCAGCCGACAGCTTCCCAGTTAAAAAAAAATAGACCTCGCGCTTTGGTTCGGATCCTTCCCCGGCCAGAGAACAAAAGAATAAACCTTCCATTTTGGTCCAGATCCTTCCCCGGCCAGAGAACAAAAAGGGGCCCTTCTCTTTGGCTTTCACATCCTGATACCCTGCATCTTTTGGCTCAGCCATGTCGGCCAAGGCCTACTATCAGGATTAAGCCACCCGTCCCACCGCGCTCTCCGATATCTTTTCGGCTTTACAACCTACTTCCAACACCTCTCGGCTTGTCAGCTCGCTCCCGATATCCCTTGGCTTTTTAGCTTACTTTTCATTATCCTTGGCTCTTACGGCCTGCTTCCCAGAATTCGGCCTTCATGGCCCGCTTCCCATAATTTCGGCTCCTGCAGCCTGCTTCTCTTTGGCTTTTATAGCCTGCTTCCCAATTCTGGCTCTGGCAGCCTGCTTACCTTTGGCCTTCGTGGCCTGCTTCCCAATTCTAGCTCTCGTAGCCTGCTTCCCTTTGGCTTTTATAGCCTGCTTCCCAATTCTGGCTCTTGCAGCCTACTTACCTTTGGCCTTCATGGCCCGCTTCCCATAATTTCGGCTCCTGCAGCCCGCTTCCCGTCGGCTTTTATAGCCTGCTTCCCAATTCTGGCTCTGGCAGCCTGCTTACCTTTGGCCTTCGTGGCCTGCTTCCCAATTCTGGCTCTCGTAGCTTGCTTCCCTTCGGCTTTCATAGCCTGCTTCCCAGCTTTGGCTCTTGCAGCCTGCTTACCTTTGACCTTCGTGGCCTGCTTCCCAAGTCTGGCTCTCGTAGCCTGCTTCCCAGAATTCAGCCTTCGCGGCCCGCATCCCATAACTTCGGCTCCTGCAGCCCGCTTCCCAATTTTGGCCCTTATGGCCCGCTCCCCTAATGTCCCTTGGGTTCTGTAGCCCGCTTCCCTAATATCCTTTCGGCCCTTCGCGGTCTGCTTCCCTAATGCTTCTACTACCACTTGCAAGATACATATACGTAACAACAGTATGTTCTTACGCAAAAAAAAAAGAAAAAATAAGAATGCATGATTGCCCTGCTTGCATGGTTGCTTAATATGGAATAATACATCTCCTTGGAATTTTCTAGGACCGTGTTTCCTTGCTAAATAATATCGCCCCGATTCCGGGTGCGCTCGCGTCACGGCATATGCTTGAAGGGAACCCAATTATGGCAGGTGCACACGTCAAGGGGAAGAGTCATGGCTGAATCGCTAAGCCCAACTCACAAAATAAACCTGAGGCAACGCTCCCACACTTAGCACTTAATGTGTTCAATAGCCTTCGACTATAAGGATTGCCCGAATTTCTTCTTAGCACTCTACGGAGACTTGAATTCCTGCACTCGCGTGAAAGGTAATCGTGAGGAAAAAGCTGCCTACCCCCACTGTAAAAAGAAAAGAAAAAAAAAGAGAGAGAGACACGTGAATCCGAGTAGCCGGGAATCCCCATTGAGACACATGAGGAGACTCGTGTGAAATGGTGAAGCGAATTATAATAAGGACGAATCCTAGTAGCCGGGAATCCCCATTGAGACACATGAGGAGACTCGCGCCAAATGGTGGAATCCGTAATAGAATTATAATAAGGATGAATACTAGTAGCCGGGAATCCCCATTGAGACACATGAGGAGACTCGCGCCGAACGGTGAAATCCGTTACCAAAATAAACAGATGGGGGCTGTGTGAAGCTACCGAAAGTCGAAAGCCTGGAACTAATGTGTAGGCGCTAGAGTGATCCTCGAGTGTCACCAGGAAAACCTGCATATCCCTATGGTTAGGGCTCTTTGTTCACACATTTATATTGCCACGCCACAGAGAATTGCCTCGGGTGAAATGCGTGAATTTAGGCTATGCATGCAAGACATGCGATATCCTCTTGACGGGTGCACCACCCCTCAATTGTGCCTCGCGGCCCGCACCGCATCTACGAATTACGGGCGATGTCCCTATCCTATCCCCTATAGGGGGAGCTGCCTTACTTATATTTATGTTATGCCTGCTAATGAATGCTTGCATACTTGAATAAAAGAAAATATAATAAAAATAATAAAATAATAATAAAAATGTGTGTTTACAATAAACTCAATTTCGGCTAGTGAAGCCTACTTTCCCAGCGCTGGCTCGTAGAGCCCAATCTCGCCCCCCCCCCCCCCCCATGGCCTACTTCTTGCCCTCGCGGCCCGTTAATCTCCCAACTCTGGCTCCCGCAGCCTGCTTCCCCTCGGCTTTTATAGCATGCTCCCCAATTTTGGCTCTCACGGCCTGCTTCCCAGAATCCGGCCTGCACGACCCGCTTCCGTAACACCAACTTTGGCCCTCACGGCCCACTTTCCCGAGTCCGGGTTTCATAACCGATATCCCCGGCGCATTTTGAATCGACAAACTCTTCTCTCCGTCCCTTCGGATGATGAACATCCCTTTTGCATCAATAAACCCTTCCCTCTGCCCTCGTGGCTCGCCTTTTGCAACTTCGACTCTTGAAGCCCGCTTCCGGCCTTGGCTGTTTCGGCCTCACTTACTGGCTCCCGTGCCAACAGCTTTCAATTATTGGCCGATGTACCTACAACTCTTATATCATTGGCATCCATGCCAACAACCACCTGGAGTTCTTCAAAAAAAAAGAAAGAGAGAAAAAAAAGAAGGGAAAAGAAGGGAAGAAGAGAAGAAACAAAAAAAAACAACAAAAAAAGGGACAAAAAAAAGAGATGACAAAAGAGAAGAGAAGAAAAAAGAGAAGAAGAGAAAAGAGAGAAGAAAAGAAAGAGAAGAGACAAAGAGACCAACATACCACTTCAGTCCCGACACCCCGTCGGCACTGATGAAGAGACCAACATACCACTTCAGTCCCCGGCACCCCGTCGGCACTGATGAAGAGACCAATATACAACTTCAGTCCCCGGCATCCCGTCGGCATTGATGAAGAGACCAATATACAACTTCAGTCCCCGGCATCCCGTCGGCACTGATGAAGAGACAAATATACAACTTCAGTCCCCGGCACCCCGTCGGCACTGATGAAGATACCAATATACAGCTTCAGTTCTCGGCATCCCGTCGGCGCTGATGAAGAGACGAAGAGACCAACAAACCAGGTCAGCCCCCGACACCCTGTCGGCGCTGACGAAGAGACAAAGAGACAACAAACCAGGTCAGTTCCTGACACCCTGTCGGCACTGACGAAGAGATAAAGAGACCAACAAATCAGGTCAGTTCCTGACACCCTGTCGGCACTGACGAAGAGACAAAGAGACCAACAAATCATGTCAGCTCCCGGTGCCCTGTCGGTACTGACGAAGAGACAAAGAGACCAACAAATCAGGTCAGCTCCCGGCGCCCTGTCGGCACTGACGAAGAGACAAAGAGACCAACAAACCAGGTCAGCTCCCGACACCCTGTCGGCACTGACGAAGAGACCAAAAGATCAACAAACCAGGTCAGCTCCCGACACCCCGTCGGCACTGACGAATAGACAAAGAGACCAACAAACCAGGTCAGCTCCCGACACCCTGTCGACGCTGACGAAGAGAAGAAAAGACCAACAAAGCATGTCAGTTCCCGACACCCCGTCGGCACTGACGAAGAGAAGAAGAGATCAACATATCATGTCAGCTCCCGATGTCCTGTTGGCGCTGATGAAGAGAAGAAGAAACAAACATGCTACGCCAGTCCCCGGCACCCCGTCGGCATTGATGAAGAGACAAAGAGATCAACGAACCATGGCAGCTCTCGGCACCCTATCGGTACTGATGCAAACGAGAAGAAGAGACCAACATGCTACGGCAGCTCCCGACGCCCTATCAGCACTAATGAAGAAGAGAAGAGACCAACATGTCATGTCAGTCCCGACACCCCGTCGACACTGACGAAGAGAAGAAAAGACCAACACACCATGCTAGCACCCAACACCCCGTCGGCTTCGATGAAGAGAAAGAGAGACAAACACACCCACGGGCACCACCCGGCTCATCCTTCGCCTGCGCTACCCGTGGGTGGGGGGCATTTGTGGACACCAAAAATTGCACACCCAGATATCTTGCCCGGCCTCGCATCAACAACGACGCCGAGTGAAGAAGCCCCGGAGAGGCTGGTCGTCCGGACTCCCCAAATATGCACACTACCGTGAAGCCATCCCCGGAGTCACGACAGCGAAGAGAAACCAACTCCCGAGAAGCTCATAATCCATGGGCCTCGAAGAAAATTAAATGGGCCACAACTCATGCTCACAACGGGCTCAGGACGGGCTCAGAAATACACCCAGGGTGGCCTTTAGCGGCACACTCACTTGTGCCCCTTCAGCGGCACACCAAGCGGCCCCCGGTGGCACACCCCGTGCCCCTTCAACGGCACGCCCAGTGGGCCTTCAGCGGCACGCTCCGTGAGCCTCCAGCGGCACGCCCTTGGCGCCTACAGCGGCACGCCCCTGGTGCCCCCAGCGACACACTCCCGTGAAGCCCTTCAGCGGCACACTCACTTGAGTGCCTCCAGCGGCACACTCGAAGGCCCATTCAGCGGCACACCCCTGGCCTTCAGCGGTATGCTCTCAAGCCCATTCAGCGGCACGCCCTCGCGGCTCCCCCAGCGGCACGCCTTGGCGGCCTTCAGCGGCACACTCCCTGTGCCCGTTTAGGCCTTCAGCGGCACGCCCATTGGCCCTTCAGCGGCACGCCCTTTGGGCTCTTCAGCGGCACGCTTGCCATGTCTTCAGCGACACGCCCTTTGGGCTCTTCAACGGCACGCTTTCCGTGCCTTCAGCGACACGCCATTCAGGCTCTTCAACGGCACGCTCCGGCGGGACGACGTGATGCCCACGCCCTATGAATCCTTGGCGCGCAATGGCCAGCTGAGGTGTCGGCCGTGGAGAGGGCCACGCCGCCTACTCCTCCTGCCACCCAAGACGAGGGAGTCAACTCCCATTAAATGCCCTCCGACCGCTTCCCGCCTTCGAAGGCTCCCACCACAGGGGGTATAAAAACCCCTCTTCTTCGTTGCGAACAAGAGGAGGAGGAAGAGAGAAAAAAGAGACAGACAGACACACGCAGAAGAGAAGAAGAGGAAGAGAAGAAGAGAAGAAAGAGGAGGGGAGGCTCCGCCTCCCCCTTCCTGCTGCTCCGGCCACCTACCACCGCCGTCCGCGCGAAGAGAAGAAGGATAAGACGAGAAGAAGAGGAGCTCATCGCTCCACCTACCACCACCGTCTGTGTGAAGAGAAGAAGAGAAGAAGAGTGGATGGAGAGAGGGAGCGAGGTCCGGGAGGGGAGGAGTCCACGCTCCGTCCCCCCCCCCACTGTATTTTCTTTTCCTCTTTCCTTTCATTTCTTATTTTGCCGTCGTTGCGATGTATTAGCCCCCTTGGGGCACTTCTCTTATGAGAATAGAAGTAGAAGTCTCGCAAATATTCTTTGGACGTCTTCCTCAAACATTTCTTCCGTGTTTGCATCCTTCGGTGCTTTACGTCCCTTTCCCTTTCTCCTTTTGTTAGGGCTTGCTTCCCCTTTGGCATTTTTGCCTTCACTCACCCCTGCGTGCCCTCAGCGGCACACCCCAGCCATGCCTTCAACGGCACGCCCTTGGACACCTTCCCCGGCGCGCCTTGACCTTCCCCGGCACGGTCCTTTGGGCCCTTGCCCGGCACGCCCGTGATGGCCTTCCCCGGTACACCCTCCTGTGCCCTTCCCCGGCACGGTCCTTTGGACCTTTGCCTGGCACACCCTGGCTAAGCCTTCAACGGCACGCCCTCTCGTGCCTTCCTTACCCGGCACACTCGCCCCTCCTTCTTGCCCGGTGCACTCCCTCTTTGGCCAGTCTTAGGAGTAATCCTCCACTCGACGTTCCCTCCGAGTTTTTCGAGGTTTATAAAGGTGTTGCCGCTCTCGAGCGCCCACCTCCAGTTGTCGGGTTCCGCCACTCCATGTGGGCGCGTTTCCTGTATCTCCCTTACGCTCGGGTCAAGGGGAGATGCTGCTGAATTTTTGTTAAGAACGATAACATATTAAAAAGATAAAAGGAAGCAACAAACAAATGAAAAAGAATAACCACAAAACGCTTCGACCAAGGCAAGGGAACCGCAATCAACTCAAAGAGAGCCGAATCAAATAACAAGCAACTCGAACATCGGAGAAAAAGAATGAAAGATAATCAAGAGAAAGAGAGAAGAAACCCATACAAATTCAACAAAAATCAGAAAAGAAGAAAAGAAAAGCCTTAAAAGAAGCGGAGGAGGAGTGGGCCTTCACCGGTACACCTAATCCAGTTCTTCACCGATACACCCTCCACCCTCCTTCACCGGTGCACCCTCCATCGTCCTTCGCCGGCATGCCCGTGATGGCCTTCCCCGGTACACCCTCCTGCTGACTCCCCCGGCACACTTCTTCGAGCCCTTCAGCGACACGCCTCCTCGCGGCCTTCAGCGGCACACACCCCATCTGCCCTTCGCCGGCACACTCTCCCAGCCCTCAGGGGCACGCTCCCCTGGCGGCCTTCAGCGGTGCACCTTTCTTGGCCCTCGGCAGCACACCCCTGGCCCTCAGCGGCACGCTCCTTTGGCCCTCAGCGGTACGCTCCCCTTGCCCTCAGCGGCACACTCCCCGGGCGGCCTTCAGCGGCACGCTCCCTTGACCCAGCGGTACACCAGAAATAATGATAATAATAAAGATAATAAGCTAAAAGAAAACATAATAAATAAACAAATAATGATACAAAAAATAAAATAATGATAATAATAACAAACTCAAAAGAAAATAGAGAAATAATAGCAAACAATAATGTTAAATAACAATAATAAATGATAATAAATTCAAAAGGATGAATAAATAAATAAGAATGATAAAGAAATAAGCAATAATAATAATAAGGTTAAAAGAAATAATAATAATGATAAATGGACAAATAAATGATAACCAAAATAAATAAATAATAATAACAAACTTAACAAAAAATGACAAGCAAATGAATGATAATAAAACGAACAAAAATAATAACAGACCTAATAATAACAATAGTAAATGAATAAATCACAAGAAAATGAATAAATAGTAATAAAGAATTCACTCAAAGATATATATATAAAATAACAAATGATAATGATAACATTTCTTAAATAATAATAAAACAATGGGATCCGCTTCGCAGCCCCGTCTCTCCCGTGACCCGGTGCCGAAGGAACAACAATATCGCCCTTGCGAGTTGGGCCTGAGTCTAGAGAATTATCCCGAAATGGCCATGGCCTGACCTCACCTCGGGCTGACATTTTGATTAAACCGGACTCATTTCTCCGGCCAGATACCTTCCGAGCTGCTACTAAAATTGCTACACGTTCGACAGACATTTGAACGGATTCACCTCGGCTCCCGCCGCATTCTTATTACGGACCTACGTCCGAACATGAAAAGGCCCGTGAGCGACCTGCATAGCCGGTGGCTCCTACCCGATATGGTTGTGAGTCGGCATTGCTCCGGGCCAATAGCTCATCAATTCCGACCCGTTCCTATCGGGATTCATTCCCGCCCTTTCATCGAAATTACCGTAAACTCGGCATACATTTGTACGGGGTTGTTCCCGCCCGCGTCGCACTTTCAATATGGGCCCTTGCCCAAACATGAAAAGGTCGGCAAGTGACCGACGGAATCCGAATTAGAACGGGACGGCTCTCGCCACCCCCGGACTCCTTCCATGGGAATATCAATAAGACCGCCGTGGGCCACACTCAGACCTCGGGCATGTCCCGATCATGGTCATCGTCTGGCTCATATCCTCGGTCTACAGCCCGCTCCTTTCGAACACGTTTTCGATTCTGGAGTCTAGTCCCGGGACTCTCCCCCCGTCGCCCTCCAGCACTGGAAATATTAATGATGCCCGCGCAAGCCTCGTTCGGACCACGGGAGGCGCCCCCAATATGGTCCTGACTCGATCTCGCACCGGGCCAATAGATTCACTAGTTTCCGGCTACAATAACCGAGATTCAACCGAATGTTTTCAGTGTCTCGGAATAATAAACTTGCCGTATCCCGGCATGCATATGCTCCATGTCCTCCTGTGACGATTACAATATTCTCAAGCCAGACTCTCGTCCGAATATTAAATGGTCTCCCGAATGACCGATATGTCTCGAACGCCCGCTTCTCTGGGCATAGGGCTTTTCAGCCGATTCAAGGGATATTCCCTCGTTACCCCTTGGCACCGGAAATATCAATGACGCTCATGCAAGTCTTATTTCGACCGTGGGGGGTCCACCGCAGTATGGTCGCAACTTGCTCTTGCACCGGGCCAACAGATTTACTAGTTTCTGACCACTCTGACCGAGATTTAACCGAACGTTTTCCATTCTTCTGAACAATAAATTGTCATATTCTGGCATACATATGCTTCGGTCTTCCCGCGACGATCGCGCTTTTCCCGAGCCGGACATTCGTCCGAATATTAAATGGTCAGCACATGACCGACATGACCGCGAACGCTTTCTTCTCACCCTCATACGGGGACTTCGATACCTCATAATAGACTTTTCATGCAATTAATTTCTTGGCCATGAGGCCCTGAATCTCGGCGATTAATCAAGGGTGTTCCCTCGTATGGGGGATGTAAATGACACCGTGGCCTTTATGGCGCGGCGGGTTTTGGTCCCGACACGAACCACATAATCGTCTGACGAAGTCAGTTCGAGCGCACCATGGGCTCTTCGGAGCCTGAATAAATTGTCACCCCGGTGACTGGCACGCCCACGCACTCAATAAACGAATAAACCAATGTGAGAATAATAAGTGTCGAAAAGTGCGTCCACAATGGTCAGCACATGACCGACACGATCTCGAATGTTTTCTTTTCGCCCTCGTACGGGGAGTTTAATACTTCCTAATAGGCCTTTTATGTAATTAATTTCCTGACCATGAGGCCCTGATTCTCGGTGATTAATCAAGGGTGTTCCCTCGTATGGGGGATGTAAATGACGCCGTGACCTTTATGGCGCGGCTAGTTTTAGTCCCCACACGAACTACACATTCGCCTGACCGAGTCAGATCGAGCGCATCATGGGCTCTTCGGAGCCCGAATAAATTGTCGCTTTGTGACTGGCATGTCCACGCACTTAATAAACCAATAAACGAGCACAATAAACAAATAAAACAAGATGTAATAAAAAGTGCGTCCACACTTGCGCCCATTGCACTTTGGCCACTTAGGCCCATATGTAAAGCCCATGTGGCCCATCATAAATCCAGTGAAATACAAGCGCCCGCATTCGGGCCCCCAGCTTCCTACCTATACCACTCGGCATCCGTTCCCAACATCCTAACGCCAGTAAACACCCCCCCAGTCGAAAGCGCGCCCACAGTTGCAGAATACCCCTAGCCCTCTACTCACGGTTTCAGACATATATACAGAGTTTTCTTCAGCACAGAACGAAGGTGTTCGGATTCAATCCGATGTAAATAAACATCGGTTGCTTGCGGCCGTTGGGGAAAGACATCCAGTACACGATTCCCACAATCACCTACTCACTCGCACCCACGGAACCCCTTCTCTCCACGTGTCGCCCGATCACCCGAGTCCACGTGCCGCGCCCTTGTGGCGCTTCTCTAGTAAACCCTTGGTTCCATGAGTGATTGTCGAGAAATTGACTGGCACGCCCGCATCCTGTCTGGTCAACCCTTACCCTGACACTTTCGTGCCATTCGATCCTTTTCGACTTTCTGTAAAAGGAGAGTGCACGATACCACCGTGAGAGGCATGCAACCATAAGGAGGATACCCGAGATATATCAAACTCCCGTATTTTCTTTCTCCGTTGTATCCCTTACTTCACCCCGGTCATTCGACATAAAAATCCGTGCAACAGTCGCTTGACCAACCTAAGAATAATACAACAATTACAGGAGAAGCAACAACGTGAAAGCTCTCCAATTTTTTTTCTCCTTTTGTTTCCTCCATAATTTTTATTTGCTTTGTGTTGAGTTCTTGAAAGTTGAGTTAAGATTCGTTAAGGCTCTCTTCCAGGACGTGACGACGAGAGAGAGAGTGTCCCCTACTCGGGGTCGCCGTTATCTCTAAGAGACTATTGCCACGAGCACCCCACGTCGGTCGATAATAAGTTCTCTTAATTTAGCGACATCACACTTCGACGAAAAGACTACACTCCTAAACTTATTAATTTATTTTATTTCATGTTGATAATTTTAATTTTTTAACATATATTTCCTAACACACAGATCTCGTACGGCTCGCCCAGCTCGACAACCCCTTGTCGATCGCATCCTGGGCTGGTGAGCTCCCCGACCACCAGGGGCGTGTACGACGCCCCCGTACGTGATACACCAGCTCAAGTGCCTCCAGCAGATGGTGGCGAGGCGCCGAGGGTTTGTGGGTTTCTGCTTGGAGGCCATGGGGATGGCTCTGCCGCCCTGCGGGGCCTCGAGGAGAGGAGAGCCTGGCACGGCTAGATGCGGCGGCCCGGGGAGCGTGTGCGCTCGACCGCGAGTTTCCAGACGGTGGGCCGGATTCTGGCGCGGGTGGACGATGAGCTCAAGCACAGCCGTGGTGTGGTGAGGGCGTTCCTGCAGAACCGACCGGGGGCGCGGTACCCGTGGAGTGACGTGGTGAGGCGTTTGCAGACGAAGGAGGGGTGGCTTCTCGAGCAGCTGCAGGAGCTCGAGGAGCATGCCTAGCTACCTGTGCTTGCTCACCGGGCCATGAATCCCTTGCTTCAAGAACTAATGTCAATTCTATTGTGTCAACCGCTAAACATTGAGAGCTGGCCTGGTTAATTAATTATTGGACGATGAAGGAAGGGTGGCGCATGAACATTATCCAACATTGCCCATGTTCATCGACCATAAGTTTCGTCAGATCTCTCTCAGCACATAAAAATTATCCAACATTGCCCAACTCTTTTTAATTTAAAATGTATTTTAACTGATCATTGTTGGGTAGTACGTACCCAACGATCTTTTTTAGCTCCCTGATCGATGTTAATTTATTTATATATCATTGAATTGATATCGGACTCAGTTGATATTTATCGACTTCCATGTGATTTCTAAAATATCGAGCCTCCTTGACATTATTTTAGAATTCGGTCGGTTTCAGTCCTTAATTTGTCTATGATTTCTATTAATTAAGTTGACCCCATTTTTGTATCAAATTTGAATTTTTCATCAGAGAAATGAAGGGAAAAAACATCCAATTTGAATTAGCCACTTAATTTTGTAACAAAATTTGGCGAGACATTATTAGATCAGAAATGGCTCTGTTTAATTAGTAACGGTGATTTCCCAATTAAAGTGGGTTACACGTACGGGGAACAATGCGCATCGCACCCCCCAGTGTGCTTGATGTGCATGAATTTGCGAGCGTAGAACGTCTATGCATTCCATGCGAATCGCAACTTGTACATACTAGTGAAACAAAACTGCATATATGTGACGAAATTGCTTATAATTTCTTAAAAATATCACTTCTTCAACTTATGCAGAATAAAGTGCATACAAATTAAATTGCATATATAGATAATCTGCTCCCGATATACAGTTGCATGTCTTAAACTGCGGGCATTAAGCAATTTTACGAAGGGGTTTTTCTTTTCCATTCCTATCATCAGATCAGACTGTCATATTCAAGGAGTTTACCGGTTAATCTCTCTAGATTTAATACTCATTTAATCATGAATCCTAACAGCTAATTACATATTTATTTCATATGTTTTGTGAAAGGGGGAAGATATACGTCGTATGCTGCCCTCGAACATACATTTATAAAAATGTTATTTGAAACCTAACTGGGTAAAAGTTTGAGAATTAAATATATACTCTTAAAACTTTACGAAATTATATCTCTATCTCTACTTTTATAATATTTATCGTAATATTTCTTAAATCTTAAAGAAAAGATTTATTGTATCCCTATTCTCCCCTATCTTTAGAATAAAAAATTATCTCTATATCCTGACGACGAAAGGACACAATGATTATACTTTTTAAGAATTTCAAAAATATTATATGCGATAAAGATAGAGAAATATGTGCAAATTTGAATGATTTTAGGAGTACAAAATTATTTTTTCTTAAAAAATTTTCGAACAAAATGTATGGAATACTTAATATGCATGCGTGTCACTAACCAAATAGTAAGCCCATGCTTGGAGACACCAAATTCGGTCTAAATAATTCTACGTACAAAGACATCAGATAACTTTTCCCTAATTAAAAATAGGACAAGTTTGTGCTTATTTACTTGACATTAATCGATCCTCAAAGTCAAACCCTGTACGTCCCCGGCGTTCTCTGAAATAAGAGATCAAGTCCGGGGGATTCACGGACATATAATATATGGAAGAGAGTCGCAACGAACAGCAATAATACCTAGCTACAACAGAGATCAGGAGGAAAGATGGAAGACAGAATGGTCAGTGAGAGGAAATTATAAGATTAGGGGATTATAAAATGTATATTGAGAAAAAAATGTATTGAATTATATTTTAAGAATAATAAAAAATATATAAATTATGGATCTATCATATGACATCTCGTTGTATCATATACATAAGTCTCAAATAAATAATTTGAGACGGTGAATGCGTCGAGACAAATCACTTCAGTCAAAATAAAATGTAAAGCTCAGGTAAAATGTACAAGACATATATCTCAAGATAAAAATTTTAATGTCTCACGTTGAAATTTAAGTTTTGGTGTCTCGACACACCGTCTTTTTAAACAATGATTAAAAATGACCCCAGGAGTCTGTCCTTATCGGATATTGTACTCCCTCTGATTATTTGGTTGCCGTATTAAACCGGACAAGTTTAGATTGAGTCTGGACCGGTGGTCCAGTTTTAAAATTGGGTCCGGCCCAGTCCAACCCAAACATTTCAAGGGACGGGCTTGGGCTTACACATACAGATAATTCCATTAATTCCCGTGATATCACGTATCTAATTCGGAGATGCCACATCGTACACAAACAATTATGAGAGAGAAAATGTGTAAGACGCCAACAGTAAGACCATCTATAATTGTAATAAAATATAGTCGTACTATTTCCACTAACATAAATACGCATAACATACATCAGTGAACACCCTTTTTCTATTCAAAATAACTTTGTCCCACTGAACAGTGTAATCCAACTAAAAATTCAAATTTATGTATACACATGCAAAAGACTTAAATCTCCTTTTTAGCAACGTATTTCAAAATATACTTGAGATCACTCTCCCGTTTATCCTTTTTTCGTAGCTCAAAGTTTTACACTTGTTGATCTCCTGAAAAATAATTAAGCAACGCATGTGAGATCTAAAATATAATAGATATGAAAACCAATTACACGCTTAATATACTGTAACTTTTACAAAAGGTATCATGACATTTAACTTATCATAATCCTTACAAATTCTAAATATATAATTTAAATTCAAGAAAAGTAGTAACGAAACAAAATAGATATCAATCATATCAGTAAATGTTCTGAGTTATTCAATTTAAATGTCAAACAATTCAATATTATTGTCGGCTTACAAAACAATGTAGTACATGTCCATACAGATTCAATTATCAAGTACATATGCAAGTATTCCAATTAATCTCACATTCATATTCATATATGTCTTTATTCACCCAGGTTAGTTGCAATCCGGTCAATCTTTATTAAATACAACATTATTATCAAAACTCAGACGTGCATCCAAACCACAATTTAACGGATCAGTCAATACCGAGGTGCCATACACTAAGCATATAGATAAATGACCAACACATGGGGAGTTGATCAGTCTTGATCAATTGCGTAAGATTGAGAAGACTAACATCCATGATTACGTTATGTTTATCCTCATATATTAGGTTAATCCGTGGAAGATGTTTGCTATAGATTATCAACCGTCTCTCTTACGATGACATTGTCTATGAACTTACTTTCATATTAAGTCATTCTCAATTTTATTTAAAATTTTAATTAAATTAAATAAATAAATTGAGGATACATTAATTAAGTGTGATGGCAAATGAGATAAGTAATCGTAACTATTTAGATCATATATATATATATATGCATAATATAATATGTAAATTGTAGTCTTAACCATGTATGACTTTTTTAACACACATAATTTGTCTTCAGATAATTTATTCCATTATTTGAACATATTAATCAAAATTTTAAATATTAAAATAATAATATACATAAAATATAACACACACTCAATTTATCGTGTACCTATCTTTAAGGTGAAATCTATAAATTAATTCTAAAATATCTCTCGGACATTTATAGCGACTTCTACTCTAACTTCTCGGCGTTCCCCAAACATTAGGGATGCCGTTCCAATAATAATAATGTTTCTCATTTATATATTTCTCACATAATAAAATTTAAATAATCTAAAATTTATTAAGATCGCATTATCTTCTATTCCTCAAAGCGTACAAATTTTAGTGTTGAATGCACGCACATACCCCCTCCGAAAAAAAAGACCGACCCCTTCTCCTCCTCCTCTTCTTATTATTCACCTTCTCTTCTGTTTATTCTAGCTAGTATCAAGGGAAAGGAAAAGATGTGTGTGTGTGTGTGAGTGAGAGAGAGAGAGAGAGTTACATTCGTTGGTCTCATTTTGGGACTTGAAAGAGAGAAATGTCTAACGTATATTCGAGATTATTACACACCTCAGGTGTCTAGTAGATTTATTTTTTTATTTTTTAAAAAATTTTATGACGTGAGATTCAAGTCATCTTATTTTATGATATAAGTCACGTTCTTATTCGATGAATCAAAAAGGTTAAAAATAAAAAAGTCCGATTCAAAAATTAACCGGATGAACACTATTTATTTGATCTGAACTTTTTAAAAAAATATTTTAAATTATCCGACCGAGATTTGACTTGCACCAAAAATTAAGATGATTTGAATCTCACTCCATAAGAATTTTAAAATAAAATAAAAAAAAATAAATCTCATGCACGCTCGAGGAATGTAATAATCCCGGGTGTGACCCAGGGTGTCCACCGAGCATTACTCATTGAAGGAGGAGTTTAGACAGCGGACTTCTCCATGGATTTGGTTCGAAGAAGCATATACAGAGACGGTGGGCGCTATGTATTATTGCCTGACCCAACAACATGCACATTGTTTGGTCCACGGCTTCAGTCGAGGTACAGTAATTGGGCTTCTGCGCGCCCAGTGGATTCAACCACCCAGCATATCTTTATAATTTGATTTCTACTCCATTTATTTTCTTTTTAGTTGAGAGGAACCGCATGCAAGTAAACTTGATTTGTTCAGTTCCGTTTCCATGAGTGGAAGAACTAATTTTAGGTTGGATTTTTTTCTTTTATACTAAACTAACAGACCCGTAATTAAACAGACATGATAATTAATCGCATAGCGCATGGGCATAATGATGGAGTCAGACTTCTGAATGTCTGGAAGATGACAATGCCTAATTAGCAGTGAGTAATAAAACCAAACCCCATGATAAAGGCCCACCCTCAATTACACCGGAGGGGGGCTTCATTGAGCAACCAAAGAAAGGGAGGGAAGGGGGTAAAGGCCCACCCTCAATTACACTGCTTCTCCTCTCTGACTCACCCCCAAATTCCTTACTGAGCCGGAGCTTACCAGGGGTGCTCACTCACACTCTCCTCTCTTTCTCTCTTCTCTGCAGCACGGGGGAGCTGGAGGCAGGGGACCCAGGAGCAGCAGCAAGGGGGCAGCAGCGCTGGAGAGAGCTCCCGGGGTAGAGGAAGCCCGGAGAAGACATGAAGCCAGCAGCACAACGGGAGGAGCCGAGAGAGAGAGAGAGAGATTCTTCTGCTAACAGTCCGGGCCTTATAGGGCGTTTGGAGTCCACCGTCTTCGTCTTCGCTGTGCTCCGCACGGACTTAAGGACAGCAGGGGGAGAGGACGCCCCACGTCGTGCAACAGCGAGGAGGGGCAGCCATGCTGCTTGCAAGCGGGCTCGACTCCGCGCAGACGACGTCAACGCATTCAATGCTCGCTTGAGCGGGAACGACGGAGAGAGCCTGCGAGAGAGAGGAAGAGAGAGAGAAGACACGGGATGAGAGGAACAGACACGGGGCACTATTCATGAACAGTGCCCGAATATTTCTTTCTATTTTTTATTTTTTAAACTAAAATCTCTCTTTTTTCGCTTTCCTCCCTCTCTTCCTCCTATTTGTGCGCCTGTCCCCATCCGCCATTTTCCTCTTTGAATTGGGTTTGGCCCATTCACATTAGGTCGAATAGGAGACGTGTACTTGAAAAGCACACTGACATAATTTTAGCTATGTTTAGAGTTCTCGAGCGACTCAGATCCTCTAGTAGACTAACCCTTGAGGATGCGGCACACACTTGAATGATTAAGGGACCATCGCGAATTTTCGTAGATGAGCACCCGCGGCATCACCCCCGACATGTCTCAGGTTAGGGAGAGATGTAGTCGAAATTTTGTTAAAATTATGGACTTAAAAAGATTTTCGATAGACTTGATTTGAATGATTGTGTGTGATATATTCTTTTAAATATCTTGTTGTTCGAGTCATGACTAAAACCAAGTGAATGGGTGGAACAGTGAAAAGAGATTGTCTTAAAGGTTGACGCTACGTTTAATGATTCATTTCAATACAATAGTCACATAACAATACACATCTCCGGCATGAGGGCAAGTGCACATTGCCACTTATGATGTTGCCCACGACTAAATTTGTTAAAGCGAACCAAATAATAAGAAAGATCAATTTGAATAAACAAGAGAGAAATTAAATATCTTCTTTTAGAATAATTCAAATTCTCTAAATAATGTAGATTTTTTTTCTAATTCAAAAGACCCTGTAACAAATAACTTTGGTTTCCTATTATAAGGAATTTCATAAAAATATAAATTTCAGGCCATCGGGCCCTTCTTCTTGCCGATTAATAAAAGGTTCTCTCCCTTCGGGAGATATAATTAACACCATAACTTTTATGGTATAGTGAGTTTTGGTCCCGTCTTGATATCCCCTATAGTCTGGTCGGTCAGACGACGCACGTATATATGAGACTTCAAGCCCTTCGATCATTGGAGTCAGAACAGGTTGCCACCTTTTGATTGGCACGCCTATGCATATGGGATAATAAATAAATCAATCCAAACAAATATCAAATGTCCAATAAACAGGATTTTAAACCTAAATCCCCATCACTATATATATATATATATATATATATATATATATATATATATATATATATATATATTTGAATCTCCCACATGAGGTCACTGGGGATCTGGCAAACAGAAGAAGAATTACAAATGATTGGGAACATAGAAACATGGTTAGGATGTGATTGGCCTTGCAACCCCCAAAAAAGCTTCCTGAATCAGATGCAGTTCTTTGACAACATCTCCCATTGTCATCCGCTCTTGTGGTGACTCCTTGCAGCAATTTAAGCCAATCCGCATCAAGGAGACAAAGCACTCTCGCATTCTTAATGAATCACCATTCTTTTCGGCAATTTGAAGTGGTTCAGCTTCGTTGCTTAGCGGAATTAGATGTGGATCAATTATGTTCATTGCTCCATCTGTAAGAGCTGCTTCAACAAACTTTTGAAGACTCAACCCATCATTGAATATGTCATCCGTTGGTCTTTTTGCTGTAAATAGTTCCAATAGTAAAATCCCAAAGCTATAGACATCTCCAAAGGTAGAAATAGGACTACCGAATCCATACTCTACAAAAATATAGATTAAGCAATTATCATTCTTTGAGGAGAAGAAGTCCACAATAGAATTTTATGTTCACTATGATTCCTCTTGCTCATGAAAAAATATGCAAAAATTATTTTATTAAGGTCTACAGAAAAAGGAAAAATAGAAGAATGACAAGAGATTACAATATAAAGCTTGGTAATTAGAATTCTTCCTTCACAATTTGTAACCATTCGCCATTTTTTTATAAGGTCAAGGAAACGAAAAAGATATAAATTAAGAGATGTGAAACTTACCTGGAGCGATGTATCCAATGGAGCCCTTTATGCCAATTGTACTGCTCTGATTCGCATGATTTTCACTTGGGGTCTCAGGGATGAACCTGGCTAAACCAAAATCTCCCACATGGGCTGTCATGTCGCCATCGACAAGGATATTACTTGGCTTTAGATCACAATGGATGATCGGTGAATTTCCATGGTTATGCAGGTAATCTAATGCAGAAACAACATCAGTAGCCATGCACAATCTTTGGGCAAAGTTCAAAGTTCTGGTCTCTTCTCTTGGTTCTGGGTGCAGCCATTTCTCCAGGCTTCCATTTGGAAAGAATTCAAACACCAAGGCCTTGAAATCATTGCCGCTAAAATCTACACTGGAGCAGACACTTAAGATTTTTACAAGATTTCGGTGCCTGACGTTTCTCAAAACCTCACACTCATATTTGAAATTCTTTAAGGCTCCTTGCCTTTGAACATTCAATACCTTGACTGCAACTATTTTTTCACCATCCAATACCCCCTTGTATACAGAACCAAAGCTTCCTTTGCCAATGAGGTTGTTATGAGAAAACCCATCTGTGGCTTTGACAAGATTATGATAGGATATCCTCCTATGTGGTTTGACTGCAAATGAGGACACAGCCAGACTCTTCCCTTTCGTTTTCCTTGTCCAACAGAAGTAAGTGAGGAGACATAAACACAAGAGAAGGCAGAATCCTCCGATGACAATAGAGACAACTACTATGCGAGAATGCGAACTCTCCCCTTTCTTGTCAACTTTGCATACACATGTAGGTAAATGTAGTTCAGAGACACCCCCACAAATCATTGTGTTCCCAAGGAGTGAGACGGCACTTGCATTTGCAAAAACCCCTTTTTTAGGAACTTCACCTGTGAAGTTGTTGAAGGAGAGGTCTAGATACTGAAGGACTTTGAGATCCTCAAGAAACTCCGGTATCCTCCCAGACAAGTTGTTACGAGAAACGTCCATATATTCAATGCCCTTCGAATTTCTCAATGATGGCGGAATGGTCCCTTCAAAGGAGTTGTTATACAAGATAAGCAGCTCTATCTTTTGGCAATTACCAAGTGTGTCGGGAAGATGGCCAGACAATTTATTAACCGAAAGATCCAATCTCTGAACGTTGACCAACTGTCCTACGCTTGATGGGAGGGGACCCTCCAAGAAATTATTGGAAAGGTCAACATCAGCCAGAGTCAAGAGATCAGTGAAAAGTTCTTCCGGAATGCTGCCATTGAGACTATTAAAGAAAATGTAGAGTTCTCGGAGCTGTTGGTACCGTCCGAAACTTCTTGGTACATGGCCAGAGAGATGGTTGCGTTGCAAATAGAGTTCATTTAGTAGAGTGAGATTGCCAAGTTCTATGGGTATCTCCCCTGACAATTGATTCTCTCCCAAATCCAAAGTAACCAGGTTGTTGAGCTTACCGAGAGTAGAAGGAATAAGACCCCGAAATTTGGCTTTCTTCATATCCAAGTCTGTGAGACCAACGAGGTTTCCAATTCCCACAGGGATGCTTCCCGATATCGGGTTTCCACCAATCATTAGTTTCTGTAGGCTTGTTGAGAAATTGGCTATTGAGTCAGGCAGTGGACCTCTGAGCTCATTCAGAAAGATGGCTATGTTTATTAGACCGGTGCAATTGGCCGCCAACGAGCTGAGGAATTCCCAATCTTTGGGCTCTCTTGCTTCTAGTCGATTACGTGCAGCATTGAGCTCCCATAGCTCCTTCAGGATCCCGAGGTTACCAGGTATGGTTCCAGTGAACATGTTGTCCGCAATGTCGATTACTTGGAGTGAGGAAGCATTGGTCAGGGAACGGGGGATATTCCCTTGGAAACGGTTCCCACCCACACCCAAGTAGGCCAGCTTAGGAAGGGCTGTGCCGATATCTGCCGGAAGAGTTCCTGAGAGCTGGTTATTTATGATTTCGAGGACAGAAAGGTCGGAAAGGTTGTAGAGAGAAGGGGGCACCATGCCCGACAGTCTGTTTTGACCCACCCCGAAACCCCGCAGGCTTTTGAGGCGTCCCAACTCGCTTGGGATGGCACCAGTGAGTGCATTGTCACCGAGAGAGAGAACACCGAATACATCGGAGGAGAGGTTTCCCAGAGAAGGAGGAATGGCTCCAGAAATCCGATTAGAATGAACATAAAAACGGATAAGTTTTGGAAGGTTGCCGAGAGCCATAGGGATCTCCCCTGCAAGATGGTTGTTCTCTAAATGGAGGACCCGGAGTTGGGAACAGCGGCTCAGATTAGTGGGGATGTCTCCCGCGAGGTTATTGTAACTCAAGTTCAGATACCTCAGTCGAAGCAAAGCCCCAACTTTACGAGGGATGACGCCGTTGAGCTGGTTGTCGCTGAGGTCGATCTCTCGGAGGAAGGTCAGGTTGGCTATGGATGGTGAGACGTGGCCGCGTAAGCTCCGGGACCTGAGGTCCAGGGCTATCACACGTTGAGGGTGTCGGCGGCCACATGTGACCCCTCCCCACCGGCAGTAGTGGAGGCTGTCGTGCCAGGAGCTCAACGCACCAGCGGGGCCGCCGGCGACGCCGTCTCTGAAGGCGATCAAAGAGAGTTTGTCCGTCTCGTTAGCAGGGAGAGGTACCGAAGAAGCAGCAACTCCAAGGGGATCGAATGTGAAAAGCGAGGGAAGGATGGAGTTTAGAAGGAGGGCGTACTGGAACCACAATGAAGGCCATCGCCTAAATTTGGCAGTGCATGGGAAGATGTACTCCATGCCCAGTTGTGACTGCGGGGGAGCTGCTACTAGCCGGGTGGGTAACCGTGTGCTCTCTCTTCTCCCATGCCTCCTATTTATATATACGACGAAGGATCTTTTGCATACATAACCCTACATTTATTTCTTATACATCACGTGAATCTCAAAATGAACGATTTAGATAGTATAATTTTGGTTATCATATAATATATAAATTTTGTGATGTCAAATATGAATGATTTTCTATGTGTACTTAAACTTATGATGTTGGATATGATTTAATGTGAATTAAAAATGTGAGATTAAATTATATGATTTTGAAAATGGTGACACCGCCCTCTCGTTGCCACCGGTGACATAGATGCCCTTGTTGGGGAGCGGGTTTCACGGCTGGCCTGGGTCCGTACATAGGGACTGTATAAATTAGCAAGTAATTAAACAAATTAGGGAGTGCAGATCCTATCTGGGTGTTGTAGTCTCCGACAATCGCCAAACCCCAACCCTCTCATATTTTACTAACTCTCTCAACCAATTCCCTCATCTTAATTAACCTTTTTAATTAGGCGGTTCCCAACACATTGAAAACAACTTCGAGCAAATAAAAACATTGCCGGTTGTTGTATTTACCTGCCATCTTTTGATTGATCTGCTGATTCTGCTCAATGTTCCGTATGTTGAGTAGATAGAGACAACTATGCTACATTGGTGTTGTTTAATTGCTCAATATTGTATATGCATTGTGCAGATAAATATAATGCTATTGCTCAATGCCGTGTTGGAGTGAGGGATTAATTAATAGGATGGGTAGAGTGTTAGTGGGACACGTGGCAGCAGGTGGGGATTGGGGACTCCCTAATTAAATCCCCTTCTCATTTGAACGCAGAGGAGTTGCACTACACAAATTTGACGGCAAGTGGTGTAAGCAGTGTAAGCCGATGGAGTCACCAAGTTAAGAACCTCCGACTCGCAGAACTTGGGCCTATCTATCTTTTGAGATATGTATTCATGGTTAGCCCCGGCCCGTTAATAACCCTTCTCATTGTTCAATTTTATCTCTTTATTTCTTTCTTTCTTTTGGTGGCAATTGCCAACTTTACCCCCGAATTAATGTACCAAGGCTTATTAACCACCTAAGGACTTGAAAAAATCGACACTCTTTCGTCTTTTTTTTGGCTTTTTACATATTAATTCCTACAAATTTATCGAATTACCGATTAATCCCTCAAATCTATCGAATTATCGATTAATCCCTCAAATCTGACTATTGTATTAGAGATCCTTATAATCTTAGTCGTTACACATTTAAGTCCCTACCGTTCATTCAGTTAACTAAACTATGGTTAACTTATACTCAAGGAAAAAAATTACTAACTTACCCTAGATTAAATGTGAGTGTAGGAGAGAGAGAGAGAGCACTACCGTCACCTCCCCCCTCCCCCTCCCCCTCCGGCCTCCCTCCCCCTACCCTGCGACCTCCCCCCTCCCCGGCCCTCCGGTCTCCCTCCCCCTCCCCTGCGACCTCCCTCCCCTCCCCGGCTGCCCCATCTCCTGGTGGGGATCATGATCGGCCTCTCCACCTTGTTGGGGTTCTCCGCCGTGAACATCATCGTGATGTTCAGCGTCAGGTACGCCCCCCCCCCCTGTCGGCGCCGTCACCAGCAGATAACTGACCCCCACCTGCTGCAGGTCGAACTGGGGCTTCTTGGGCTTCACCACCAGCACCACGACCAGGGCCACCGCGATGACGAGCAGGGCCAGGAAGGTGAGCAGCAGGAAGAGGCAGCATCAACAGCCCTTCAGCGAGGCCTCCGCCGACGAGGACGACGAGTAGTGCGCGAGGTAGTGGCTGCCCGGCTATGGCGGGGGAGGGTGGGGCCTTTGGGGGCGCTGCTGCTGCCGCCGCTGGCCATTGTTGTGGTTGTGGTGATTCTCCCCGTTGGCCCGGGTCATCATATTTGCCCCCCCCTCTACTGCTACCCACCTCTGATTCCGGCCACCGCAGACCCCGCCCCTACTACTGATACTACTTAAAACGAGTGAACTGAGCTTGGGACTTTCTTCCCTTCCACCGGCCCTCCTCGCGATGCCCCCTGCCCTCACCTTTTGCTCCACCTCCCCCTTCCCCGTCCCCTTTCCGATGCCGGGGATCATGGTTGGCCTCTCGGGGAAGACCGGCGGCGACTGCTGCGGCGGAGCCGGGGGCGGCAACGGCGGCAACGACGGCGCCTGCTACTACACCTACGCTTGCTGCTGCGGTTGGCACTGGGGTGGGAGTGGCGGCGGCGACGGCAGGGCCTCGGGCGTCCTCCTCCCTGAGGTAGGGGTCCTCGTCCTCCCCCCTCCCCCTCCTATACGACCTCCCCCTCCCCGGCCCTCCGGCCTCCTCCCCCTCCCCCTCCGGCATCCTCCATGTCCCCTGCGACCTCCCCCCTTCGGCCTCCCTCCCCCCTCCCCGGCCTCCCCCTCTGACCTCCCCCTCCCCAGTCCTCCGGCCCCCTCCTCCCCCTCCGACCGCCCTCCCCCCATCCCCTGCGACCTCCCCCTCCCCCGCCGGCCGCCCTCCCCCCTCCCCCTCCGACCGACGCGACGGTGCAGGGGTGTGGGGAGAGGTCGACCTCTCCCCCCTCCCCCTCCCCATCAGACCTCCGTCCCCCCCTCCCCCTCCCCTGCTATCTCCCCCCTCCCCAGTCCTCCGGCCCCCTCCTCCCCCTCCGTCCACCCTCCCCCTCCCCAGTCCTCCTGCCCCTCCGGCTGCCCTCCCCCTCCCCCGCCGGCCGCCCTCTCCCCTCCCCCTCCCCAGTCCATGAATGTGTGTGAGAGAGAGATGAATATTTTAGTCTTTTCCATGTCATTGACGGAATATTCAACAGAATATTCCTTTTTAAAGACGGAGATAAATTATGTGGACTTATTTATAAAATATTAATAATTGTAAAGATCTTTAAGGTAATACTCAGAATAGAGAGACTAATCAGAAATTCACTATATTTATAGGGATTAATATGTAAAAAATTCTTTTTTATGTTTTTCCCATGTTCAAGCTGCCGCCATTGGTGACGAAAACGATTTGCCCACGCACAAAGAGGAAAAATCCGCCGGCGACTACTTTCAGTCTTCCACCACAGTAATTAATTTGTTTGTTCCGATCGATCGACCCAGTTGGTAAAATAATAGTCGGAGAGATTGCTCAGACTCTGTAGACGTACCATGGCGATGACAAGAACAAAAGAAATAAAAAATAAGGCGCATCTTGCATTACATGACAAACACAAAATGTGGGCTAGGCAGCACGACACTAGTTATTCGTCTGGTTTAACTTTAAAATCTATATTTGTTCGGTGCGGACCAAACCAAATCTGTCCGGTTTGGTTTATCCGATCGAGTTATCTTTCTTTGTTTCAGTTTATGGAACAATTTTTTTCTTCTTCTAAGTGGGCCGGTGCGTGAATGCTGCTGTGCAGCTAGCACCTACTGAACAACATACGTCCGCTTGATGGAGAGCGGGTCAACGTCGGTCACAGCTGGCCTGGGGCCGTGCATATATATAGGGCCACTTTGATAATAGGTTAAGGTGAGTTAGGATAGATTAATCGGGGTCGGATGATTTATTCTCTGTTTGATACTTTTTTCTTTAATTTAGGTCAGATAGAGTTAAATTGAATTAACTCATTCTACTTAAATAAGTGGAATGAATTATTTCACCCGAGTTAGGGACACTTTGGTAACGAGTTGAGTTAAGGGAGGGGTGGACCAACCCGAGTAAACCACCCCCCTTAACCCAACCCATTACCAAAGTGGCCCATAAAGATTAGGGACTGAATAAATTAGCAAGTGAGATTGCATGCATTAATAGGGAGTGCAGATCCCATGTGAGTGTAGAGGCATGCGAAGGGGATTCAGATTTCAGACATATCGCCAAACTCTAAAAAAAACTCTTTCAACCGATTATAATTCCCTCGTCTTACTGATCTTTTTAGGCATGCATGCAGTTTCCAATGCATTGAAAAACAACGTCAATCAAATGCACTACACCGATAAGGATCAATGGATGCATGCCATCGATGTAGTAGGTAAAGATTAAAAAAACCGTAGATATAGTATTTTCTTACGATATTGTATCGTCAGCTAAAATTATGTCATTAAGGTCTTACCTACGCGAGAGAATTTTGTAGATATGTACCGTCGATAAAAATTGAGATGTGTTATTTCGAATCACGAGTTACACTCTGGAGATTTATTTGACGAGGGATAAAGAGATCAACCATAAGCGAACCTAAAAATCGATCCTCTCGTCTTGGTACATCATAAATTTATTGTTGAGTCGTGACCCATATTCAGATCAATTCAGTAATCGAAGTACTTCAAGAGATTTAAATGTTAGATAATCTTAGGTCTAAAATAAGAGAAATTACACGAAGGGCACGAATCGAAAGAAGTCTAGACACGTTAGATGTTACACCGTCGTGCTCCTACGCACTTCTTCCTCTCAACAGTTGCACGTCCGGGCCAATTACGTGGTTGATTGGAACTTTCGTCATGGGATATCTCGATTGGAAATTTAATTCGTCATTTGTGCACAATAATCGTTTCATTGAGTGTGGTGTGGGGTCTCGGTCATATATTCTACAGAGTAGTTGTATGGTTAGTGTAGAGAGACGGATCGATGTGGTCAAATTCTAAAGTCTTTGATTAGGTACGGCCCAAGCACACTAGACCCACATTGGGAATTGACCTGGGTTTTAATTAATTAAATATGTATAGTGTGAATTGCCTTCGGGATTGGAATAATCACTACTTGTCTCTCTCATGCATGTATATATGGGGGGGGGGGGTCTATCAACTAATTAATTAGGACGTCGATGGCAGATGGAATCATTCATTTGTCGACACACATAAGCTGTCAACAAAGTGACTCTGAGGCTCTCTTTGTTATTTGAACACGGATGCCGTGTTCGATCTTCGGGTTTGGATAAGAGAGATTATACGAGGGAGAGAGTGAGTCCCTCGATAATTTCTCTCATATCAGGTGCGACATTCTCTGGATAATCCCATTAGCAAATCGACCTTAAAGAATTATAAATACGAATCGGCAAGCGTTGGATGAACCCCCTTATTTACTCTACTCTACGCCAGGAAGAGTACGTATTCTCTTGCTTGACAAGTTGGAAGTCACAGAGTAAGATGATAGCACACATGAATCGAAGTGGCATCGATCCCATTTAGCTCTGGGTGGGTCCCACAACATTGTCTTAACCGGAAGACATATGTACGTACGTGTGTCTCTATTCCTCAACCTCTCTGTTGATGATAGGTTTAATTTTCTCTTAAGCAAATTACTTCATAGGTATGCGCGCAACAATTAGCCTAAACGGGAGCTCAACAGACACAATTCATGGACGTATTTTTACAAATTTGAATCATTCTGCGTCAATTTTATAAATAAGCTACGTACCTCGATCAATAATCAGGTCAGAGTTTGACAAATCATTCTGGGACAGGCTAAATCACCTGTCCCAGATCGTCTGTCACGTTCCGAGCCTTTAATTACAGCGGAAGACTTGCTCGGGGAGCGCGAACAGCCGACATGATAAGCCTCTTGCAAGCAAGAATCAATCAGAGCGCGAAACAATCATACATATAAATGCAATTGCACAATAATATTCAAACTCCAACTTTATTTCATAAATGATCAATCTTCAAATATAATAGCCTCAACTTCTCAATTATTTGACTCAAGAAATAGGAAAAATTACATTGCCTCAATCTAGACATTATAACTTCCTATGTCTTCACTCTCATCTTTATAACACTTTCACTCGCTTCCGGACCCGCTACTAGTATAGCCCGAATCCGAATTTGAACCACTTCCATCTCCTGTAAAACATTGGAAATAGGTAATGAGCACACATGCCCAGTAGGTATCTTCGCATCAACATGAAGGTATTATTAAAGTAATTAACATTTTAGCTCTAGAGAAATAAGGTAAAATCATGCGAATGCGAATCAATCATACGATCAAACCAAAGTAACGAGATAATCATGGAAGATAGAATGATCAAGAATGAACTTAGCAAGAACATGATATTTGGCCTTTCACGAGCAAGCAAGTAACGAGCAAGCCATATATTCATCACACTAGTCTCTTTTGAGTACATAGTTCGTGAATTTCTGTGGAATATCAAGTAAGAATGTCATGTACAAGAATGCCATATAGTGCCGTATTGTATCGTGGATCTTCACTTATTTATAGAAATAGTACTCCCAGCGCAATGCGACGCCAGTAGCATCATATCCCATGGTTTATAAAATAGTATGTTTCCGACAATCAGCCGAGGAGACTAGCATAGAGTCCTTGAACACAATCAGTACTCGATCACATCTTCAGTTATAAATTAAGCTACTTCCACGTAATATAATAGTAAACTATGGTCAAGAATGTACAATTCAATAATTTCATGATAACTATAATCAAATGAATGAATGCTTCAACATAGGAATGTAGGAGTCAAGAAATAGACTTTAAACAAGGTCATGCTCATAGCATAACGATACCTTCTTTTAATCTTCATTCATTACATTTAAGTTTCTTGATCCATATTATAATAACTAGACTATCGTTAGTCCATCTAGAACCTTGGAAATCAACCCTTGGGTCAAACCTTGGATTAACATATATCAGCAGTGTGACAGTCGTTTACTGGGCCGTTACATCGTGTGACGCGCCAGTAATGGGCCGTTACAGTAACCAGAGTCCAGAATACTAATTTAGACTCAGAAGAATGTGACGGTCGGGCATTGGGCCGTTACATGAGTCTGACGGTCCAGTGCAAGGCCGTTGCATTACTAGAATCAGAAGCAACGATAGTGTATTCTAGCTATTGGGCTTTAAGGGTACAACAAACTTGGCGTCCTAGTGGGAATCCCAGGCTCGCGGAGAATTACAGAGGCCTTGAAACAATGATTTCCTAGTCCATTGGAAGGAATATCCAATAGAGAGGTCCTCATGTCCAAGATTGTGTTCCTATAGTGCAAAGTGTGAAATAATGACAACATACCAGAATATGTGCCATGTACTTATAGAAAAGACTCTATTGACAGAGAGAGACATGTATAATCATTGTGGAAATCATGATGAAAGCTCCGTCAATACAATGTTAAAAAGTCATGCTTTATAATACAAAACTATAGAATTTGGCTTCATTGAAATTAATCATAACTCAAGTAAAAGTGAGATAACAAACCATGCAATACCTATCATGAATAATCAAATAACCTTAGAATCACATGATCAGGATAAAACTTAGGTAACTAGGCTTAATAATAAGCAAAATTGGCAAGTTATATTCTGTCTAGGGTTGACAGAGCATAGACTATAACGGTCTGGAGATGGGGCGTCATAGTGAATGTGACGGTCAAGATCCAGCCATTACATGAATGTAACGCGTCTGTCCAAGCGCGTTAGAAACAATAGTGTAGTTCAAATACCACAGAGTTTGTAACGGTCTGTCGTAGGGCCGTTACATGAAAGTGACGGTCCTTCTGTGATGCGTTACAGTATCTGCTAACCAAAAATAACTATAGAAACTAAGAGATCAACTCACATCATGTCTTTTATCAAAACATCATGAGTTTCTAGACATGTTTAACGAAGTAGAAGCCATCTATATGCATAGGTAATCATGAATAGATGAGTAGTCATGTTTTAATTTCTTAATTTGGCTAACAGGTGTATGATATGCATAGAACTAATAAAACATGAAATTGATGATCTAGCATGCATGAAATCCAATCAAAACAGAGGCTCTTATTCCTATCATGTTATTTTTTCCGTTCATGAGATAACCTACCTCTTACTTAGACTGTAGTTCCTGAATTTGGTTGAGAACCTTGCCCTAGTTCTTCTCCTCCTCTTGTAACTTTTCCAGCAACTTCTTTAGGTTCTAACTCCATAACCTCTTGACTTAAAGATGTGAAATTTGGAGGGGAGTTAGCCTAAAGTATTATAAACAATTACTTCTAAAGAACTTACCTGAGATAATGACTCATTACCTTGCTTCTTTACGTCCAAAAAGTAAGGGTCGCGCAGTTCAGAACTATGCCCTATTTATAAGGTTTAGACTAGGGTTTGATGATTAGATGGAGTTTAGAGTCCTTATTTCATCAAATCCTAATCTTTAAGAGTCCTTAGCAAGATTACAAGTCTTCCCAAGTCGATCCTTAGTGGCTAAGATCATCAAATTCTGATCTTTCTACTTGTTCTTTCTTTTACGGAACTCTTAGAAGGTAACGGTCGACGTCCAGTGCGTTAGAGGTATGTAACGGTCTCACGATAGACCATTACATTACTCGTTGCCAGAGTTCAAAAGAAATCACACTCTTCAGTGTTTTTAGGGTTCATAGAGTGACGGTCAACCTTTCACGCGTTACTTGGATGTGACGGTCGCCCGTTGGACCGTTACAATCAACGTGGATAGAGTTCTAAATTGATCAAACTCTTCTATTCATTATCCGCCTAATTATCTATATTAGGTGGTGTTTATCCTTATAATTCCGAGGATAGACTTAATAACCTTCTAGAATATGGGCCAAACTTAATGGGCTTGAGTTAAAACCTTTTGGACTTTAATTAGGTGGGTTGGGTTAATTGATTAACACCATTTGGCCTTATATTGATTTATAACTTCAAATTAGTCCATTTATTTATTAATAACGCCAGAAAATTATCAAATAAATTCTGGGGCACTACACCCTCCCCCACTTAAAAGAATTTGGTCCCCAAATTCAATACATGTACTGTGGAGAGTGTACTTACTGTCGAATAATTCTGGGAATCTTTTCTTCATAGCCGCTTCAGTTTTCCATGTTACTTCATATGGCCATGTTTTCTTCCATTGGATCTTGACCATAGGGATAACTTTATTCCTTAATTGACGCACTTCCTGATCTAGAATCTTTATGGGTGTTTGTTCATATGTCAAGTCTTTCTGAATATCCAGATTATCAAATGTGAAAATATGATCTGGATCATATACATACTTCTTCAGCATAGAGACGTGAAATACGTCATGAACTCCTGCTAACTGTGGAGGTAAAGCCAATTTATAAGCCACTTCACCAACCCTTTCAAGAATTTCAAATGGGCCAATGAATCTAGGGGTTAGCTTTCCCTTAATGCCAAATCTTCGAATACCACGACCCGGAGAAACCTTCAGATATACATGTTCACCTACTTGAAACTTCAAGTCGCGCCTTCGATTGTCGACATAAGATTTCTGTCTATCTTGTGCCATCTTCATTCTTTCTTGAATGAGCTTGATTTTCTCTGTGGAATCTCTGATAAGATCAGGGCCTAGAAATTGCCTTTCCCCTATCTCATTCCAACATATTGGTGATCGACAACTTTTCCCAAATAGAGCTTCAAAAGGTGCCATTTATATGCTTGCTTGATAACTGTTATTATATGCAAATTCCACTAGAGGCAAGTGATCATGCCAACTTCCTCCAAAATCAATGTCACAAGCCCTTAGCATGTCTTCTACCACCTGATTTGTCCTTTCCGTCTGACCACCAGTTTGTGGATGAAAGGCTGTACTGAAATTTAATCTAGTCCCAAGTGAGTGTTGTAGACCTTTCTAGAATTGTGATGTGAATCGAGGATCTCTATCTGATACAATAGAGACAGGGACACCATGTAGTTTAACAATTTCCTTTATATATAATGCTGCTAGAATATCCACAGACCATCGACTTTTAATTGGTATGAAATGTGCAGACTTAGTCAATCGATCTATGATTACCCATATGCCATCGTGTCTGTAATATCCCGGACCTTTCGGATCCTTCTTCGTGGGTCCCGGATCTAATTTTCGGAGCGTCCGGCTCTGTTGTGTCCGAAATTTCGTTTCGGACATCTTTCGTGTTCGGATCGGCGCGATCCGGAGTCGTTTCGGAGGCCCGGAGGCGTTCCGTAGCTTTTCCGCGTGTGTTTTCTAATTCCTGGTGTGTGTTTCGGCTTTTCCTTCGGACGCTCGCTGCGGGTTAGCTGGGCTGTTCACCCGGGCACGAGTGGTACCGTTGCGATCGGTGCGTTCCGAGGATTCCGAAAATATATTTTTCTATTTTCCGGTATTTTTCCGAAAATTCAGATTTTCTATAAAGCCCTAATTCTTTTTCTTTTCTCCTTTCTCTTTCTTCTTCTTCTTCCTCCTTCCTTCCCCAACCGTGAGCGCCCTCCTCTCTCTCCCTCTCTCCCATTCGGACGCGGCGGTCCCCTCTCCGGCTACGGACGGCAGCGGGGCGACGGCGCGGACGTGTGGGCGGCGGCGAGGCGAGCTCGTGGGCGTGCGGCGAGCGTGGGAAGCGTGGGGAGTTCGTGAAGCTTAAGGCATTCTTCGTGATTCGTGATTGATTCGGCGGAGCATTTGCTCCATTGAGGTAGGGTGACGTTCCTTAGCCTCATGCCGATCTTTTCCGCGATTTATAGGCCGCGGGGAGGCCGAGAGGGGATCGTTTGGGCGTTTTTGGGTTTTTCCATGATTTGGGGAGAGCTCGCCCGATCTGTGGATTCGATGCATGGATTCATGTTTTGATGGCCTAGAATCATGCTAGGGGTCCCCAGGGGTCTTCCCCTTTGTTTTCCCCCTCTCCTATGGAGGCATGGGGGCGTGGTTGGATTTTTGGGGCGTTTCTACCGTTTTCGGCCGCGGACTGAGAACGCGCTATACTCCAGTAGCGCGTTCTTGAGTGTCGCGCTGCCCTGACCGAGCGCGTTCATCGGAGAAGAAGAACAGTAGGGCGGTTCGTGTCGTGCTATGGGGTCCTAGCGCGATCATCCTTGTCGCGCTAGGAGGACCTAGCGTGATGGTCCTTGTCGCGCTAGGGTTCCCTAGCGCGATCGTCCCTGTCGCGCTATGGAGATATAGCGCGACATCCCTTGTTGCGCTAGGGGACCTGTGGACACCAAAAAATGCATACTTGGATACCCTGCTCGGCCTCGTGTCAGCAACGGCGCCGAGTGAAGGAACCCCGGAGAAATCAGGCACAAAAGGCCCCACAGCTCGTGGGCTTCAAAGAGAATCAAACGGGCCATTACTCGTGCCCACAATAGGCTCAGAACAACCCCGGGTACACACACCCCCTAGGGAGCCCTTCAGCGGCACGCCCGACCCCAAGGGGCCTCGACGGCACACCCTGGCAAGGCCCAGCGGCACGCCCCGAGGAGCCCTTCAGCGGCACACCCCCTCGGGGTCCCAGCGGTGCGGCCTTCAACGGCACACCCCCCGGGGGGGCTTCAACGGCACACCCCCCTTGGGGGGGGTTTCAACGGCACACCCCCCCTTGGGGGGGGCCTTCAACGGCACGCCCCCTTGGGGGGGGTCTCCAGCGGTACACCCCCAAGGGGGCCTTCAGCGACACGCCTGCTGCGAGCTTCAGCGGCACGCCCATTTGGGCTCCCAGCGGCAAGCCCTTCTGGCTCCCCAGCGGCACGCCCATTTGAAGCCCTCCAGCGGCACGCCCTCAGAGGCTCCAGCGGCACGCCTGTTCAGCCCGCCAACGGCACAGCGTGAAGGCTTTTCAACGGCAGGACGACGTGCAGCCCATGCCCTACGCTTCCTTGGCGCGCAGTGAGCCGTCTGAGGTGGCAACCGTCCATTGGGCCACGTGAGCTACCCCCCCTGACAACCCAGGACGTGGCAGGTCAAAGGCCATCATCACGAGGCCACCTTCCCGCCTTCAACGGCGGTACTCGGAAGGCTTCCCGCTGCTGGGCGTATAAAAGACCCCGGCTTCGACAAACAAAAGGAGGAGAGAAGGAAGAAACACAGAGAAGAGAGAGCAAAAAGAGAGAGAGACACCCACAGATATACAAAGAGGAGAAGAGAGAAAAGAAGAAGAGGCATCCCGGCGTGAGCTCCCTCCGGCGATCACCAGGAAGAAGCAAGAGTAAGAGAGAGAGAGAGCTCGATGTAATGGGAGAGAGAGTTAGGGGCTTTCCTTTGTAGCCGGTTCCTCCCCCCTCCTGTGCCGTTTTCTTTTTTCTTTCATTTCTTTCAGTCCACAGCCTTGTCGTGGGCATTTTGTTTTGCAATGTATGTGTAGGGCTCCGGCCCCTTTTGCTTCCCATGAATGAGAAAATCATCTTCCTCGGGTCTTCCTTGCTATGTCTGATGGCTTGTTCTCGCCTTCACAACGCATGCGGTGCGTGGCTTGTTTTATTTGTTTCTCCGGTTTCTTTCAAGTCACAGTATCAATATGAGGCCTCCCCTTTGAAGCCTGGCCTTGTGGGTCCTTCACTCACTTCCAGCAACCCTTCCTTGACCTCGAGCTCCCCTTCTTTCCATAGAGCGCCTGCAAGCCCCCAGCCCACACACTTGGCTCCCTTTTAATCCTCCAGCGACATATCTTTCTGGCCTTTGGCCGGCACACCTTTTTCCATCCTCAGCAGCAAGCCCTTTTGGCCTCCGGCCGGTACACTCCACTGGCCTTCAGCGGCACACACATATTGGCTCTCAGCGGCACACCTCATTCTGGCCCTCAGCGGTACACACACCGCCATCCCTGGCCGGCACACCCCTTGGCCGGTACACCCCTTTTTTTTGGTTTGCCTTCAGCGGTACGCTCCCCTGTTCAACCCTTAGCGGTACACTCTTTTCAGCCCTCAGCGGCACACTCTCCAGGCCCCCCCCCCTTTTTAGCGGCACGCTCCTTGGCCAGCCCCAGTCCATGCCCCTTTGAGGCCTTCAGTCTGTCGTTTTCTTTCACGTTTGCCGAGGCCCTATAAAGGTGTTGCTCCTCCGGGGGCCCACCTCCAGTTGTCGGGTTCCGCCACCTCATGTGGGCGCGTTCCTTGTATCTCCCTTACGCCCCGGGTCAAGGGGAGACGCTGCCGAATTTTTGTGAGAAGATAACAAAACAATTAAAAGAGGCAAAAGGAGGCAACAAACGAGCAGAATAACCAATGAAATCTTCCAATTCATCAAATCACTGCCGGCACCACGACGAGAACTGAACCGAGCTAACTAACCACCCGGCAGCCCGAGCATCCTACCCGCAAGAAAAGAGATCGAACCGAACGAAGAGAACAAAACACGGGAGGAGTTTTATATAAAACCACACGAAAGTTAAGATAAGAAGAAAAGAAAAGCCTTAAAACAAATAATCGAAAACTGATCGAGCCTCCACCCTCACGCCCCATTGACCTTCAGCGGTACGCCCCTTTGGCCTTCAGCGGCACGCCCTCATTGGCCTTCAGCGGCACGCTCCCTTGGCCTTCAGCGGTACACCCCTTTCAACCCTTCAGCGGTACACTCCCCCTTTCAACCCTTCAGCGGTACACTCTCCCTGAACCCCCCCAGCGGCACACTCCTCCTGGCCCTTTCAGCGGTACACTCCTTCCCTTCGCCGGTACACCCTCAGCCACTGTATAGACTTGGCCAACGTACAGACTTCATGATGGCCAGTGTATAGACTTGGGCAGTGTATAGACTTCACACTCCAATGTATAGACTTATCCAGCGTATAGACTTGAGCCAGCCAACGTACAGACTTCATGATGGCCAGTGTATAGACTTGGACAGTGTATAGACTTCACACTCCAATGTATAGACTTATCCAGCGTATAGACTTGAGCCAGCCAACGTACAGACTTCATGATGGCCAGTGTATAGACTTGGGCAGTGTATAGACTTCACACCCCAATGTATAGACTTATCCAGCGTACAGACTTTGGGCAGTGTATAGACTTCACACTCCGATGTATAGACTTGGCCAGTGTACAGACTTCGGGCCAGTCGACGTATAGACTTCAAATTGCAACGCGTAGACTTTGCTCCACTCTGCTCCAGTGTACGGACTTTGGGCTTGGCAACGTATAGACTCTGAGCCTGGGGAACGTATAGACTTTATATCACCCCCCTCCTTCACCGACACACTCTCCAGCGGTACGCCCCCTTTGGCCTCCAGCGGTACGCCCTTTGTAGCCCTCACCGGTACACCCCTTCGCCACCCAGCGGTACACCCAATACCCAGCGGTACACTCCCATCTCTCCTTCGCCGGCACACTACATGCATGCGTATATACATCACGATAAGGGCATCAACAATAGCAAATAAATCAATAAAAATCACGCTAATTGAAGGACTCCAAATGCGCAATATTGATCATAATAAAAGAGGCGGGAGGGTGATAAAAAAAATAAATAACAAACCAATGATAATAATAAGAATAATCATGCATAGAAGAAGAGAAATCATCCCGGACAAAGGTACGAATAAATAGTAAACATTGAATCAGAAATCCCAGAAGATATAACTAAGAAAGCCCCAGATAAAAGACGCTAACATCCACACTGCAGCCCTCTCTCTCTCCGGGACCCGGGGCAAAAGGGAATAACGACGCTGCCCTTTCAGGTCAAGCTTGAGTCTCGGGAATTCCCCCGACATGGCCGGGCTTTGATCTAACCTCGGGCCGACACCCTAATCGGACCGGATTTATTTTCTCGTTCCGGATACCTCCCGAATCTTCATTAAAAATTGCCGCATGCTCGGTAGACATCGGAAGGGATCTACCTCGATTTTCTCATTGTGGCGCCGCCACGGACTTGTGTCCGAATACAAAAGGTCTACGAGTAGCCGACACGACCGACAGTTTATGGCCTTAATACAACTTTCAGTGTGACCCATCCCTATCTCTCTCGCATAATTAGTGTTACTCCTTTCGGCCGCGGGGCCTCTAATTTCGGCAATTAATCAAGGGTATTCCCTCGTATGAGGGATGTAAATGACGTCGTGACCTTTATGGCGCGACGGGATTCGATCCCGACACGAACCACACAATCGTCTGACGAAGTCAGATTCGAGCGCACCATGGGCTCTTCGGAGCCCGAATAAATTGTCACCCCGGTGACTGGCACGCCCACGCACTTAATAAACCAACGAACGAACCAGATAATTGTTAAATAAAAAGTGCGTCCACAACTCTGGCACGCCCGGTGGGACCTATCCACCCTTCATCTCTTTGCCGAAGTTAGGGGCCCCGCGGCCCCCTTCTTGTAATACTAATTGTACTACTTTCTTAAATGCAGGAAAAAAAAAAGGGAAGAGACATCATGGAACCAACCATGGCGGTCGTCTGCGGCCCTCAGCCCGTCCAGAACCACGTTCGAGGCGGCTACCTGGCGGTGCCCCTCACCTTTGGGAGTTTCCCTCCCACCGTGGGCTTCCCCAACTTCTTGGGGGTGGCCTTCGCCGAGATCCTCAACGTGGAAACGCCCGAGGACACCCAGATCAACGCCCCCGCCCCGGGGGCCATGGGAGCCGCTGCCGACCGAGCTGTGGCCGAATGCGACAACAGCGTCCTCACAACGACGCTCAGCTGCAACGTGCACCACATTACCGGCCCGCTCCACCAAGGGTCGACATCCCACCGGAGAAGGCTCCGGAGAAACAACACCGGCACCGGCTCAGGGCGTCGTATGTCCAACTCCGGAAAGTCAATGACTGTTGGAGCCCTCCGAGTCCGCCTAGACGGACAGAAGTCCCAACCGGCGCCGGACTGCGTCGTCTCGGCCGTCCCGGTCCGTAACTCTTTCCAGGGACAGGAGAAGCTAAAAGAGAGCGCAGCGCCCGCGACCCCGGCCAGGGTACCAAAGAGGACGCCGGCTCACCGACCTGCTAAATTGAAGCAAGTCTGGGTGCCTAAGGAGACCCAGCCCACTGCACCGGCCCAGGCAGGGCCCAGCACTTTCTGCCCCAGGAGGGCCCGACGCGATGACAGGGTCGAGGTAGTGACCCCCATTCTCCGGCCGGAACCCGTCACCGGTGCCGTCCGAGAATGTTCACCGCCGTCGCCGAGGGCGCCGGCACAATGCCGCCCGCCCGACTCTCACGGCCTACTCCCCTCCTGCCGCCGTCATCGACGTGCAACCCCAGGCCGCTCTCCCTGACCAGGAGTGGGAAGGGATCGAGCAGGCCATGAGGAACTACCTCCGAGGCCCGGGTAGCACTCCCGCTGGCCGCCAAAGACTACTGGGGGCAATGGCCTCCGCCTTCCAGGAAGAAAGGGGGGAACCCGCACCTAGCATGGAGTCGAGGACCCGCCCGGAGGAGCCGCGCCAGTCCCCTGTAGGGGAGGAAGCGCCACCCCGACGGTCGGTCTTCGACAGGCTGACATTCCCAGGAGGATCGTCCAGGAGGGTGTCAAGAAGAAATAAGAATAGGAAGTGGCAGACATTCACCTGCAATATGGCAGGAGTTTATGGCCGGTATGGGGCCTTACCCACCGACCCGGAAGAATTGGCCAGAATAGCCGTCAGGCCGGGACCCCTTACCAGAAGAAGGAGAGCGGCGGGCGGCGCAACACCCACAGGCGCCGAAGGGGCCCTACCTGAAGAGCCCCTTGCAGCCCTCACGGCCAATGTGGTCACCACCGGCGACACGAGTGTAGACACGCTAAAATTGACATTATTTTGAGTATATTTCATATTACCATGCAATGTCCCATTTGACCCTCAAATTAGCTTGTTTGAGTGGTTTTTCTCACTTTTCTTGAATTTCTCCTATTTTTCCCTCATTTCCTCTTTTTTCCTATTTTTCTAGATTTTCTGGGCATTTATCTGAATATTTTGAAATTCACGACCTGGGTAAGGGCGTGTTTTTAAAACACGACCTGATCTAGGGCGTTTCTTGGAGAAAGGACGCCCACGCCTGAGGGCGTCAATTCTTCATGTTTGACCGACTTCCCTCACTTTAAAAACTTGAAATTAACGCCCTTCCCAGGGGCGTGTTTTTTAAACGTGGCTTTGGTTGAGGCGTGTTTTACTATTGGAGTTTTTATTTCTAAAAATTGGTTTTTTAGAAACGCCCTTATGCAGGGCGTGTTTTTAAGAAACGCCCTTTGTGCAGGTCGTCAATTCTTGAATTGACGCCCTGGTCCAGGTCGTGTTTCACTTTTTTTGTTCCGAACGAACGCAGCCTTTCCCCAGAGAGTCCCTGCTTCGTTTGGGCTCTTGCCCAGCTTAATCCTCCCCTCTTTGGGCTCTTGCCCCTTCTTATCTATTCCTCCTTTGGACTCTTTCCTTCTTATCTCTTTTTCTATCTTATTAATAGAGCTTCTGAGCTCTGTTAATCGGTTGGATTCGAACTCTTTCTTCCTCCCTCCGTTCTGTTCTTCTTCTGTTCTCCTGTTTTTGTTTCTTTTTCTTTCGTCTTCTTCTGTCTTCTTTTTCCTCCGGTTCTTCTTCTCCTTCTTCTGTCTTCTTCTACTTCTTCTTCTTTTTCTTCTTCTCCGTTCTCTGTCTTTCTGTTTCTTTTTTTTCTTTCTTCTTCTTCTGTCTTTTGTCTTCTGTCTTTTTTCTTTTGTCTTCTCTTCTTTCACAGGAACCGAAGGTTGCATTGGCTAAAGGAGGCTTCTTCCAACGTTCAAATCCCATCTCTTGAAGGCTTCTCCCCATCGAGCACCAAAGCCAAAGGAGCCACAAAGATTTTTCATTTCATCTCCCCCTTATTTCTTATTTTTATTAGTTCATAATTCATGCATGCATGCATCATTATTATATGAATTTTTTTCTCTCCATCATTGAGATCTCCCCTTAGTGCAACTCTTGCACTCTTTCCCCTTATTTTTATTCATATTTTCATGCATTCATCATATCTCCCCACACCCTCTTTGCATAGGGGTTTAAGGGCAACCACCTTTAAGGTGTGTTCTTGCACATGTTTTCATGCTCATCTATATATATGGATTTGATGCTACACTCACCATGTTTCTAATCCATATCTTTGTTGGTGTTTGTTTTTGTTTGCAAGGGTAATTAATTGAAGAACTCTCTTCATCGGCCGGCCGATTAGAAGAGAAAGGAGCATTCACAATCACCCGCGCTTTTAAGGTATTTATATCGCGATCCCTCCCTATTTAGTATTCTTATACTTTTGAGGCGTTCGCGTCTCTGGCGATCACAAATTCCCCTTAGCACCTCGTGCTATTTCATGCTTATTTATTCATATTCTTAATTTTTCCTTAAGTGGATTTATTAGGATCTACAAATTGACGATCACGGTGGGACCCCTATTGTTCTTTTTTTTTGATTACCCCTTTCCCCTTTGGCACCCTCGCGTGCCCTTTCCCCTTGGTACCCTCGGTACCCTTTCCCTTGTGTCCCACGGGCACCCTCTATTGTGCTTTGCACTACTACAAGAAAAAGTGGCTATAGCGACCGCATTAGCGACCGCTTTAATCGGTCGCTAGTCGGTCCCAAATAGAGACCAATACCGCGACCGAAATAATCGGTCGCATATCTGCGACCGATTGGCGACCGAACTAAATTCGGTCGCCAATCGGTCGCTGATCCCGTTATACTCCCCCCTGCGACCCCCGCCCGCCCGAGCCCCTCCCCGCCCGAGCCCTCCCTCCCGCCCTCCACCCTCCCGACCGAACTAAATTCGGTCGCCAATCGGTCGCTGATCCTGTTATACTCCCCCCTGCGACCCCCGCCCGCCCGAGCCCCTCCCCGCCCGAGCCCTCCCTCCCGCCCTCCACCCTCCCGACCGAACTAAATTCGGTCGCCAATCGGTCGCTGATCCCGTTATACTCCCCCCTGCGACCCCCGCCCGCCCGAGCCCCTCCCCGCCCGAGCCCTCCCTCCCGCCCTCCACCCTCCCGCCCGAGCCCCCGCCCGAGCCCCCTTCCCCTGCGGCCCCCTCCCCCTGCGGCCCCCTCTCCGCCCTAGCCCCCCCTCCACCCTCCCGCCCGAGCCCCCGCCCGAGCCCCCTTCCCCTGCGGCCCCCTCCCCCTGCGGCCCCCTCTCCGCCCTAGCCCCCCTCCTCCGCCGGAGTCCCCCCTTCCCCTGCGGCCTCCCGCCCGAGCCCCCCTCCGCCGGAGCCCCCCCTCCCCCTGCGGCCTCCCGCCCGAGCCCCCCTCCTCCGCCCGAGCCCCCCTCCCCGTGCGGCCTCCCGCCCGAGGCCCCCTCCGCCGGAGCCCCCCTCCGCGCCGCTCGCCTCGCCGTCGTCGCCGCGCCGCTCGCCTCGCCGTCGCCGCTCGCCGTCGCCGTCGTCGCCGGCTTCCTCTCTCTCACACACAGGTACCTCTCTCTCTCTCTCTCTCTCTCTCTCTCTCTCTCTCTCTCTCTCTCTCTCTCTCTCTCCAACCCGCCGCGGCCCCCCCACAGGTACCCCTCTCTCTCTCTCTCTCTCTCTCTCTCTCTCTCTCTCTCTCCAACCCGCCGCTGCCCTCTCTCTCTCTCTCTCTCTCTCTCTCTCTCTCTCTCTCCAACCCGCCGCTGCCCTCTCTCTCTCTCTCTCTCTCTCTCTCTCTCTCTCTCTCCAACCCGCCGCTGCCCCCCCCAAGGTACCTCTCTCTCTCTCTCTCTCTCTCTCTCTCCAACCCGCCGCGGCCCCCCCCCCACAGGTATCTCTCTCTCTCTCTCTCTCTCTCTCTCCAACCCGCCCCCCCCACAGGTACCCCTCTCTCTCTCTCTCTCTCTCTCTCTCTCTCTCTCTCCAACCCGCCGCGGCCCCCCCCCCCCACAGGTACCTCTCTCTCTCTCTCTCTCTCTCTCTCTCCAACCCGCCCCCCCACAGGTACCCCTCTCTCTCTCTCTCTCTCTCTCTCTCTCTCTCTCTCTCTCCAACCCGCCGCGGCCCCCCCACCCCAACCCCCTGCAGGGAATTTAATGTGAAAATTTTGTTTAGGCCATGCTAATTTTTTGTTTAGGGCATTTCATAGTCCATGTTATTGTTAATATGATAGAATATTATTTTGTGCACTTTTCAGGTGTTTGGGTGCTTTATATTGCCTTTATTAACAGTCATATGGACCTTCCATTTTTTGTAGTAAAATACCAGTGCATGTAAATAGTCATTTTTGTGTGTTAGCATGATAATATATTCACAAACATGTGTTGTATTTGGATTGGCCTCACCTCTCCTTTCCTAATGATTAGTGTAAGGTTTTTAAGGGTTTAGTGTTTAGTGTTTAAGGTTTAGGGTTTTAGATTTAGGTTTTAGGTACTAGATTTAGGTTTTACTCTTTTAAGGTTTAGGATTTTTAGGGTTTAAGGTGTTTAGGGCTTTTAGGGTTTAGGGTTTAGGATTTTAAGCTTTATGGTTTAGGGTTTGGGGCTTTAGGGTTAGGATTTAAGGGTTAGGTGTTAGGGTTTAGGAAGGGTTTCAGGGCTACAGGTTTTTGGACTTCGATTTTAAGTGTGGGTTTTTCGGTTTACGGTTGCTAGGCTTAGGGTTGAGGGGCTGTTTAGTGTTTAAGGTTTAAGGGCTTACGGTTTTAAGATTTAAAGTTTAAGGTTTGACAGTTTTGAGGTTTAGTAGTTTATGTATTAGGGGTGGGGTAAGGGGTTCAATGTGGGTTTAGGATTTTAGTGTTTTAAATTTTATGGTTTTTAATTATTTTAGGGTTTTACAGTTTAGGGGGTTATGAGTTTATTTTTTTATGTTTAGGGTTTAACATATAGGGTTAGGGTTTAAGGTTTAGGGTTATTTAGGGTTTAGGTTTTTGGGTTTAGGGTTAGTTGTTTGGTGTTTAGGTTTGTTTGCATTTTATATTTGGCATATGAGTTTAGGGTTTTGGATTTAGCATTTGGGGTTTTTGGTTTAGCGGTTAGGGGGGTGGATTACGGTTTTGAGAGTTTAGGCTTTAGGGGTTTTTGGTTTAGTGGGTCTAGTTTCTAAGGATTTTAGGTTTTAGGGTTTAGGGTTTTTCATGTTTTTAGGGTTTATAGTTATTACAATTTAGGATTTTTAGGGTTTAGGGTTTTTCGAGTTTTTATGGTTTATAGATATTATGGTTTCATATTTTTAAGGTTTAGGGTTTAGGGTTTAAGGTTTTCAAGATTTATGGTTTAATGTTTTGAGTTTAGGGTTTAATGTTTTTAAGGTTTAAGGTTCTTGGGGCTTTTAGGGTTTTACATATAGGTTTACATTTTTGGGTTTCTTTTATTTAGGGTTTGATGTTATTAGTGATTTTAGGGTTTATGATTTTAAATTTATGGTTTATGGTTTAGAGTTTATAGTATTAAGATTTTTGATTTTTAGGTTTAGGAGTTTTAGGGTTTAAGGTTTAGGATTTAGGGTTTTTCAGATTTAGTCTTTTATGTTTGTGGTTTTTAAGGATTTTAGAGTTTCTAGTTTTAGGGGTAACTCAAGATTTAGGGTTTTAAGGTTTAGGGTTTGGGATTTTTAGTTTGAGGGTTTGGGGTTTAGCAATCGGTGGTTTAGCAGTTTAGGAGTTTAAGGGATCGTAGTGGGGTTAGGGGTTAGGGGAGGGTTTAAGATTTATAATTTTTAAGGGTTTTATGGTTTTATGATTTAGGGGGTTCGGGGTCTGCAGTTTAGTGTTTTTAGGGGTTTTAGGGCTTACGTTTTTTTTTCTATAGGGTTTACAATTTTTACGGGTTTAGGGTTTAAGGTTTAGGGATTTGGGAATAGGTTTAGGTTTTAGGATTTTAGATTTAGGTTTGAGCAAATCGCTCAAAAGTGCAATTTGCAAATGCACTTGGTTTATAATCAAAGCCGTCGGGGTCCGGGGGTCCAGAATGTGAAATACTGATCCGATCGGCATTCCGATCATTCCAACACAACCTGGGAGGTAGACGTGACTTGTCAGAGCTGACGGATTCTAAATCGGACATCCGGTTTGAGCCCGACGCTCAAAAGTGCAATTTGCAAATGCACTTGGTTTATAATCAAAGCCGTCGGGGTCCGGGGGTCCAGAATGTGAAATACTGATCCGATCGGCATTCCGATCATTCCAACACGACCTGGGAGGTAGACGTGACTTGTCAGAGCTGACGGATTCTAAATCGGACATCCGGTTTGAGCCCGACGCTCAAAAGTGCAATTTGCAAATGCACTTGGTTTATAATCAAAGCCGTCGGGGTCCGGGGGTCCAGAATGTGAAATACTGATCCGATCGGCATTCCGATCATTCCAACACGACCTGGGAGGTAGACGTGACTTGTCAGAGCTGACGGATTCTAAATCGGACTACCGGTTTGAGCAAATCGCTCAAAAGTGCAATTTGCAAATGCACTTGGTTTATAATCAAAGCCGTCGGGGTCCGGGGGTCCAGAATGTGAAATACTGATCCGATCGGCATTCCGATCATTCCAACACAACCTGGGAGGTAGACGTGACTTGTCAGAGCTGACGGATTCTAAATCGGACATCCGGTTTGAGCCCGACGCTCAAAAGTGCAATTTGCAAATGCACTTGGTTTATAATCAAAGCCGTCGGGGTCCGGGGGTTCAGAATGTGAAATACTGATCCGATCGGCATTCCGATCATTCCAACACGACCTGGGAGGTAGACGTGACTTGTCAGAGCTGACGGATTCTAAATCGGACATCCGGTTTGAGCCCGACGCTCAAAAGTGCAATTTGCAAATGCACTTGGTTTATAATCAAAGCCGTCGGGGTCCGGGGGTCCAGAATGTGAAATACTGATCCGATCGGCATTCCGATCATTCCAACACGACCTGGGAGGTAGACGTGACTTGTCAGAGCTGACGGATTCTAAATCGGACATCCGGTTTGAGCCCGACGCTCAAAAGTGCAATTTGCAAATGCACTTGGTTTATAATCAAAGCCGTCGGGGTCCGGGGGTCCAGAATGTGAAATACTGATCCGATCGGCATTCCGATCATTCCAACACGACCTGGGAGGTAGACGTGACTTGTCAGAGCTGACGGATTCTAAATCGGACTACCGGTTTGAGCAAATCGCTCAAAAGTGCAATTTGCAAATGCACTTGGTTTATAATCAAAGCCGTCGGGGTCCGGGGGTCCAGAATGTGAAATACTGATCCGATCGGCATTCCGATCATTCCAACACAACCTGGGAGGTAGACGTGACTTGTCAGAGCTGACGGATTCTAAATCGGACATCCGGTTTGAGCCCGACGCTCAAAAGTGCAATTTGCAAATGCACTTGGTTTATAATCAAAGCCGTCGGGGTCCGGGGGTCCAGAATGTGAAATACTGATCCGATCGGCATTCCGATCATTCCAACACGACCTGGGAGGTAGACGTGACTTGTCAGAGCTGACGGATTCTAAATCGGACATCCGGTTTGAGCCCGACGCTCAAAAGTGCAATTTGCAAATGCACTTGGTTTATAATCAAAGCCGTCGGGGTCCGGGGGTCCAGAATGTGAAATACTGATCCGATCGGCATTCCGATCATTCCAACACGACCTGGGAGGTAGACGTGACTTGTCAGAGCTGACGGATTCTAAATCGGACTACCGGTTTGAGCAAATCGCTCAAAAGTGCAATTTGCAAATGCACTTGGTTTATAATCAAAGCCGTCGGGGTCCGGGGGTCCAGAATGTGAAATACTGATCCGATCGGCATTCCGATCATTCCAACACAACCTGGGAGGTAGACGTGACTTGTCAGAGCTGACGGATTCTAAATCGGACATCCGGTTTGAGCCCGACGCTCAAAAGTGCAATTTGCAAATGCACTTGGTTTATAATCAAAGCCGTCGGGGTCCGGGGGTCCAGAATGTGAAATACTGATCCGATCGGCATTCCGATCATTCCAACACGACCTGGGAGGTAGACGTGACTTGTCAGAGCTGACGGATTCTAAATCGGACATCCGGTTTGAGCCCGACGCTCAAAAGTGCAATTTGCAAATGCACTTGGTTTATAATCAAAGCCGTCGGGGTCCGGGGGTCCAGAATGTGAAATACTGATCCGATCGGCATTCCGATCATTCCAACACGACCTGGGAGGTAGACGTGACTTGTCAGAGCTGACGGATTCTAAATGGGACTACCGGTTTGAGCAAATCGCTCAAAAGTGCAATTTGCAAATGCACTTGGTTTATAATCAAAGCCGTCGGGGTCCGGGGGTCCAGAATGTGAAATACTGATCCGATCGGCATTCCGATCATTCCAACACAACCTGGGAGGTAGACGTGACTTGTCAGAGCTGACGGATTCTAAATCGGACATCCGGTTTGAGCCCGACGCTCAAAAGTGCAATTTGCAAATGCACTTGGTTTATAATCAAAGCCGTCGGGGTCCGGGGGTCCAGAATGTGAAATACTGATCCGATCGGCATTCCGATCATTCCAACACGACCTGGGAGGTAGACGTGACTTGTCAGAGCTGACGGATTCTAAATCGGACTACCGATTTGAGCAAAACGTTTAAAATTATCATTCGTCAATTTCACTTCAATGAAAAACATCTTGCTTTTAATTTTCAAGAATAATTGATTTCTTTATTAAAGAATTGATTTTAATTTTTTTAAATGATATACAGGATCATCCGTCGCGAGATGTTGGACGAGACGACGACCAGGATGACACATATGCGGAGGATTTGTGATTTCATTTTAGTTATTTGTATGTTGCCATTTTATTATGGATGTATGATTAATTTGTGTGTTTGTATGTGATGAATTTGAAATTTGTGGAGATTATGAGTTGTGTAGTTGATTTATATGTTTTTATGAAATTGTTATGTAACAGGTTATTTATTTTATTAAATTGTTATTTATCAGGTGATTTATAGTAGCTTTATATTAATTTTTGAAAAAAAAAAATTTAATTAGCGACCGCATGGAGACCGAATAGCGACCGAAGTTATTACTTATTTTATGAAAATATTAACTTTGGCGACCGCATAGCGACCGAATAGAGACCATATAGTCGTTTATATAATTTTTTTTTAAAAAAATACTACAAAATTGGCGACGGAATGGAGACCGAATGGAGACCGAATAGAGACCGATTGACTCTGGGACCGTTCTTGCGACCGAATTATATCGGTCTCTATGCACGACTGATTCGGCGACCGAAGTTTATTCGGTCGCCATCAGCGACCGTATCCGCGACCGACATAAGTCGGTCGCAATTTAGCGACTAGTATATAGCGACCGAAATATTCGGTCGCTAAGTGGTGTCTGTTCGGTCGCGATTGGATTTTGCGACCAAAGAACGACTGAATAGAGACCGAATATGTCGGTCGCTATTTGCGAACTTTCTTGTGGTTTCGTACTCTCCTCACTAGTGATTGGCTAGTTTATTAGATCTTCTTTTTAGAAATTCCACTTATCCTCCTAAAAATAAAAAAATCTTAATGAGCATGATATCCTGTTGATTGCCTTATTTGTGTGACTGTGAGTGTTTTCATTTTGCCGGTCGTTGAGCTTCCTGTGAATTAACGCCTCAACCTGGGGCGTGTTTAAAATTAACGCCCCCAGACAGGGCACCTTTTGATTCTATAACGCCTTCTGGCAAGGGCGTTTTCCAGTGCGTCCCTGGTGCTTTGTGAATTAACGCCCTGCCACAGGGCGCCTTTTTATTGCATAGCGCCTCGGCCAGGGGCGTGTCTTGATTTGGCCGTGCACCCCTTGCGAGTTGACGCCCTCACCAGGAGGCGTTTATTTGGTTTGTAGCGTCCCATATCAGGGCGCGTTTTTTCGCTCCTGTGGGCCCTCCACAGTGATTCACGCCCTTCCCCAGGGCGTCTCTTTGCTGATAGCGACCTTCCCCCGGTCGTCTTCTTCCTATGTTTTTTCAGACCCATGCTCCAGTGATTACCATATTGATTGCTCTTGTTTATCATTATGGTTTGCCTATATCTGTTGCATTCATTCATCTTTGCATTGGTTTGGGAGACCTCCTCTCTCCTCACTAGGATTCCACACACCCTCTTGGAATCGGGACGACCCTCCATTGAGCATTCCGTCTCTTTGGACCGGAAATCCCTTTTCCAAGCCTCCATAAGTCCCCGCACCCGTGGATTCTCTCACGGACGCCGGGCAGGTTGTACCCTTTGAAGTCCCGAATTAGTTGGCCTAAACGTGGTGAGAGAGTGTTCCTAGTTGGCATTGGAGTTAAATCATATTGAAACTAGGCTCCTCCCCTTGTGTGAATCATATCAATTTGCATAAATTCATTAATTCACCAAGGTTCGAACATAAAAATCAAGGTAACCATTTCAACTTGGGTGTGTTTCTTTGCCAATTGTTTGCACATTATTTTGATTGCATGATGGCTTACCATGATAGGAAAAATAACATGTTCAATTCAATTAATGTTCATGAGGGTGATCAACCTAGCACATCTTATTCCCCTCAATTTCAACATGTTCGTCAAAATTCTCACCATACTCTCAAGGGACCACGTCCTCATTCTTATGGTCATGCCCAGCCCATGGGCAATGTCCATTCTCATGGTCCCTCTACTCAATTTCGGGCCACTATTCCCTCAGGGCCGTCCCCTCCCAACGATGAGAAGGTCTACCGAATCTTGCACGCATTAGATCATCTCACCCCTCAACAGATCCAAGCCCTTAAGGCCGCCGTTGAGGGTGCATCTCATTCATCTCATCCTCCTTCCAATCCTACACGGGTGGCCCATCACCCACCTCCCTTGTCTATTCACAATCCTAATCGGGTAGCCCATTACCCATCTCCTTCTATTCACACTCCTCCTCGGGTGGCCCATCACCCGCCTCCTTCTATTCCTCCTCCATCGCGGCCCCGAGGCCCTTATATTCTTTGTAATCCGGTCCATCCGGGTTCTTCTACGGGTCAGCCGGTTGATTCCCCTCCACGACCTTTTTATACAACCCCTCCTTCAAGGCCCTGCCAACCCTCGGTTGCTCAAGTCACCCCTTTCCAGCAAACTCTTCTTGACAAAATCACTTTAATGGAGGAACAATTAAAGAAGGTCACGGCTCCTCCCACTCCGGTCAACCCTCTCCATGCCTTCCTAAATGACATTACAAAGATGGAGAGAGAGTGGAAGGATAGGATGGATGACTGCGACATTGGCATTTCAAGCAAGCAAGAACCGGCAATTGAAGCACTTGAGCCGGTATACAATGATGAAGCTCCGCAGGCACCCCTTCCGAGTTCCTTCGCTTTCCACTTCCCCCATTATCATTCGATGAACCTCCTGCTCAGGATGAAGCCACCGTCCCTAACCCTACCCCTGTTTTTGAGACCTCTTGGTGTTACGACGATGGGTCGATATTTCAATCACCCACGCCGACACATCTTGAGTCTCCTCCCACTCCCAACGCCGCTCGCCCCGTTTGGCATTTTCTCCGCAACAAACCCCCACCAATTACACCTCCCACAATTATACTTCCACCAATTACACCTTCACCAATTAAACCCCCATCAATTACACCTCCACCAGCTATGCCATTAACCTCCATATCACCAGCCTCCACTGAGCCCACCTTCGAATCTTCCCCAATTAACCTCCCATTACCACCACCTCAACCTTCCCTTATCCCTTTAACCCCAAAACCCACATTGCCTACTCCACCACTTAACCCTTCACCTATGGTTAGTCCTGAGCAGGATCCACCACTTTTTACACTCAAGCCAACCCCGACCGCTTTCGAGCAAAGGGAGAAGCTCGGCGTGTTTGAACCTCCACTTCCACTCATCCTTTCTACAACACCTCCCATTACACTTTCCATTATACCTCTACCATCCACGGAGCCTTCCGCCTCCGCCTCACCTCCCCTTATTACTCGGAAGGGGAACGCTGCTATAAGAACTTGTGCCAAGGATAATCAAGCGCCGCGCAAGGAGAATTTGGCCGTGGCTGTGCCGTTCAAGATTCAAGAATTTATTTACCGGATGCCGATCCGGGTTATTGTGCCAAACATGGTCGAAGGGGCCAGGTCACCACCATTGCTCAGAGAATGCCAAGCATTGATGCCATCCAAGGGCCGAGCAGGGCACCCTTTGTTCCATCTTCCAAATCCTGAATCCATTCTTCCATGCAAGGGGCGAATGCCCATTTTGTTCAACACTCCATATACGCCACAGTTAATGGGTAGCACAATGCTTCATGTTCCAACTTTCCAATCCTCTCACATTGTTGTTCTTTGCCTTCCAAGGGGGTTGTTATTTATTACTGAAGCTTCTTTCATTGGGCCAATTGGCTATACACTTTCGCTGCCATGGAGGGGCGGTTATTTTGGCGCTAAGGGATCTTCCACTCCTTTATCCACCCTCTATCCCACTCCATCCATATTCTTGTCTATCACGTTTTCTTCATGGGCCACTCCCAGGGGAAAGAGGAGGATCTCACCCTCTCACCCTTCACATTCCTCATCTTCTTTGCATTTCATTGCGTTCATGCATTCACTGCATTCATCACGTCCATTCTATTGCATTCATATGCATTTGCACCTCCTGCTTCCCGGGTCTCCAAACCCGTATCTTCCCCGCCTTCCGGCACCGCCGAATCCTCCGCATTTCCCACCTTATTCATATTCATCTTCATTACTTGGGCATCGCGCCCCTTTCCAACCTTTTCATCTCCCAGATTTCTCTCCCTTCTTCCCAGGGCATCGCGTCCCTCGGCATTTTCTTCCTCCGGAACCTCCGGACTTTCCCCTCCGGCACGACGCCCCTTTCCACCTTTTTCATCTCATTCCTCCGGAACCTCCGGACTTTCCCCTCGGGCACGACGCCCCTTTCCACCTTCTCCTTCTTGATTTTATTCCTCCGGAACCTCCGGACTTTCCCCTCGGGCACGACGCCCCTTTCCACCTTCTCCTTCCTGATTTCATTCCTCCGGAACCTCCGGATTTTTCTCTCCTCCCTGGGCATCGCGTCCCTCGGCATTTGCTTCCTCCGGAACCTCCGGACCCTCCATCTTTCTTCCGATTCATCTTTCTAATCTTCCTGAACATCACATCCTTCATTTTTTCTTCCTTTTCCATCATCTTTTTCCCTATTTCGTCTCAGGGCATCGCGTCCCTTCTTTTGTCATCCCTCCGGAGCCTTCGGATTTTTCCTCTCATGATTCTCCTCTACCTCCGGACCCTCCGGATCCGCCTCTTTCTATCTACCAATTTCTTCTTCTAATTCCTCCTGATTCTGGGTCCGACCCAACTTCTTCCACATCCACTGCCTTGGGCATCTGCCCATTCTCTCACTGCTTTCGAGGCTTTAGTCCTCACTCATCCTTCTAATTCTTCACTTCTTCTGTAGACTGTTCCATGTGATCAGGGTCTCCGCGCCTTAGTGAGGGAGTTCTAGCCCTCGCCTCTCTTCCTTTTTTCCTTATTCGTCTGAGTCTGGTCTTGGCACCACTCCTTCTTGTTAAGCCACTTTCAATCCTTTGCTGCCAATCCTTTTGACTCCCAAAGAGGACAAATCCCATGATGATCAACCTCGCCTCTGACAGCTGCTTCTACAAAGGTTGCAAGGTAACATATTGGCGTAAGTATGCATTTTAATGATATCATTTTCTCATTACTTCACGCATGATTTTCAAAATCAAGTGCTTCTTAACGAGATTAAGAGTGGTGTTTTAAACCTTTATCTTAAGCTTTTGTTTAATTGAAATCATTCTCAAAAGAGTCCTTTAGGCTTATTTTTTTGCAGCACCTCGGGTTAATAAGAATCCCGCGTTGGGAATTCAACATTCTCTCCCTGCTTGTTAAGATCAACCCTCAGCTGGGCACCTCACACACTTCACGGCGTCCTTAGCCGGCTCCTTTGGTTAAACACCGTTGCTACATTGGCCATGCCATGAGTATATCTGAAAGTCTTTTCTCTTCTTTACTCGGCCACGTGCAGGGGCAAGAGGTTGACGGATGAGATGACCAACCTTGGTAATCCCCAATACGAGAGGAGTCTCAAATAGGGGCAGTCTTGACCCAAACTAAATATGAATTTCATGATATACATCTCACCAAAAGGGCTATTATAAAAATCAAGTCAGAATTTCGATAAAAGAAAGATTATGAATTATGGCATGACAAGAGTGGCAAAGTCCCCGCAGGGAAAATCCTGGTCGTATGCATGTCAAGGGTTTAAAAATCAAAGGCATAAAGCCCCGGCGCAACAGACTACCTCTTTGAGGGGGAACACCTTGGAAAGAATTCAAGTCCCGACATCTCCCATCCTGCATAAAGCTTATCTCCAATTATTCTTCTCTTCTCCCTCCAAGACCGAACATTTCTCAGGTATGGCCTTGGTAGGGGTACCGTTGATCAAGGGCAGTCGGTTATAGGGCGCCACCCTTCAATGCACGCCCAGCTTTGGGTAGTTTTTTAGCAAAAGGGGAAGGAACGAGGACCCCTAGCCAGTGGTTTAAGACACCCTTTGATGCTGCTTTAGCAATGTCTAACCAAAATCGAACAAAATTGAATATTTCTTGTCTAGAATCTATAAAAATTTGAATATCTTTCCCAAAATTCATAAAAATTGAAATATTTTTCAAAACCCATAAAAATTTGCATATTTTTCCAAAATTCATAAAAATTTGAGTATATTTTCAAAAACCACATAAAAATTTGCATATTTCAAAAAAAACTCCATAAAAATTGCATTGTATTTTCTGATGGTGTTTTGCAGGAACAACTTTGCAAGGACCAAGAGCACGGGATGAGTCCTATCTCCACTCATTGCTATCAATCTATTGATTCTCCCGATATTCTCATGACATGCCACCCTGGGCATTTTTGGTTATCACCTCCTTATATCATTTTCGTTATATCTCCTGATTATCATTCTGATTATTCATCTCCAGATCTTTCAATCAACTCCTACTAATTTCTCTTGATCAATTCTGCCGATGGACATTATCAGATCTTGATCATTCAACTCCAAATCTTGATTAGCCAAGTTGGCATCCTCATGACAAAATAACAAACAATGATGCTTTGCAATATCATGATTCAACTCATAATGGTTACTATGTTGTGACACGCTATTGATGCTTTGATTCATGCTATGCGTGCTACGCTTAAATGCCTTATTCATTGCTTGTTATCTTTTATATCTTGGCTGATGAATTTTTGAGCGCAGGATAAGAAGCTCTTGGTCCCACCGACTGGGCATCATCATCCAAGCCCCACGGTGCTTGCAGCTTAGTTCTCAGTTCCCATGCTCATTGCACCACCATCTCCTGTATGCATTTTACTATATGTTACATATGCTACTAGATTATATCAAGGACTTTGTGGCTTTGGTAAATCTGAAATTTGAGTTCCCTTTCATCAAAAACGATGACGATTCCAGAGGCATCTCAGTCATACGGATAGGCCGTTGAGCCGTCCGAGACTGGGGACGATGGTTCCTTTTTATGAGTTGGTGCGTGGATAAACGGGCTTCGGCTTAGTATCAGCTCGTGAAATCGGTTTCTTGACCCAGTCTTGGCAGCTTAGCAATATTATCCTTGATTATCTTATATTTTCATTTGATTTAATTTTTCCTTTTAAACCCAGCATGCATTCATATAGGAATTTGAAACAATTGTTGAAAAATCATTCTGATGAGCTGACTTTGAGGGTTGAAGTTGATCTTAATCTTTCCAGATATGAGATATTCCATGCCGGATTGAATCTTCAGTTCGTTTTGTTGCTGTTTTGGGTGATTTTCTCGAAAGCTCCTTGTTTGGATTTTTATCATCTTATTTCAATCATTTCCTTTGATCCACCTTGGCTGCAGCACGTCCACTGGCTGGTAACCGCTCCCCAATGGTGAAACTTACAGGTTTGTGACCTGGGGTACTTCCACCGCGCTGGAAGTTGATCATTTATTTTATCTCTTTCGTGCACCGCGTGCACAACTCCCCTTTTATCCAAACATTGTTGATTTCATTGAATTTACCGAGATTTGCTTCATCTCATGCTTTTGATTTGATTCTCATCAAGTGATGTTGATTGCGTGTCTCATCACACCTTCGCATCTACTTTTCAGTTTGCTACGCTCCCTTACAAAGCAGACGCCAAGGCGGGGCAGCTATAGACACGCTAAAATTGACATTATTTTGAGTATATTTCATATTACCATGCAATGCCCCATTTGACCCTCAAATTAGCTTGTTTGAGTGATTTTTCCCACTTTTCTTGAATTTCTCCTATTTTTCCCTCATTTCCTCCTTTTTCCTATTTTTTTGGATTTTCTGGGTATTTATCTGAATATTTTGAAATTCACGACCTGGGTAAGGGCGTGTTTTTAAAACACGACCTGACCTAGGGCGTTTCTTGGAGAAAGGACGCCCACGCCTGAGGGCGTCAATTCTTCATGTTTGACCGACTTCCCTCACTTTAAAAACTTGAAATTAACGCCCTTCCCAGGGGCTTGTTTTTTAAACGTGGCTTTGGTTGAGGCGTGTTTTACTATTGGAGTTTTTATTTCTAAAAATTGGTTTTTTAGAAACGCCCTTGTGCAGGGCGTGTTTTTAAGAAACGCCCTTTGTGCAGGTCGTCAATTCTTGAATTGACGCCCTGGTCCAGGTCGTGTTTCACTTTTTTTGTTCCGAACGAACGCAGCCTTTCCCCAGAGAGTCCCTGCTTCGTTTGGGCTCTTGCCCAGCTTAATCCTCCCCTCTTTGGGCTCTTGTCCCTTCTTATCTATTCCTCCTTTGGACTCTTTCCTTCTTATCTCTTTTTCTATCTTATTAATAGAGCTTCTAAGCTCTGTTAATCGGTTGGATTCGAACTCTTTCTTCCTCCCTCCGTTCTGTTCTTCTTCTGTTCTCCTGTTTTTGTTTCTTTTTCTTTCGTCTTCTTCTGTCTTCTTTTTCCTCCGGTTCTTCTTCTCCTTCTTCTGTCTTCTTCTACTTCTTCTTCTTTTTCTTCTTCTCCGTTCTCTGTCTTTCTGTTTCTTTTTTTTCTTTCTTCTTCTTCTGTCTTTTGTCTTCTGTCTTTTTTCTTTTGTCTTCTCTTCTTTCACAGGAACCGAAGGTTGCATTGGCTAAAGGAGGCTTCTTCCAACGTTCAAATCCCATCTCTTGAAGGCTTCTCCCCATCGAGCACCAAAGCCAAAGGAGCCACACAGATTTTTCATTTCATCTCCCCCTTATTTCTTATTTTTATTAGTTCATAATTCATGCATGCATGCATCATTATTATATGAATTTTTTTCTCTCTATCATTGAGATCTCCCCTTAGTGCAACTCTTGCACTCTTTCCCCTTATTTTTATTCATATTTTCATGCATTCATCATATCTCCCCACACCCTCTTTGCATAGGGGTTTAAGGGCAACCACCCTTAAGGTGTGTTCTTGCACATGTTTTCATGCTCATCTATATATATGGATTTGATGCTACACTCACCATGTTTCTAATCCATATCTTTGTTGGTGTTTGTTTTTGTTTACAAGGGTAATTAATTGAAGAACTCTCTTCATCGGCCGGCCGATTAGAAGAGAAAGGAGCATTCACAATCACCCGCGCTTTTAAGGTATTTATATCGCGATCCCTCCCTATTTAGTATTCTTATACTTTTGAGGCGTTCGCGTCTCTGGCGATCACAAATTCCCCTTAGCACCTCGTGCTATTTCATGCTTATTTATTCATATTCTTAATTTTTCCTTAAGTGGATTTATTAGGATCTACAACGAGTGGCGGACCCTCAACATCATCCGAGGACGCCCCTGCCGAAGAGACAGGGGGCATGCCTAGTCTTCCCACAGCTGACCCCACAATGCTGCTCATGATGCAACGATTCCAGCAGGAAATCGAGTCACTCAAGAAGCAGCTAAGTGAGCGGGACGCACCTCCCCCGATGTCCTGGCAGACCGAGGTTATACCCGAAGTACCCGGGGACAGGGGGCAGTCTTCCGGGGCAGCTCTTCCAGTGACCCTCGATCCTCTCGGGGGCGCGCCCCCGCAGCAAGCACATTGCACAGCAGTGACCCCGCCACGGGCTCCGCTTTCACAAGGGTCCCCCATGGCCCCCCGAGCGACCGTGGTAGCCACTCCGAGCGCGCAACCCGCTCATTTCTACCCGAGTCCAGTCGACCCGGCGGCAGTCAGCCGGTTGATGCTCGAGCAGATGATAGAGATGAAGCTGGCCGAGAGGGGCGATGGGGATCAGACGCCTTTCGACGTCTATCGGGTACCCTACTCGGCTCATTATGCTGCCAGGAAGTTGCCGGCTGGCGTCACCAAGCCGCCGAAATTTGAAAAGTTCAACGGGCAAGGGTCTCCCAGGGAGCACATTGCCTACTATGTGAACGTCATGGGAGACCTGGCTGCTGATGAGGCCTACCTCCTGAAGTTCTTCGGCTCAACACTTACCGGACTTGCCTTTGAATGGTACTCCGGCTTGTCACCCGGGTCGGTGGCCGATTGGCCCGATATGCAGAAGAAGTTCAAGGAAAGGTTCTACGTTGCCGAGAGAGAAGTTACCATGGCCGAACTCTACGCCACAAGGCAGAAGAATGACGAGTCGGCTCTCGACTACATCAAAAGATGGAGGAACCTTAGTATGAGGTGCAAACGCCCCCCGCATCAGGAGGACGCAGTGCAGATCTGCAAGCAAAATTTAAAGAAAGAAATCCTAGAAAGGATGATCGGCACTGAGGTCAAGACATTTGACCGCCTGAACAATGTGGTAGCGGAGATCGAGGCGTTCTTGGCCCGATACTCCTCCACCCCAGCCATGTCAAGCTAGAGAGCCAGGCAGGCGGAGAAGAAGCCGGCTCCCCCGGAGGTTCATGCACCAGACTTCCAGGCTTTTGAAAAGCAGAAGGAGAAAGCCAAGGGAGCGGCCAACCCTCCGCCGCCCAGAATTACAGAGCGGCGGGAAGGCCCCTCGCTGAGAGAGAAGATGAGAAACAAGTTATATTCCTTCTCCCGGGACAAGTCCAAGCTCCTGTTTGAATGGGCAACCAGCTACAACAAGATCACACTGCCAGAGCCGAAGAGGCCTGGCGACTCAAAGAAGAAGGATGACCCGCACTTCTGCATGTACCACCGGGTGCTCGGGCATACTATCGAAGACTGCTACGTCTTCAAGGACGTTATTGAGTCCTTAATCAAGGACGGGGAGCTGGACATGGGGGAGCATAAAGTAGACCCCCTGTAGCCACACGACCTGCCCAGCATAGCCTCCTCCGTCAATATGATCTCACTATATCAGGAGTTGCCAGAAGAGTGGGCGGAAGCCTGTGCCCGCGCCACTTATGAGGCTTTTGTCCTGGCCCCGGCCCAAGATCAAGAGGGTTGGCAGACGGTGCCCGGAAGAAATAGAAAGGCACGCATCCCTCAGTCCGCCCCAGGGATTCACCCCAGGGACGCGACGCCTTTGCCGGCACCACCACCGGCAAACCCGGTTTGCCACGACACGGCCCCTCGGCTGGTCATGAGGCGGCTCACTCACAACAAGAAGAGCTCTGTCCCGCTGCGGGTGCACAAGAAGACTAGCCCGGTGGTTGAAAGACTCCAGGCTATTATTGATGGGCTCGAAGATTATGAACAGCCCGAGATCCAGCCTGTGGAGCTGAAGGAGTATGTCTCCTGGAAGGAGTTCGAATCACTCGAGCTGGCTCCGGGAACAGAAGCTGATGCAGATAAAGAGCCTCCCCTGTGGGGTGAACCTCCTCAGGAGCAGCCATCCGCTGCAGCAGGCAAGAAGAAGAAGAAGAGAAGACCCAGGGGTAAGAAGAAGAAGGAGGTCGCCCTCGCCTGCAACACCCTCTCGGCGCTATTCGACAACGCTCTCTCCCTGGAAGAAAAAGAAGAAGACCCACCCCGTGAATCGGCAGAGGTGAACCAAGCTGAGGCGTCCACCTCCCAACACGCCACCAGGTCAGGGAGGAAGTGGGGGCGCCCTCCTCAGGGCAGCCTCAACATCATGCTCAGGGGAGAACAACCATACCAGGTTCCCGAGCCCGAGGTCCGAGGCACCGAAATCCCTCCCCCATTAGGTCTCTGCCCCGGAGGTACCAAGAGTCAAGGCGCCCCGTCATTTGCCGAGTTCCTGTCAGCTCGAGCCGGAAGGCGGGCACACCCCCAGGGGTCCGCCGTGACCAGTAAAGCAAGCATCCCCCAAGCCCTGCCAGCTGCAACTCCTGCTCAGCCAGAGGAAGAATTCAGCGGCACCCCAAACCTCGCCGAATTCATGCGAGCAGCAGAGGAGGCCCAACAGGCCCCGCCCTCTCAACATGCTACAACAGATCCCGCAAAGGAGGCGTCCCCTGATCAGACACCCCAGCCTCAGGAGGGGAGCAGGCGCGGCAAGCCCGAAGAAATGAAGTTGCTCAAGGTGCGGGCTACCGAGCGGATAGTCAGACACCTCAAGAAGATCCGACCCGGTTCACTGTGTGGGAGATGCTGTCCTTGAACGAAGAAACACGGCAAGCCATCATAGCCGCCCTCCAGACCCCAGCACAGCTTGAAGCTTGTCTGGCAGAGATGTCACCTGAAGTGGCCGTGGCCTTCACAGAAGAGGACATGCTCCTGCCAACCTGCAGTCACAACAGACCCTCTACATGAAGGGGCAATTGAATGGCCAGCCCATCAACAGGGTCCTGATCGACCCAGGGGCAGCAGTGAATATACTCCCTTACCGGGTGTACCAGAAACACTATTTCGACGTACACTTGGTTGAGGTTAAAAATGTCAAGATAGCTGGCTTTAACCAGAAATGTGAGGTGCCCATGGGGGTTGCAGAGTTCAACTTGACCTTTGATGACTTCACCACCAAGGTCCAGTTCCACGTCATCAACTCCAGCACTTCCTACAAGGCATTGCTTGGCCGGCCTTGGCTACACCAGAACAGAGTGGTGCCCTCCACCCTGCATCAATGCATCAAATACCCCTGTGAGGGGAAGGAAGTCAGAATCTTCGCCGACCTCCACCCGTTCGAGGTGTTCGAGTGTCACTTGTCAGATGCCAACTTATACTTAGAAAAGGCAAAGCAAGCTCCTCAAGTCATCCAAGACAAGGGAAAGAAGAAAATGGAATCAGGTGGTTGGTTCCCCCCGCCACCCCTGGGTTATGTGGCTCCCCCACATGTACCATTTATTGCACAAGAAGAAGGGGTATTTAGGGCAGCTCCTCTCGCCATTTACCCCACATCGGGGGCACCCTGCTGTGGACGCACTTTTTATTTAACAATTATCTTTTTCGTTCGTTGGTTTATTAAGTGCGTGGGCGTGCCAGTCACCGAGGTGACAATTTATTTGGGCTCCGAAGAGCCCATGGTGCGCTCGATCTGACTCGGTCAGACGATTGTGTGATTCGTGTCGGGACCAAAACCCGCCGCGCCATAAAGGTCACGACGTTATTTACATCCCCTCAGAGAGGGGAACACCCTTGATCAATCGCCGAGAAAAAGGGCCTCATGGCCAGAAAATTAATTACATAAAAATATATTAAGAAACACTGACGTCCTCACACGAGGGCATGAAGAAAGTATTTGAGCTCATGTCGGTCATGTGTTTGACCATTTAATGTTCGGACGAATATCCGGCTCGAGAAAAGTGCAATCGTCATGGGAAAACCGAAACATATGTATGCCGGGGTACGGCAAATTTATTGTTCAGAGGAACGAGAAATATTCAATTAAATCCCAGTTAAAGCGGTCAGAAATTAACAAGTTTATCGGCTCGGTGCAAGATCAAGCTGTGACCATACTGCGGTGGGCCCCCCGCGGTCGAAACAAGACTTGCGTGAGCGTCATTAATCTTTCCGGTGCCAAGAGGCAACGGGGGAGTGTCCCGGGATCAGATCCCAGAACCAAAGACGTGTTCAAAGGGAGCGGGCTATAGGCCGATGATATAGGTCAGACAATGACCATAATCGGGACGGACCAGAGGTCTAAGCGTGACCCATGAAGGCCTTATTGATATTCCCATATGTAGGGTTCGGGGATGATGAGGGCCGCATCGTTCTACTCATTATTGTAATCATTATTCATTTATCTAGCTATTTATTTTTCTTGTATTGCTCATTGATTCTCCTTTTATTACCGGTGCGTAATATTCTCTTTTCTTTATTTATTTTATTGTCGTTCTTTTATTTTTTTGTTATTTATGTATTTATGTATTTTATATTTTTTATCTTTTTATGAGTTTTATTATTATTATTATTATTATTGTTACTACTTATTATTATTATTATTATTATTATTATTTATTACATTTGGAGCGTGCGTGGGAGGGTCTTCACATGATGTACAAAGCCCTATTTATGCAAGTTTTGATGCGGTCATATTAATGCATGCATGGAGGCGGAGGGGTGATTTCTTTTTTTTTATTTGTTAATTACACAAGGGAAGCTTGCATTATTTCCTTTTATCCTTTTTATTTATTTATTTTATTTTTTATTATTATTTCATTATTATTATTTTATTACTATTACTATTATTATTATTTATTATTATTTTATTATTATATTAATCCTGGTGAAAATGCGGCATTGTCTCCCTTGCACCCGAGCGCTGAGAGAGGGTGGTGAAGGCAAGCTAAGAGTGTGCCGGGGAAGGGTGGATGGGTGTGCCGGGGAAGGGCTAAAAGAGTGTGCCGGGGAAGGGCTAAAAGGGTGTGCCGGGGAAGGTTTGAAAAAGTGTGCCGGGGAAGGTTTGAAAAGTGTGCTGGGGAAGGGCTAAAAGAGTGTGCCGGGGAAGGTTTGAAAAAGTGCGCCGGGGAAGGGCTAAAAGAGTACCGAACAAGAGGAAGGCTAGGCCGTGTCGGGCCTCCAGGGATTCATGCAAGGTATTTCTTATTTACTATTGTTTTTATAGGTTAAAATTATATTGTGTTCTTATTTCTTTTATTAGTTGCAATCCTGACGAAATCTGGGCAGCATCTCCCCCGGACCCGGGATGGAAGGAGAATAAAGGGAACGCGCCCACATGGAGTGGCGGAACCCGACAATCTGAGGTGGGCGCCCGAGAGCGGCAACACCTTTGATAAAACTTCGGAAAGTCCGGAAGAACCAACGAATGGGAGATATCTCCAAGACTGTCAAAGGGGGGAATTCAACTGCCAAGGGAGGAGGGCGGCAAAGGGGTCAAAGGAATGATGTTATGCTCATAGGCCTCTAGGAGAGGAAGGAACACGCTTCCCATTTGGGCCAAAGACCAAATGTGGAATCCGGGCCCTCAGAGGGGAAGAACATCGACACATAGAATCCAAGAACACCGAGAAGATAGCAGGGGAAATGCACAACACACCACACGCAGTTTGATAGATTGAGGGAGGCCACAAGAGACCCAAAAGAAGAGGAGAGACTTTCATTCATAAAGAAAAATGACCGTGACCGGCCATACACATTGCGGTATACATCGAGGCCGAAGCCACAGAAGAGGGGAGAAGAAGAAAAAGAAGAACATGAAGAGGAAATAGGAGGGGAGCTGGGGTCGAGCAGAGGCGACGGCTCCCTGCTCTTCCCCACTCCCCCTGCTACACAGACCCTCCCTCTCTCTCTCTTTCTCTTACTCTCTCTCTTTTCTCTGGCCTCCGGGAAGCCTCCAACGCCGGAGCAGCTTCTTCTTCCTCTTCTCTCTTCTCACGGTGGCAGGCCCTGGTCGTCTCCGTGGGTGTGTCTTCTACGTCTCTCTTCGTCGCCCTTCTTCTGCCGGAATGGGAGGGGATTTATACTCCCAGCCGCGGGAGCCTTCGAGCACCGCAGTCGGAGGCGGGAAGCAGCTTCATCATGATGGCGTTTGACCTTTCCCGTCCTGGGTGGCTAGATGATAGCCTGCGTGGCCCAACCCCTGGCCGACACCTTGGACAGCCACTGCGCGCCGAAGATCCATAGGGCATGGGCACCACGTCGTTCGGCCCGTTGACATGCCTTAACGCTGTACCGCTGGCGGGCTCAAAAGGTGTGCCGTAGGAGGGCCAAAAGGGCGTGCCGCTGGAGGTTGCCCAAGCGTACCGCTGAAGAGGGCAAAAGGCGTGCCGTTGAAGGCCGGCAGGAGACGGCCGTGGATGGCACTTAAAGGTGTGCCGCTGAAGGGCATAAATAGTGTGCCACTGAAGGCACTTCACAGTGTGCCGCCAAAGGGCACAAACGAGTGTGCCGCTGGGGGGGCTGAAGAAGCGTGCCGTTGGAAGGCTGAAAAAGTGTGCCGTTGGAAGGCTAAAAAAGTGTGCCGTTGAAGGGCACAAGATAGTGTGCCGTGGAAGGCCAAAGAGGGTGTGCCGTTGGGGCACTTTAGGATGTTCGGACTGCACCGGGTGAAGAAGAAAATAAATTGTGCCGGGTGGAAGGCCGCCAGCCTTACCGGGTGGAGCACCCTGAAAGTGTGCCGGTCAAGGGCCGTTTGGAGTGTGCCGGTGGAGACCTCTGGGCAGTGTACCGATGGAGGGGGCCTGTCGAGTGCACCGGGTGAGAAAGGGGGATGCATCACCGGATCAATGGGCTGACAGCGTCACCGGATGAAGGCAATTTTAGGGTCACCGGATGTGCAGCCTTGTACATGCCACCGGATGGTAAATGGGCGGACACCGGATATGGAGGCTTGAAGGGCCACCGCTTATATTCTTATGCTTGCCGGATAAAGAGAGCAAGAGCTTCCACCGGCTAGGCTTGATGAAGAGACTGTCGGGTAAATGGGGAAGAACCCTTGCCAGCCAAGGTGTGCCATTAGCTCCCGATCTCATGTCATCACATTTGAAACTCAGCCACCCGGGGGGAAAGAAACAGACAAGCAAAGAATAATATAGGAAGGGCTGCGACGAGAGAGGAGCCCCTTTCTGCTTCGGCATGGCGACCATGTCATCATACAGAATTCTCAGATGTTTCCTCTGTAGGCTCGGGTTTCAGGTTTGCAGTTGACTCCGTGCCATTTGCATTTGAGTCTTTGCCATTTATGGCTACTACGTTCTCAGCTCCTTGTTTAGAATCCTCGGATACCGGAGCCTTCGTTGATTCGCTGGCAGGTTCGCCCTTGTCAAGTTGGCTGAAGTTTCCCTTCTGCATGAGGAGCCGTGAGTGGTGGTGTTTATAGTAGATTCTTCCCTCATGTGCAACATAGTTGGATGGGCTGATTACACAACCCCCATGAGCACACCTGAAGCACGTTATGTGATACGAGTTGCCATCAATAGCTACCCTTTTCAATTTGGATAGACAGTTTCTTTTTTTTGCAAAGGACGTCCCTGAATCAGCGATCGCAGGGCGGCTGCCAAAACAGAGTCCCGTAGAATGTCCACCAATAAGTGCATCACCCATGTTAAACAGTCAATGATCTTTCTGAGTCACTGGAACGTATGTGATTTCTCTAAAAAAACAATGTCTAGGATCTATGCCACCAAACAGAATTTCACCACCCTCTTCCTCAGCATTTCGATTAAACCAGAAAGAAAAATGGGGTCTTCTACGAGACCTTGTTCAATCATGTTATACCGCAGTGGGGCAGCATTACCAACAGAAATTTCTTGAAATCCAAGGCCCATTGTTCCATCAAATTTGCCCACCAGAAATGCAATGCTGGGTTCCCTAGTGGCCTCAATAGAAGTCTGATTCTTCATAATTATGTCACCAACTTTGGCATGGTCTCCACTGAAGAAACCTGATATCCCACCAATCCCATAATGAATCTCGACAGACGTTCCATTCTCCTGGTAAGTACGTGACAGGCTTGACTTGTACTTGGAATGGAAATAGCAGGCAATCAAGTAATAGCACTTAGAGGAGGGGACCCATAGATTTGAGCTGTCGGTATTGAAGATGACGGTGAAACTCTGAGGCGTGTGGTGAAACAGTGAGAGAAGTGTGCCGTGGAGGCTTGGCGTGGTGATCCGGTGACGAGTGTGGGGTGAAACGGTGAGGCGTGAGGCTTTTGTGGTGTAACGGTGCGGTGAGAGTGGTGGTTATCCGGCACGGTGGGTGCCATCCGGCACAGTATATGCCATCCGGCACAGTGGTGTGCCGGGTGTAACATGAGTGTGCCGTGGAGGAGAGGAGCGGGCGTGCCGGGCACGGACGCTCGCGGGTGTGCCGGCGGAGGCGGCAGCGGGTGTGCCGGACACGGATGCTCTCGAGTGTGCCGGCGGAGGGTTCAGCAGGGGTGCCGGTGAAGACGCCCACGGGTGGGAGTGTGCCGCGGAGGGGTTGTTCGCGGTGTGCCGGGCACGACGCCCACGGGTGTGCCGTGGGATGGCCGGCGGGTGTGCCGCGGACAGGGGGAAGCCACTGTCGTATCAACCAGTTGCTGTCGTATTGGAGGAGCTCTGCCGGATGGGAAGTTTCTGCCAGATTAGGGAGGAGGACCTGCCGTATGGTGGGGGTGAGACCCCTGCCAGATGTATGCAGGAGGTCCTCCGGTTATATCTTTGTTCGGAGAGGGGGGACGTCCCCACATGGAGGACTTGAGGTTGTGGGCCACTGTAGCTTACATATCTCGACCATGGCCAGTGATTAACGAGATTGGGTGGCGACTAGACATCGCCGAGAGCAGTGTCTCGAACAACCGAACAAAGAAGACAGAAAACCATCCACAGGTATTACACATCCGAAGAGCATAGGTCGCAGATGATGATTTACCCTAGGAATATTTGTTAAAGGAACTTGATATTGATCTGCCTTGTATGAGACGTTAAAGACGACAGAATCTCCAAAATGCTTGCGAGCCGTCCTTGACCCTGTGTCAGTCCAGGAAACATTTCTCATGCACCGATCATCATTAAATTTTGATGCATAAAAGAATTCAGAGTCTTCAGCCTGCATACGCTTCAAATACTCCGGAATGTTTTGTGTCTCTCTTCCAATGGTCCTGGGCTGGCCGACTCTAGTACAACTAATATGATCATCACTGTCGTATTCAAAATGCAACATTTGTCGGGGTTCGTCACCGCTCATTGGCATATGATCAATGCTCTGATCCATGTTACCAAGGGTTGCCATACCAGCATTTAAAAAAAACGTACTTGGTTGGCTATAGGCAACACTTTTGAAAACAGATTCAGCTGCTCTCTACACACTGGATGCCTTCCTTGGTCTTGCGTAACAGAGCAGCTGGATGCCCTCCTTCTTTATCTCAGAAGTCGGCTCTGGGGATGCGGCTTTTCATATACACAAAGGCATCTCACACCCGCAATTCGAAGTGGTTCGTATGGGGCTCTCCATGGCTGTTCCAGACTTAGAACCCATGTCAAAACCAATACCCGGCCTAGGCATATCATCTGTTGTCTCACCAACAAGATTGGGGGTACTTCGGGGTCTCTCCCCTTTTTTTTTGTAAATTTGGAAGAGTTGTTAAGGCAGTCTGAGCACACTCTGTATCTTTTACCAATACTTCTTCGGGATATTGTCCGAATGAGAGCACTTCGACCCATTTGTGGAGTTTTCACTTTTGAATTCAAGGCTACAGCTGCACCAATATCACTAATTGGTAAATAGAGTCATGCTCTGAACGACCCAAACACTTCGTCATTGCAACGGGCCAGGTGCAGTTGACAACCCCAGAAACGCATTACACAGCTACATCACGTGGTGCTTGCTCTTCAGGTAGCATGAGAGAACTCCAGCAGTGCCAATCATTGTAAACAAATACAACATCTTTTCCATAATGCCCAAAAAATGATTTGTTGCTATTCGGATTCAGAATGCAAGGAGCTCCCAAAGCAGCAAGACGTAGCAAGGTGAACCTTATTTGGTTGTCTTTGTAATCTTCCCCACCAAACGTTTTCTGATCAATGTCACCACTGAGCAACTTAATATATACACCACCACAAGCTTTTGTTCATGCTTGGCTGAACATTGAATAACCAATGTTTTGTCCTCGTCACTGAATTCTGGGAATTTAGCAGAGATGGCAAAGAATATGTAGTCTGGATACCTTTGTCATTGGGGTCGCCGCTTCATTTTCCAACAGTACGTATCCACTCTCCGGCCATGTTTTCATCTTTCTTCCAATCAGATTTCACCCATCTGTCCTCCCATCCATCGTCTAAGTGCTTCTCAAAGGAAGACCTCGGCTGAGACGAGCGCGAGCGCGGAGATTGCCGCGAGGACGACGCAGAGCGTAGGGAGGTCACGGCCTCTTGCCGCCATGGTCACGGGGGGCATGTTGGCATTGCGTACGCAAGGACTGGTGCTGTTGATGGCAGAGAGAGAGAGAGGAGCGGCACGGGTATGGAGTGTGCCGAGGAGGGGTTCATCCGGCACAGTGGTGTGCCGCGGACGGGAGTGTGCCGCGGAGTGGCCCGGCACGGTGGTGCACCGTGGAAGGTGGAGTGAGAGAGAGAGAGAGAGAGTGGGAGAGAAAGTGAGAGAAAGAGCTAACGAGAGAGAGATATAGAGATAGAGAGAGTGGGCCCTCTCGTCTTATTTTACTAATATATATATATACATAATTTATTATTATTTTTATTACTTCTTTTCTTCTTTTTTTCTCTTCTTTATTTATTTTTTTATTTTTTTATTTTTTATTTTATTTTCATCATTTTTTTATTTACTTTTCTTTTCTTTCTTCCCTTCCTTCTTTTCTTTTTCCTTCTTCTCTTCTTTTTATTTCTCTCTCTTTTTTTCTTTCTCTTTTTTTGGTGTCCACAAATGAGAAAGACGTAGCAAGGTGAACCTTATTTGGTTGTCTTTGTAATCTTCCCCACCAAACGTTTTCTGATCAACGTCACCACTGAGCAACTTAATATATACACCACCACAAACTTTTGTTCATGCTTGGCTGAACATTGAACGCGAGTGAAGGATGAGCAAAGCGGGGCCTGCGGGTGTAGCCCGTCTAAGAGATTTATCACGATAAGAATAGCGGGTCCATATACCGAGGTTGAGATCAAGAGACCAGATCACATGGGCCAGAATTGGGCAGCAGGCTATGGGAGCCGAAGTTGAGATTGGGCTGTTAGAGCCAGGAGGTATCAGAAGCGCGGTGGGACGGAGTGTCGGGAGCTGAAAGCAGGCTACAAGAGCCAAAGTTGGGAAGCTGGCTATTGAAGCCGAATTGGGGAGGCAGGCCTTAAAAGGCAAGGGTATTGGGAAGCGGGCTGCAAGAGCCGAAATTATGGGAAGCGGGCCGTGAAGGCTGAATTCTGGGGAGCAGGCTACGAGAGCCGGGTTCCAGGGAGCAGGCTACAAGGGCCAAAGATATCGGGAGACGGGCTGCGAGAGCCGAAATGATGGGAAGTAGGCTGCGGGAGCCAAATCGGGGAGCGGGCCATGAGAGCCGAAATTGGGATGCAGGCCGCGAAGGTCAAAGGTAAGCAGGCTGCAAGAGCTAAAGATATTGGGAGGCAGGTCATAAAAGCCAAAGGGAAGCAAGCTGCAGGAGCCAAAGTTGGGAAGCTGGCCACGAGGGCCAGAATTGGGAAGCAAGCTACGAGAGCCGAAATTGGGGAGCGGGCCACGAAGGCTAAAGGTAAGTAGGCTGCAAGAGCCAAAGTTGAGAAGTAGGCCGCGAAGGCCAAAGGTAAGCAGGCTACACGAGCCAAAGTTACGGGAGGCGGGCCGTGGAGGCCGGATTGGGGAAGCAGACTGTAAGAGCTAAAGGGAAGCAGGCTGCAAGAGCCAAAGTTGGGAAGCGGGCTGTAAGAGCTGAAATTATGGGGAGCAGGCTACGGAAGCCAAATCAGGGAAGCAGGCTACAAGAGCCAAAATTGGGGCGCAAGATGTGAACGCCCAAATCGGGGAAGCGGACTATAGAAGCCGGAGTTGGGAGATTAACGAGCCCTGAGGGCAGGAGGTAGGCCATGGGGGCCAAGATTGGGCTTTATGAGCCAGAGCTGGGAAAGTAGGCTTCGCTAGCCAAAATTGAGTTTATTGTATACACATATTTTTATTATTTATTATTATTATTTTTTATATTGTAATTTTTTTTGCTCAGGCATGCAAGTATTCATTAGCAGACATAACATAAATATAAGTAAGGCAGCTCCCTCCTTAGGGGATAGGATAGGGACATCGCCCAAAATTCGTAGACACGGTGCGGGCCACGAGGCATAATTGAGGGGTGGTGCACCCGTCAAGAGGATATCGCATGTCTTGCACGCATAGCTTAAATTCACGCATTTCACCCGAGGTAATTCTATGTGGCATGGCAGTGCAAATGTGTGAACAAAGAGCCCTAACCATAGGGATATGCAGGTTTTCCTGATGACACTCAAGGATCACTCTAGCGCCTACACATTAGTTCCAGGCTTTCGACTTTCGGTAGCTTCACACAGCCCCCACTTGTTTATTTTGATAGCAGATTTCACCGTTCGGCGCGAGTCTCCTCATGTGTCTCGATGGGGATTCCCGGCTACTAGGATTCATCCTTATTGTAATCCTATTGCGGATTCCACCGTTCGACGCGAGTTTCCTCATATGTCTCAATGGGGATTCCCGGCTAATAGGTTTCATCCTTATTGTGATTCGCTTCACCCTTTCGCGCGAGTCTCCTCATTTGTTTCAGTGGGGATTCCCGGCTACTCGGATCCGCGTTTCTCGCTCTCTTCTTTTTTTTCTCTCTTTTTTTTTTTTACAGTGGGGGTAGGTAGCTTTTTCCTCACGATTACCTTTCACGCGAGTGCAGGAATTCAAGTCTCCGTAGAGTGCTAAAAGAAATTCGGGCAATCCCTATAGTCGAAGGCTATTGAACACATTAAGTGCTAAGTGTGGGAGCATTGCCTCAGGTTTATTTTGTGAGTTAGGCTTAGCAATTTAGCCATGACTCTTCCCCTTGACGTGTGCACCCGTCATAATTGGGTTCCCTTCGAGCGTATGTCGTGCCGCACGTGCATCCAGAATCGGGACAGCATTATTTAGCAAGGAAGCAGGGTCCTAGAAAATTCCAAAGAGGTGTGTTATTCTATATTATAAGCAAGCATGCAAGCAGGGTAGCCAGGCATTCTCTTTTTTGTTTTGTTTTATTTTTTTGTGTTTTGTTTTGTTTTTGTTTTATTTTTTTTTTGCATAAGAAAATATTGTTGTTACATATAAGTGTAGTGGTAGTAAAGGTATTAGGGAAGCAGACCGAGAAAGGGCGAAAGGAAATTAGGGAAGTGGGCTGTAAGAGCTGAGGCTGGGAAGCAGGCTACAAGAGCCAAAATTGGGAAGCGGACTGCAAGAGTCGGAATTGGGAAGCAGGTGACAAAGGGCGAAATTGGAAAGCGGGCTGCAAGAGCCAAGGTCAGGAAGTGGGCTGCGAAGCGCCGAGAGATGGGAAGCAAGCCGCAAGAGCCAGAAATTTTGGGAAGCAGGCTACCAAGAGCCGAAGTTTGGGAAGCAGGCTACGAAAGCCAAAGTATGGGAAGCGGGCCGCAAGAGCCGAAGTCAGGGAGCGGGCTGCAAGAGCCGAAGTTAAGGAAAGCAGGCTACGAGAGCCAAAGATCGGGGAAGTAGGCTACGGGAGCCAAAATCAGGGAAGCAGGCTACGGGAGCCAAAATCGGGAAGCATGCCATGAAGGCCAAAGGGAAGCGGGCTACGGAAGCCAGAATGTTGGGGAAGCAGGGCTACAAGCCGCAGTTGAGAAGCGGGTTGCAAAGAACCGAAGTTGGGAAGCATGCTACAAGAGCCAAAATTAGGAAGCGGGCTATGAAGAGCCGAAGCTGGGGAGTAGGCTATAAAAAGCCAAAGTTGGGAAGCAGGCTACAAAGGCCAAAGTCTGGGAAGCAGGCTACAAGAGCCAAAATTAGGAAGCGGGCTATGAAGAGCCGAAGCTGGGGAGTAGGCTATAAAAAGCCAAAGTTGGGAAGCATGCTACAAAGGCCAAAGTCTGGGAAGCAGGCTACAAGAGCCAAGATTAGGAAGCGGGTCGTGAAGACCGAAATCAGGGAAATGGGCTGCGAAAGCCCAAATTTGGGAAGCAGGCTACCAAAGCCGAAGTTGAGGAGCGGGTTGCAAAGAGCCGAAATTGGGAAAGCGGGCTATCGAAGCCAAGAGACATCAAGAGAGCAGGCTATGTGTGCCAATGGGCCTTGAGAGTAGGCTGTAAAGTCGAAGGATCGTTGAGAGGGGGGGTTAATGAACACCGATGACACCTCCTTTCTTTGTACTTCTGCTCATCTTTTCTCTCTTCTTTTTGTTCTCCTTTCTTCTCTTCCTCTTGTTCTTCTCTTGCTCTTCCTTTCTCTTTTTTTTTGCTTTCTTTTCCTCTCTTCATTTTCCTTTTTTTTTGGCATAAAGCATGGCGAATGATTCCTGCGAATGAGGGATTCAAGTCGGCTATCATACGGACAGCACTCGCAGCAAGTTGTCACCCCAAACATTTATAGACCCGGTGGGCCTTAAGTAAATCATGGTACTTCCATTTCTTCAGCGGGCTGTTAAGCTGCCCAAGTGCCCTTACAGGTTCGACGGGGCCTGTAGACGCCCAAATGACATTACAGCTCAAGGTGCTCCCAGGACGGGGGTGAATAAGTGAAGGAGCTGCTCAAAGCAAATCCCCACACATGGTGACTTGTTCTCTTCATAAAAAGTCATGTGAATAGATGATAGCGGGGCACATGGGGCCCGAGGCACCGTTTAGTGCTTGTGTTGCTCCGACCGACGCAGAGGGGCCTTGTTAGCCACCGCCTTAAAGACATGCATCTGGTGAGGGCACGGTGGTTCCACCTTATACTTGCCCATTTGCAATTCACCCGAGTTAATCAGGCCTTCTATGATGTCTTTGAATATGTAACAGTCCTCAATAGAATGCCCCAGCCCTCGATGGTATAGGTAAAATTGAGGGTCATCTTTTCTTTCTGCCTCATTCAGTCTCTTGGGCTCTGGGAGCATTACTTTGCCATATTCTTGGGCCCACTCAAAGAGAGCCAGAGTCTTGTCCTTTGGAAAGGAATAGGGTTTCATCATTTTGCCCCTCAGTGAAAAGTGCCGCTCAAAGGGCTTAGGGGAGGGAGGGCCAGCCACCTCTTTCAATTTCTTCTGTCGTTGCCCAAAGGCCTCAAGGTCCGCAGGATTTGTCTCCATCTGTACCCGTGGCTCATCAGTCGGCCTATGTTCACAATTCTGTACAGCAGTAGACGGGCAATGTTTTGCCAAGAGGTCTTCAACATCCATCGCGAGATCATCCAGTTGCTTGAAGGATTTAATTCCGACGCCAATCGCATTCAGTAGGCGGTGCGTCTTCATGTTGTGCTGGCATATTTGGAGAGCACCCTGGTAGTTGGGCGAGTGTCTGCACCTTGCATTGAGGTCCCTCCACCGCCGAATGTAATCCGAGGCAGATTCATCATTCCTTTGCTTGGTCTTACGCAGCGTTGCCTGGGTGATCTCTTCTTCGGCCATCTTTAGTTTAGCAGCACGCTCCATTCTCGGCTCGCTCATTATTGGCGGAGTCGAAAGGTCACGGCTCGAGCCAGTCGATTGTGGAAGCGGGGCCATGGATGACACGGCTCGAGCTGTGCTAGCTGCCCCCTGACATGTTCGGGGAGCCGGGAGGTGCGCGGGAGGCGCGTGATGGAGATGCTGAGAGGGGGTGCCCCCTGCATAATCATGTGTCATTCGGGGCTTAGCGCCGCGTTGCGAAACTTCAGGAGGTGACCCGGCCTGTCCGGGTATAGCTAGGTATAGACCCATTTCACTTAATTTCCTTCTTAGCACTTCAGTCTCCTGAAGCTTTTGATATAGTTCTGCTACCATGGCAGGGTCATGTTGAGGGGAACTGGGAGTTATGCCTTCCGTCTGGATTCTGGGTGGGGCCAGCAACGTCTCATCATCATTGCTGGGGGAATCCCATGCTTCAGAAGTTGGCATTCTTGCCCCCATGTTCTCACGTGGAGAGGGAGTATGGTGGCATGCCTCTCTGACAGGCGGTGGACAACATGGTTCTTCATTTCTTTCCTTAGCGGCTTGGCTCGTGCCGGGAAGGCTAGATAATGTATCGCAAGAGAGGGTAACCCCCTTCCCTTTGACCTTCAGCTTCCTCCTTTCATTCTTCTTTGCGGAAGGCCTTGGCCCTTCTGGTGGTAGCGGGTTAAAGACACCATACTGACCACCCTTTTAAGATCGGGCAACTCATGAGGAAGTGGAGGGTCGACCTTGTGGTCCCCCATCTGGAGCTCTCCCCTTCGGATCAGCCGTTCAATAGCATCTTTGAATGGATAGCAATCTTCAATAGGGTGACCGATCATCTGATGATACGGGCAAAAGCGGGGATCATCTCTTCTGTTAGCATCCGTCGGCCTCTTCGGCTCTGGGAGGGTGACTTTGTTGTATTGGGTGGCCCATTCAAACAAGGCCCGGGTCCTCTCCTTAGGAAAGGAATATAGCTTCTTCATTTTAGTCCGCAAGGACGGGCCCTCTTGTGGTTCATTAGGTTCAGCAAGGGAAGGGCTAACAAGCCCCTTGCCTCTGTTCTTCTGGGGTTCAAATTCCTTGAAGTCGACCGTGCAAGCTTCCTTTGGCTCTGGTCGCTTATCGGCAAAGCGGGCCTTCTGGCTTGCAGAAGTGGGAATGTGAGGATAGCTGGAGAAGAAGGCTTCGATCTCGGCCACCACGTTGTTTAGCCGGTCGAAAGTCTTAATATCACTCCCGATCATCCTCTCAAGGATATCCGGCCTTAAGTTCTGTTTGCATATTTGAACTGCATCCTCTTGGTGTAGCGGACGTTTGCATTTCATGCTAAGATTTCGCCATCTTTTGATGTAGTCCAAGGCGGTCTCATCATGTCTCTGCTTGGAGGTATAGAGCTCAGCCATGGTTATTTCTCTTTCGGCTATATGGAACCGCTCCCGGAATTGGCGCTGCATATCCGGCCAGTCATTGATTGCTCCAGCTAGCAGGTTGGAATACCATTCGAAAGCAAGTCCCGTCAGTGAGGACCCAAAATACTTCAATAAGTAGGACTCATCGGTCGCCAAATCACCCATCATGTTGACGTAATAGGCTATGTGCTCCTTTGGCGATCCTTGTCCATTGAATTTATCAAATTTTGGCGGCTTAGTGACGCCGAGAGGTAGCTTTTTAGCGGCATGGTGGATCGGGTACGGCACCTTGTAGGCATCGAATGAGGCATAATCACCACCACCTCGATCTACCAGCTTCTTTTCTATCATTTGCTCTATCATTGTTTCATTTATCCCTACCGGGCCAGCCGAGCTCGGGCAACATAGAGCTTGTTGGGTCATTGGCGGTGTCAGCACCATTGGTTGAGGTGTAGCAGCCGTCCCCTGCAACGGGAGAGTAGGCTGTAGAGTCGGGGCTGTGCCCCCAGTATGATCAAGTGACAACTGAGAAGCCATGGTTGGAAGGGCAGCTACATGTTCATTAGCACCTCTCTGTGAGGCTTCAAGAGGGAGCTCGACCTGCCTTGAAGCCAGAGCGTGTACGTTCATGCCGCTGAGTTGTTTCCTCAGCATCTCAATTTCTTGCTGGTATCTTTGCATCATGAGCATCATGGTGGCCTGATCAGGCATGGAGGAGCTAGGAGCGTGACCTTGCTCTCCCGCCGGAGCATTTGAAGCAGGCGCTGGTTCCTCGCCATCATTTCCAGTGGTGACCACATTCACAGTCACTATGATCAGATCCGCATCGGGTGTTTCAGTATGGGCTTGTGCTGTAATCACAGCCCCTTGTCTTGCGATAGCGGGTTCTAGCCCTTTAGCAAGCCTAGCGGCTTCATCATAATCCGGGGGCGGAGCCCCATAGTGGCCGGCCGTTCCGGTTGTGTTATAGGAGCAAGCCTGGAGACTTCCATTCTTCTTTGCTTTTCTAGTTGATGGCCTTTGGAAAGCAGCTGGTTTCTCGAAGACAGGGACCCTTGCCCCCAGCTTGGTGTGGTGGGACATCTTCCCCGACTGGGCCTGGGTAGCCAATGCTGGCGAGGGATGAATTGGGGCTATCACCTCGGCATGTGCATCTTCCTTTGGTCCTGCTTGGCGGACCCTCAGAAGTTCTCCATGGATGGAGGGGACAGCATGGGCTCTCTTGGGCACCCAGATCTGCTTGAACTTGGTTGGCTTTGGGAGCAACCGACCCCTTGTCTTGGACTCGGCACGGTCCGTCTTGATGTGGGCCAATGCTTCAAAAGAGTTGCGCACTGGCACTGCGGTGATCACCCTCTCAGGTGTAATCCTGGCCTGACGGCCATTCAAGAATAGTTGGACTCCTCCGATAAGAACGGACTTGCCCGAAGCAGATAACCGGCCGTGCAGTATGCCGCTGTTCTTCTTGGCTACCCGCCTGGCAGCCGGTGAGCACTTCCGATTGACGGAGGCATAAGGAGCAGCTTGGTGGACGTAGCAGTCCATCACCTTGGTCTTGTCTGATGTCGTCGTTGCAGTGGCGACGCAGTCCACCTCCTGGGTCTCCAAGAGTTCCACGAATGCGACCCCCAAGAAGTTGGGGAAGCCGACGATGGGTGGAAAGCTGCCGAACTGCATCGGCACAGCCAAGTAGCCACTGGTGACATGGTTGGCAATAGCAAGCGGTTCACAAGAGACCACCATCGTGATCTCACGAATGCAACCCTGCAATTGAAGATCAAATAATTAGTATTTTAAGAAGGGGCCATAAGGCCCTTAATCCCGGCGAAGAGATGAAGGGTGGTTTTGGTCCCACCGGGCGTGCCAGACTTGTGGACGCACTTTTTATTTAACAATTATCTTTTTCGTTCGTTGGTTTATTAAGTGCGTGGGCGTGCCAGTCACCGAGGTGACAATTTATTTGGGCTCCGAAGAGCCCATGGTGCGCTCGATCTGACTCGGTCAGACGATTGTGTGATTCGTGTCGGGACCAAAACCCGCCGCGCCATAAAGGTCACGACGTTATTTACATCCTCTCAGAGAGGGGAACACCCTTGATCAATCGCCGAGAAAAAGGGCCTCATGGCCAGAAAATTAATTACATAAAAATATATTAAGAAACACTGACGTCCTCACACGAGGGCATGAAGAAAGTATTTGAGCTCATGTCGGTCATGTGTTTGACCATTTAATGTTCGGACGAATATCCGGCTCGAGAAAAGTGCAATCGTCATGGGAAAACCGAAACATATGTATGCCGGGGTACGGCAAATTTATTGTTCAGAGGAACGAGAAATATTCAATTAAATCCCAGTTAAAGCGGTCAGAAATCAACAAGTTTATCGGCTCGGTGCAAGATCAAGCTGTGACCATACTGCGGTGGGCCCCTCGCGGTCGAAACAAGACTTGCGTGAGCGTCATTAATCTTTCCGGTGCCAAGAGGCAACGGGGGAGTGTCCCGGGATCAGATCCCAGAACCAAAGACGTGTTCAAAGGGAGCGGGCTATAGGCCGATGATATAGGTCAGACAATGACCATAATCGGGACGGACCAGAGGTCTAAGCGTGACCCATGAAGGCCTTATTGATATTCCCATATGTAGGGTTCGGGGATGATGAGGGCCGCATCGTTCTACTCATTATTGCAATCATTATTCATTTATCTAGCTATTTATTTTTCTTGTATTGCTCATTGATTCTCCTTTTATTACCGGTGCGTAATATTCTCTTTTCTTTATTTATTTTATTGTCGTTCTTTTATTTTTTTGTTATTTATGTATTTATGTATTTTATATTTTTTATCTTTTTATGAGTTTTATTATTATTATTATTATTATTGTTACTACTTATTATTATTATTATTATTATTATTATTATTTATTACATTTGGAGCGTGCATGGGAGGGTCTTCACATGATGTACAAAGCCCTATTTATGCAAGTTTTGATGTGGTCATATTAATGCATGCATGGAGGAGGAGGGGTGATTTCTTTTTTTTTATTTGTTAATTACACAAGGGAAGCTTGCATTATTTCCTTTTATCCTTTTTATTTTTTTATTTTATTTTTTATTATTATTTCATTATTATTATTTTATTACTATTACTATTATTATTATTTATTATTATTTTATTATTATATTAATCCTGGTGAAAATGCGGCATTGTCTCCCTTGCACCCGAGCGCTGAGAGAGGGTGGTGAAGGCAAGCTAAGAGTGTGCCGGGGAAGGGTGGATGGGTGTGCCGGGGAAGGGCTAAAAGAGTGTGCCGGGGAAGGGCTAAAAGGGTGTGCCGGGGAAGGTTTGAAAAAGTGTGCCGGGGAAGGTTTGAAAAGTGTGCCGGGGAAGGGCTAAAAGAGTGTGCCGGGGAAGGTTTGAAAAAGTGCGCCGGGGAAGGGCTAAAAGAGTACCGAACAAGAGGAAGGCTAGGCCGTGTCGGGCCTCCAGGGATTCATGCAAGGTATTTCTTATTTACTATTGTTTTTATAGGTTAAAATTATATTGTGTTCTTATTTCTTTTATTAGTTGCAATCCTGACGAAATCTGGGCAGCATCTCCCCCGGACCCGGGATGGAAGGAGAATAAAGGGAACGCGCCCACATGGAGTGGCGGAACCCGACAATCTGAGGTGGGCGCCCGAGAGCGGCAACACCTTTGATAAAACTTCGGAAAGTCCGGAAGAACCAACGAATGGGAGATATCTCCAAGACTGTCAAAGGGGGGAATTCAACTGCCAAGGGAGGAGGGCGGCAAAGGGGTCAAAGGAATGATGTTATGCTCATAGGCCTCTAGGAGAGGAAGGAACACGCTTCCCATTTGGGCCAAAGACCAAATGTGGAATCCGGGCCCTCAGAGGGGAAGAACATCGACACATAGAATCCAAGAACACCGAGAAGATAGCAGGGGAAATGCACAACACACCACACGCAGTTTGATAGATTGAGGGAGGCCACAAGAGACCCAAAAGAAGAGGAGAGACTTTCATTCATAAAGAAAAATGACCGTGACCGGCCATACACATTGCGGTATACATCGAGGCCGAAGCCACAGAAGAGGGGAGAAGAAGAAAAAGAAGAACATGAAGAGGAAATAGGAGGGGAGCTGGGGTCGAGCAGAGGCGACGGCTCCCTGCTCTTCCCCACTCCCCCTGCTACACAGACCCTCCCTCTCTCTCTCTTTCTCTTACTCTCTCTCTTTTCTCTGGCCTCCGGGAAGCCTCCAACGCCGGAGCAGCTTCTTCTTCCTCTTCTCTCTTCTCACGGTGGCAGGCCCTGGTCGTCTCCGTGGGTGTGTCTTCTACGTCTCTCTTCGTCGCCCTTCTTCTGCCGGAATGGGAGGGGATTTATACTCCCAGCCGCGGGAGCCTTCGAGCACCGCAGTCGGAGGCGGGAAGCAGCTTCATCATGATGGCGTTTGACCTTTCCCGTCCTGGGTGGCTAGATGGTAGCCTGCGTGGCCCAACCCCTGGCCGACACCTTGGACAGCCACTGCGCGCCGAAGATCCATAGGGCATGGGCACCACGTCGTTCGGCCCGTTGACATGCCTTAACGCTGTACCGCTGGCGGGCTCAAAAGGTGTGCCGTAGGAGGGCCAAAAGGGCGTGCCGCTGGAGGTTGCCCAAGCGTACCGCTGAAGAGGGCAAAAGGCGTGCCGTTGAAGGCCGGCAGGAGACGGCCGTGGATGGCACTTAAAGGTGTGCCGCTGAAGGGCATAAATAGTGTGCCACTGAAGGCACTTCACAGTGTGCCGCCAAAGGGCACAAACGAGTGTGCCGCTGGGGGGGCTGAAGAAGCGTGCCGTTGGAAGGCTGAAAAAGTGTGCCGTTGGAAGGCTAAAAAAGTGTGCCGTTGAAGGGCACAAGATAGTGTGCCGTGGAAGGCCAAAGAGGGTGTGCCGTTGGGGCACTTTAGGATGTTCGGACTGCACCGGGTGAAGAAGAAAATAAATTGTGCCGGGTGGAAGGCCGCCAGCCTTACCGGGTGGAGCACCCTGAAAGTGTGCCGGTCAAGGGCCGTTTGGAGTGTGCCGGTGGAGACCTCTGGGCAGTGTACCGATGGAGGGGGCCTGTCGAGTGCACCGGGTGAGAAAGGGGGATGCATCACCGGATCAATGGGCTGACAGCGTCACCGGATGAAGGCAATTTTAGGGTCACCGGATGTGCAGCCTTGTACATGCCACCGGATGGTAAATGGGCGGACACCGGATATGGAGGCTTGAAGGGCCACCGCTTATATTCTTATGCTTGCCGGATAAAGAGAGCAAGAGCTTCCACCGGCTAGGCTTGATGAAGAGACTGTCGGGTAAATGGGGAAGAACCCTTGCCAGCCAAGGTGTGCCATTAGCTCCCGATCTCATGTCATCACATTTGAAACTCAGCCACCCGGGGGGAAAGAAATAGACAAGCAAAGAATAATATAGGAAGGGCTGCGACGAGAGAGGAGCCCCTTTCTGCTTCGGCATGGCGACCATGTCATCATACAGAATTCTCAGATGTTTCCTCTGTAGGCTCGGGTTTCAGGTTTGCAGTTGACTCCGTGCCATTTGCATTTGAGTCTTTGCCATTTATGGCTACTACGTTCTCAGCTCCTTGTTTAGAATCCTCGGATACCGGAGCCTTCGTTGATTCGCTGGCAGGTTCGCCCTTGTCAAGTTGGCTGAAGTTTCCCTTCTGCATGAGGAGCCGTGAGTGGTGGTGTTTATAGTAGATTCTTCCCTCATGTGCAACATAGTTGGATGGGCTGATTACACAACCCCCATGAGCACACCTGAAGCACGTTATGCGATACGAGTTGCCATCAATAGCTACCCTTTTCAATTTGGATAGACAGTTTCTTTTTTTTGCAAAGGACGTCCCTGAATCAGCGATCGCAGGGCGGCTGCCAAAACAGAGTCCCGTAGAATGTCCACCAATAAGTGCATCACCCATGTTAAACAGTCAATGATCTTTCTGAGTCACTGGAACGTATGTGATTTCTCTAAAAAAACAATGTCTAGGATCTATGCCACCAAACAGAATTTCACCACCCTCTTCCTCAGCATTTCGATTAAACCAGAAAGAAAAATGGGGTCTTCTACGAGACCTTGTTCAATCATGTTATACCGCAGTGGGGCAGCATTACCAACAGAAATTTCTTGAAATCCAAGGCCCATTGTTCCATCAAATTTGCCCACCAGAAATGCAATGCTGGGTTCCCTAGTGGCCTCAATAGAAGTCTGATTCTTCATAATTATGTCACCAACTTTGGCATGGTCTCCACTGAAGAAACCTGATATCCCACCAATCCCATAATGAATCTCGACAGACGTTCCATTCTCCTGGTAAGTACGTGACAGGCTTGACTTGTACTTGGAATGGAAATAGCAGGCAATCAAGTAATAGCACTTAGAGGAGGGGACCCATAGATTTGAGCTGCCGGTATTGAAGATGACGGTGAAACTCTGAGGCGTGTGGTGAAACAGTGAGAGAAGTGTGCCGTGGAGGCTTGGCGTGGTGATCCGGTGACGAGTGTGGGGTGAAACGGTGAGGCGTGAGGCTTTTGTGGTGTAACGGTGCAGTGAGAGTGGTGGTTATCCGGCACGGTGGGTGCCATCCGGCACAGTATATGCCATCCGGCACAGTGGTGTGCCGGGTGTAACATGAGTGTGCCGTGGAGGAGAGGAGCGGGCGTGCCGGGCACGGACGCTCGCGGGTGTGCCGGCGGAGGCGGCAGCGGGTGTGCCGGACACGGATGCTCTCGAGTGTGCCGGCAGAGGGTTCAGCAGGGGTGCCGGTGAAGACGCCCACGGGTGGGAGTGTGCCGCGGAGGGGTTGCTCGCGGTGTGCCGGGCACGACGCCCACGGGTGTGCCGTGGGATGGCCGGCGGGTGTGCCGCGGACAGGGGGAAGCCACTGTCGTATCAACCAGTTGCTGTCGTATTGGAGGAGCTCTGCCGGATGGGAAGTTTCTGCCAGATTAGGGAGGAGGACCTGCCGTATGGTGGGGGTGAGACCCCTGCCAGATGTATGCAGGAGGTCCTCCGGTTATATCTTTGTTCGGAGAGGGGGGACGTCCCCACATGGAGGACTTGAGGTTGTGGGCCACTGTAGCTTACATATCTCGACCATGGCCAGTGATTAACGAGATTGGGTGGCGACTAGACATCGCCGAGAGTAGTGTCTCGAACAACCGAACAAAGAAGACAGAAAACCATCCACAGGTATTACACATCCGAAGAGCACAGGTCGCAGATGATGATTTACCCTAGGAATATTTGTTAAAGGAACTTGATATTGATCTGCCTTGTATGAGACATTAAAGACGACAGAATCTCCAAAATGCTTGCGAGCCATCCTTGACCCTGTGTCAGTCCAGGAAACATTTCTCATGCACCGATCATCATTAAATTTTGATGCATAAAAGAATTCAGAGTCTTCAGCCTGCATACGCTTCAAATACTCCGGAATGTTTTGTGTCTCTCTTCCAATGGTCCTGGGCTGGCCGACTCTAGTACAACTAATATGATCATCACTGTCGTATTCAAAATGCAACATTTGTCGGGGTTCGTCACCGCTCATTGGCATATGATCAATGCTCTGATCCATGTTACCAAGGGTTGCCATACCAGCATTTAAAAAAAACGTACTTGGTTGGCTAGAGGCAACACTTTTGAAAACAGATTCAGCTGCTCTCTGCACACTGGATGCCTTCCTTGGTCTTGCGTAACAGAGCAGCTGGATGCCCTCCTTCTTTATCTCAGAAGTCGGCTCTGGGGATGCGGCTTTTCATATACACAAAGGCATCTCACACCCGCAATTCGAAGTGGTTCGTATGGGTCTCTCCATGGCTGTTCCAGACTTAGAACCCATGTCAAAACCAATACCCGGCCTAGGCATATCATCTGTTGTCTCACCAACAAGATTGGGGGTACTTCGGGGTCTCTCCCCTTTTTTTTTGTAAATTTGGAAGAGTTGTTAAGGCAGTCTGAGCACACTCTGTATCTTTTACCAATACTTCTTCGGGATATTGTCCGAATGAGAGCACTTCGACCCATTTGTGGAGTTTTCACTTTTGAATTCAAGGCTACAGCTGCACCAATATCACTAATTGGTAAATAGAGTCATGCTCTGAACGACCCAAACACTTCGTCATTGCAACGGGCCAGGTGCAGTTGACAACCCCAGAAACGCATTACACAGCTACATCACGTGGTGCTTGCTCTTCAGGTAGCATGAGAGAACTCCAGCAGTGCCAATCATTGTAAACAAATACAACATCTTTTCCATAATGCCCAAAAAATGATTTGTTGCTATTCGGATTCAGAATGCAAGGAGCTCCCAAAGCAGCAAGACGTAGCAAGGTGAACCTTATTTGGTTGTCTTTGTAATCTTCCCCACCAAACGTTTTCTGATCAATGTCACCACTGAGCAACTTAATATATACACCACCACAAGCTTTTGTTCATGCTTGGCTGAACATTGAATAACCAATGTTTTGTCCTCGTCACTGAATTCTGGGAATTTAGCAGAGATGGCAAAGAATATGTAGTCTGGATACCTTTGTCATTGGGGTCGCCGCTCCATTTTCCAACAGTACGTATCCACTCTCCGGCCATGTTTTCATCTTTCTTCCAATCAGATTTCACCCATCTGTCCTCCCATCCATCGTCTAAGTGCTTCTCAAAGGAAGACCTCGGCTGAGACGAGCGCGAGCGCGGAGATTGCCGCGAGGACGACGCAGAGCGTAGGGAGGTCACGGCCTCTTGCCGCCATGGTCACGGGGGGCATGTTGGCATTGCGTACGCAAGGACTGGTGCTGTTGATGGCAGAGAGAGAGAGAGGAGCGGCACGGGTATGGAGTGTGCCGAGGAGGGGTTCATCCGGCACAGTGGTGTGCCGCGGACGGGAGTGTGCCGCGGAGTGGCCCGGCACGGTGGTGCACCGTGGAAGGTGGAGTGAGAGAGAGAGAGAGAGAGTGGGAGAGAAAGTGAGAGAAAGAGCTAACGAGAGAGAGATATAGAGATAGAGAGAGTGGGCCCTCTCGTCTTATTTTACTAATATATATATATACATAATTGATTATTATTTTTATTACTTCTTTTCTTCTTTTTTTCTCTTCTTTATTTATTTTTTTATTTTTTTATTTTTTATTTTATTTTCATCATTTTTTTATTTACTTTTCTTTTCTTTCTTCCCTTCCTTCTTTTCTTTTTCCTTCTTCTCTTCTTTTTATTTCTCTCTCTTTTTTTCTTTCTCTTTTTTTGGTGTCCACACTCGAAGACCTGCTAGAAGATGTCAGGGTCCCGCCAGGGATCGTCAAGCCGATAGCGGAGATTGAATGCCAAGCAGCTGAACAACTGAGAACCTTCGAGGTGCCTAACTCTGAGGGGCCGCCCACTATTTTCTATGTGGCCGGGGAGAAGCCAGTCAGGGAAGACGATGATTGCCGGTTCCCTGACGAGTTGCATGACCCGCACGTCCCCATTACGGGACTTCCCCACATGACTGACCAGGCAGCCAGAATGGTCAGAAAGCAGAAGATTCCTCCCTACGAGCCCTCCAGCCGGAAGGAAATGTTTGAAAGAATGTGGAACCCACCAAACCTGGATCGACGGTTGCTGAAAATCACCAAGCACCCCGGTCTGGGCTTTTCACTAGAAGATTACTACGAGACTGATGTCATATCGGTGTCAACATGGCCCGGCGACGACCCCGCAGAAACTGCAGATTCGCGGGAAACCCACCAAGACGCATGTCCCGGGGCCCCGGCCGAAGAGGCACAAGACGAAGAAGTATTCCTGTGGAAGCCTCCCAGCCGCCGCTGCATGGAGAAGGTCCCCTCCTTCTCCGAAGTGTCAACCTCGAGAGGGCACGCCAGCGAGGCACCTTCACCTCGGCCGACCGGCGAAGCAAGGAGCAGTAGCATGGGCCACGCTCCAAATTCCCCTCGATACGACCCCGTCATGTACGCCTTGTACCACAGGCAGCAACGGGAGATCGAGATGCTAAAAGCACGACTGGCGAAGTTGACCTTGCTAGTCGCCGACCTGATCCAGGGATCTCTCCCCCCATGGGGTGGCCGGATGCCTCGGCCCCGAGGCACCAGTCCCAACACCCCCGCCTTGTCAAGGCGGGAAATGAGAGACATGGCAAGCTCGCTGACCGAGCGGCCAACCAGGCAAGGGCTGACACTCCAAGAGAAGTTGCAGAAGCCTTATTCCTTTCCGAGAGAGAAGACCCGGGGCATTTTTGACTGGGCCTGCCATTACGGCAAGGTCTCCCTCCCACGGTCCAAGAGGCCGCAAGATACCCGAAGAAGCGGGGACCCACTATTTTGCCCTTACCACCAGATGCTGGGTCACGTCATTGAAGACTGCTACGTCTTCAAAGACATTGTCCAAGACCTCATTGAAAGGGACGAGCTCAGGATGGGGGACTATGTGGTAGCCCCGCCACGCCCCCACGTGGCGGGCAACCCCAGGACAGGAGCCTACACTGTGTCCATCCAACACCAGGCGCCCGAAGATGCGGCTACCCCGGCTCCCGCAGGAGCGGTCTATGATGAATACACGGAGGAGCCCGAGATGGACCTATGCCCCTCTGAGCCAGCGGACCTCACGTACCCGGCGGCTACGGCCCAGGAGGAGTGCGAGGTGAATGCAGCCTCCATGCCCAGTCATGATGAACAAGAAGAGGAAGATGGCGTCCTCGAGCCCGTGGATAATGAAGACCAGGACTTCGTCGATCTGTCGCCAGCCCCGCCGGAAATTGAAAATGGCGGCCAGGTCACGGTCGACGAATTGATTGAGGTCAACCTTGGTACGGAAGACGACCCCAGGCCAACTTTTCTGAGTGCCCTTATGCCCCTACAGGAGAGAGAACAATACACAAAGTTGCTGCAAGAATTCCGGGATTGTTTTGCCTGGAATTACAAAGAAATGCCTGGGCTCAGCACCGAAGTGACTCAGCACATACTGGCCATTGATCCCAAGGTGGAACCAGTGAAGCAACCTCCCCGGCGCATGAGGCCGGAGCTAACCAGCCAGATCTGCAAAGAGGTCGACAAGCTCATAAATGTCGGCTTCGTGGCGGAAAATCAATACACCACATGGTTGGCCAATATTGTACCAGTGAAAAAGAAGAATGGGCAGATCAGGATTTGCGTGGATTTCCGCGACCTAAATAAAGCCTGCCCGAAAGATGACTTCCCGGTGCCTATCACCGAAGTGATGATTGATGCAACTACTGGCCATGAGGCCTTGTCCTTTATGGATGGGTCGTCCGGCTATAACCAAATCTGGATAGCCGACCACGACCGGATTCACACTGCCTTCAGGTCGCCCAAGGGGATATTTCACTACAAGAGGATGCCCTTCGGTCTCAAGAATGCCGGTGCTACATATCAGCGGGCGATGACCAAGATCTTCGACGAGCTGCTATACAGCAAGGTCGAATGCTACATCGACGATCTGGTAGTCAAGACCAAGAAGAGGGATGAGCATCTCAATGATCTCAGGGTCATCTTCCAAAGGCTCCGTCTGTACGAGCTGAAAATGAATCCCATGAAGTGCTCCTTTGGCGTGTCCAGTGGAAAGTTCCTCGGCTTCATTGTCCGACACAGAGGGATCGAGATTGACCCCTTTAAGATAAAAGCCATCCAGGAGTTGCCTCCTCCGAACAGTCTGGGAGAGCTGAGATCTCTACAGGGGCGTCTAGCTTACATCCGCAGGTTCATTTCCAACCTGTCGGGGCGTTGCCAGCCCTTCCACAGACTAATGATGAAGAATGCACCTTTCAGTTGGGGCCATGAATGCCAGCACGCGTTCGACCAGTTGAAGGAGTACCTGAAGACCCCGCCTGTCCTGGGGGCACCTGTCAAAGGTAGACCACTTATTCTCTACATAGCGGCTACCGAATATTCACTGGGGGCAATGCTTGCCCAGAACAATGATGAGGGAAAAGAGCAGGCCCTCTACTACCTCAGCCGGAGACTGGTGGGTGCGGAAGCCAAGTACACTCCGATAGAGAAAGTCTGCCTTGCTTTGGTCTTCGCAGTCAAGAAGATGAGGCACTACATGCTGTCCCATGAAGTCAGTCTAATATCCAGAGCTGACCCCATCAAGCACATTCTCTCCCAGCCTGTCCCGAAGGGGCGCCTTGGCAAGTGGGCCGTGCTACTCATGGAGTTTGATATCACCTACGTGCCGCAGAAGGCCGTCAAGGGGCAAGCTGTCGCGGATTTCTTCGCAGCACACCCCGCGCCCGAAGATTCCCCGTTGACCACAGAGCTGCCAGAGGATGAAACACTGGAGGCAGACCATGTACAACAAGCCATCTGGCAACTGTACTTTGACGGGGCCTCAAGAACAGAAGTGACCCCGTCCGGACGTACCAAGGTGCGGGCCGGAGCGGGCATCGTCCTTAAATCCCCAGACGGAGAGGTCATGCACACTTCTTGCTGCGTTAGCAAGCCCTGTACAAATAATGAGGCGGAGTATGAAGCTCTGATTATCGGCCTCCAGGTGGCCCTCCACATGGAGATCAAAATGCTCCAGGTATTCGGTGACTCGCTGCTAGTCGTCAAACAAGTCCAGGGACAGTTTGACGTCCGGAAACCTGAGCTGCTCCCTTATCACACTAAGGCGAAGCGGCTCATGGAGCAGTTCTACCTCCTCGAGATAGGCCATGTCGCCAGAGGGGAGAATGCACAAGCCGACGCATTGGCAAAATTGGCAAGCGCACTGGCAGTGCCTCCAGACGGATCTCTCCACATCCAAGTAGTAAACCAGCGCCAGATGCCCAGCATGATAGAAGAGGAGCCAGAAGAAGAAGAACTGGAGGTCACTACAGCAGAAGCCGTCGGCCTACCTGACTGGAGAGCCTCCCTGATGCAGTGGTTCAAACACCAGCAATTACCTGACCGAAGGGAGGAAAGGATCAAGCTAGTCAGAACCAAAGACTCTTATGAGCTCCGAAATGGAATATTATTCCGGACCGTGGCCGACGCCAAGCAGAAGCTACTCCTCCGATGCTTGTCTATTGAAGAAGCTTGGAGAGTTATGAAGGAGGTCCATGCCGGGACAGCTGGCGCACACCAGGCGGGGCCGAAAATGAAAGTTGAAATCAAGAAACTTGGCTATTACTGGCCTGCAATGTTCAACGACTGTTGTGAGTATGCTAAGTCGTGTCAGAGATGCCAAGAGCATGCCACTATACTCAGGAGGCCTCCCGTGCAACTGCACCCAACCGCGCCCAGCTGGCCGTTTGCCCAATGGGGAACAGATGTTGTGGGCCCCTTACCCGCATCTTCCACAGGCTGCAAATACATTCTGGCGGCGACCGACTACTTCTCCCGCTGGGCAGAGGCTGTTGCCCTACGGGAGGTCACCGGAGAAATCGTGGTCAGGTTTGTCCGCCGCAACATTATATTCCGGTTCGGCGTGCCCGACCGGATTGTGTCGGACAACGGCAGCCACTTCCGCAACCAGAAAGTTTACCGGCTAGCAGAAAAATACAAAATTGACTGGAGGACATCGACTCCTTACAATCCACAAGCCAATGGGCTGGCCGAAGCTTTCAATAAGACACTTTGCACTCTCCTGGCCAAGACTGTTAGCTCTAACAAAAGGGACTGGGAAGAAAGAATGTATGAAGCGCTTTGGGCGTACCGAACCATATATAAGACCCCAACGGGCTGCTTGCCCTTCTCTCTTGTATATGGCTCGGAAGCAATCGTACCCGTCGAACTGGAGATACCGTCCCTCAGGGTCGCCATTCAGCAGGGGCTTGTCCCCGAAGGGCAGACCAACACCGAGCGAAGGCTCGACGAACTCTCCAGTCTGGAAGGAAAGCGGCTTCAAGCCCAACAGAATATCCAGGTCTACCAGGCCCGGATCGCACGCGCCTTTGACAAGCTCGTCAAGGAACGCGAATTCAAGAAGGGCGACCTTGTCATGGTCAAGAGAAGAGATCTCATGGCGGCCAACCCCAAGGGTAAGCTAAACGAGAACTGGCTCGGGCCCTACGTAGTCCAAAAAGTCTACGAAGGCGGAGCCTATGTAATTGTCAACCACCGCGGGGAGGTTCAATTCCCGCCTCTTAACGGAAGGCACTTGCGACTGTACCACGCTCCGGCGCCCCCATTCAGGTAATAATATTACTCTTCGCCCCATTTTGGGTCGGATGTGCGTAATTAATGTCCAAATGATTTGACCACCAGCCGGGTTTCAAAAAAATATAAAAGAATAATAGGAAGAGAAGAGAGAAAAGAAAAGGCAAAGAAAAAAAGAGAGAAAAGAAGCAAAAAAAAGAAGAATAGAAGGGAAAAGAAGGAAGAAGCAAAAAAAAAGAAAAAAAAGAGAGAGCAAAAAAGAAGAATAGAAGGAAAAAGAAGGAAGAAGCAAAAAAAAGAGAGAAAAAAAAAAGAAGAGAAGAAGAGAAAAAAAAAAGAGAAGAGAAGGAAAAAAAGGGAAGAAAGAAGAAGCCCGAAAAGGGGAACGCCCCCCATTTCCAGTCACCGCCCCGCATCAGCGGGGGTACCAAAAATTGATGTAAAAAAAAAAGAAACAAACAAACTCTTCTATCCGCCCTTCTTGGGCGGTGAGTACCCCTTTGGCTCGGACCTCACGTCTGGGTCATTGGCTAAACAAACTCTTCTCTCCGTCCTCCTCGGGCGGTGAGTACCCCTTTGGCTCGGACCTCACGTCCGGGTCATTGACTAAACAAACTCTTCTCTCCGTCCTCCCCGGGCGGTGAGTACCCCTTTGGCTCGGACCTCACGTCCGGGTCATTGACTAGACAAACTCCTCTCTCCGTCCTCCCCGGAGGGCGAGTACCCCTTTGGATCGGACCTCCCGTCTGAGTCACTGACTGAACAGACCTCGCTGTCCGCCACCTCTGAACGGCGAAAGGGGTCTCTGGCCAAGTACCCCTCACTCGAGACCAGCACGCGCTTCCAATATTACGGTAAAACCAGGGAGTTGCCCGTTCGGTATGGTGGAGTGGTCCCCTCGTCCTCCCCCTGGGAAGGCGAGCACTCTCCTGTACCCTGACATGGGTTCCTGCCTGGTCCTCCCAAAGTGAATCCCCGCAAGGACTCATACCCTGCCAATGGGTCTCTACACAAAAAGGGGGGAAATATACGAGAGCAAGGGAAGAGGAAGAAGAAAACAATATGCAAGGAAGAGAAAGAAGGGTAAGAAAGACAAATGCATACACAAAGAACGCGTGAAATCATAAATGCCTTGCTCTATTCAAAAGAGGATCGAACTACATGTGCTGCGGGGCATACCCCTGTGTTACACTCAAAAAAGAGAGAGAAATTAAGGGATGCAACGCTTAGTCGATGTCCCTGAAGATGTCCTCGAGAGGGAGGATCCCGACCCAAGGGAAGTTTATCCTGTCGCGCAGTCGGCCCCTCAATCCCTCAAGACGGGCGAGCTCCGCTTCGACGGACACCGTTTCAACGTCGGCGACGGCAAGAGCTTCCCTCTCCTCTGCCACCGCCCTCTCCGCCTCGGCGAGGCCAAGTTTAGCCGCAGCGAGATAGCCCTCCAGCTCCTCGATCCGGCTCCTGAAGGAACGAACGCTGCCTTCGCCTTCCTCTAAGGCCTTTCCGTGGCGTTCTCTACCATAGCGTCGGGCCTTTAGGATCTGCAGATATTCGTCTGCCTGAGCATCTAGAGCGGCGCGCTCATCAGGAGCTTGAGACTCCAGGAATTCACGGCGCTTGACGTACTTCAATAATAGCAAGACCCGCCGTGACCATTCCCCCAGCGGACAGCCAAGCACTTGCAGCGCCCCCGTTAATTGCGTCACGATGGTATGCACCTCCCGATACGACAGAGAAGCGTCGGCGAGGAGCATCGTCCGTAAAGTGATCAGCATCTGACGGACTGGCGCCTCTGAGGACGTGTGACTAACTGAGGGCACGACCGGAGGAGTGAATTCCACGGTGCTGTCCACCTCTGCCCACAGGTCGGTATCTGTCGCCACTGAAGATGAAGGAAGGCGAGGGTCAAGTCGCCCGGCCGGCGTAGCTCGACGAGAGACTCTTGGCCGACCACTGCCTGGGGAACGGAAAAGACCATTGCCGAAGCCTCCGGTGCCCCCATCGTCTGGAGTTCCCCTGCCCCCTCTGCCTCCGTCTGGCCCGACTCTGCCACTGCTCCAAGGGGCAGGGGTGCAGGTGCCGTTACCTCGGCTAGAGGAGGAGCTTCGAGTAAGGCCAGGCCCGAAGTCGCCACCCATGAACTCCTCGCTCGCGGCTGAGATCCCTCCAGATGCGCACGGAGCCCCGCAAATATCTGCTGCAAGAGCGGGTCCTCCATCTGAGCCGGGAGTTTCGGGAAGGGCGGAAGCGGAACCACCAGCTGGGGTAAACGTCCCGCTTCCACGAGCGCAGCCAGGCTCTCTCTCTCCAAGCCCAAGACTGGAGCCGGCCCCTCCACCGCTATCGGGCCAATGCTCGGTCTCCGTTTGGCCACTGCCTTCCGGATACGGCCAGGCGCCTTCCCCGATATCGGCATCGCCTGACCATGGGAACGGGAATCAGCTACTCGCCATCTAAAATAAACCATGCAAAAGGGAGACCGCAGAGCCCGCATACTCACCTCAGCCGCTGGGATGATGCTACCCTCAGGCGCGATCTCCCCCTCCTCCAGAGGCTCGCCCGCCGCTCTGGTAGTACCGGAGGGCTCCACGGGCATTTCCTCTCGAAGGGCGTCGAGTAAAAGAGCCAACTTGCCCATGCCGACATCGACCCCCGTTGGGCGGTCGATCAGCGCAGCCGGGGCAGTCTCCTCTGCGACCTCAAGTTCGGCCGGTTCTTGAAAATCCTAGAAAAGGGGGGGGGGATAAGGTCGTCAGTCAATCACAAAAAAAGAGGAGGGAGAGCCGGCCCAAACAAGCTCACACTCACAGCGGTCTTCCCCACAAGGCTCGGGGAGCCAGCAAGTAAGGGGGCCCCGAAGGCCGGCTCGGGCGGCTCCGATGCCCCGGACACGCCCTCGTCAGGAGCTACTTCGTCGGAAGAGTAGTTGTAATCTACCTCTTCCCCAGACGGAGACGCGACCGCCGTCGGCTCGGCCTGGGCCGGCAGAGGAGCTTCCACCTCAGAGTCTCTGTCCAGCACGTCCTCCCTCGGGCTACGCGAGGCTCGCGCTCCGATCTTCTTCCTCCTCACATATATCAGCGTCGTCGGGAGGTCGGGATCAGGCCCCAATGACTCGGTGGCCACCGCAGCAACGCCTGTCATGCAAAAGAAGATAAGCCAGGGTGAATCTACTGGCCCCTAGGACAAAAGGGGGGGAGCTAACCGTGTAGTCGAAAATATTTACCCCCTTCAGTTCCTGCGACACGAGATGACCCGTGGGCTTCCTCAACAGGCAACGCCTTCTCGGGAGTCCCAACCGTACCCTCGCCCGTGAGATAGAAGCGCATCGTCGCCATGCGCGAAGCCGAGGCCAACTCAGGAGGCCGGTCGACCACAGACGACACGGGCGGCCGATGAACCTCGCCAGCTTCGTGGCTCGGTTCGGTCCGCGTGGCTTCGAATTCTTCGAAGGACAAGACGGGGGCCATCGGCAAGGCTGCCGTCGGAGCCGGGGATGCCTCGGTTCGCCGCCGTTTTACCGTCTCTCGCCCGGCCACCTTGGCAGCAGCCAGTGCCTTCTTAACGGGCGACTGTGCCCGGGGCCTTCCCGTTGCCTGCGGCAAGGGAGCTGGAGCCGCCGCCGGGGTCGCCTCCGCTGGGACCGCAACTTCGCCCATGTCATGCGTGGGCATGGGCTCTTCCATAGAAGCTGAAACAAAAGAAGTACCCAGGTGTCAGGGCCCCACTCCAAAATAAAAAAGGAGGAGGGAGATTCAAAAGGCACACTAAAGAGCGGGGACGCGGACCGGCAGGTTGGCCTGGCTCGGGACGGGCAGCTTCGAATTCCTCGAAAGACGGGACTAGTGGTACCGGAGGGACAGCCGTCGGAGCCTTAGCCGATTCTGTCTTCCTCCGCTTGTGTCCCGCTGCTTAGCCGCCTTGGCGGCATCCACCGCCTTCTTCACAGGCGATTTAGCCCGGGGCCTCTTCGCAGCCTTGGGCAAGGGAGCCGCGGTCGGGGCCAGCGGTGCTGCTTCAAAATACGCGGGCTTCTTCACCAGCCGGAGGAGGTTCCGGTACGTGGCCATCTGCGTGCTGTCAGGATGGTCTGCAAAGAAAAGAGGGGAAAGAATAAACATGCATTTACGATTAATACCCAACTCACCGTGAAGGCCGCAGTGCTAAGAGACAAAACCAAAAGCAAGAAGAGACTGAATACCATGAGGGCCAGTGTACAGCCGCAGCGTGATCGGCCAGTAGCTCAGGGACGTCTCCTTGTCCCGACGCGCCGCCTCCCGGACTAGCCAGCAAACGTCTTCAATCGTTTGGCACCGGTCCGTAAGGTTGGCCAGATCCGCGTGCTTCTTTAAGGAGAGGTGACAGAAAAGGTTAAAGTGGTCCATGCCCCACCCGTCAGCATAATAATAAGGGACGTGCAGGCGCTTGCCCAGAGGGAGGCCGTAAGATCCTCGATCTTCATCCCATTCACCCGGAGGAGGACGTATAGCCACGTGGTATCCTTATAGTTCTCGGGCTGCCTCTCCTCCCGCCTCATAAACGTGCGGTACGGGCAGGCCGGATCCCTCTCTGGACGCCAGCTCCTGGCAGGAGTCCCCTCTTCCTCTATGGGGAATGGGTAATTGATGAGGTCCAGGCGGTCGCTCCCCACTTGGCACAGGTCCCTCAGCGTCTTCTGGTAATGATCCTTGGCCACCGGGGGTAGCTCCACCTTCGGCGTCGGCCTCTTATCCCGGGCTTCCCGGCGAGCCACCAGATATGCTGCCACCTCCTTCTCCTGTCTGTTTTTGAGCCGAAGAAGATGGTCTGGCTCAATGTCAAGAACCGGCATCGGCTGCCGACTAAGGAATTTCCTCTCGGCCCCATCCCAGCAATCGGTCTTGTAAAGCCGATAGAAGGCCGTCCGGCTATTCCACCACTTAATATAATTCTGGGTCACTCGGGGAACACGACCCGGGGCCGGTACTCTGAAGGAGGCGGAGTCCGCCCTGTGGAAGAAGTCCCACCAGCTCCTGGCGTGCTCAGCAACTGAGCTCCCCCGCACGCTCCGCAAGGGCAGGCCGAACTGTGCATGATAAGTAGGGATATGCTGGTCATACCCAAAATTGCGACCGAACCGGAAGGGGTAATACGGCTCCAGCAGCACGTTCTCCCCTTTCCTGAACACCAGCACGCTCGGGCGAATTGACAGCGCCCAGTCCCTCAGCTCCGGCTCCAGCAATGGGCGGATCACATTCTCCTGGCTAATAGGGTGGACGTACCTCTCCACCTGGTCGTCTTTGCATTCCCTCTTGTTGTTCACCAGAGGGCTCGAATGTGCCGCCAGAGTCCAGAAATGAATAGTCCCGACCGCATCCCAGGGGACCGTTGTCAACCGGCCTCGGATATCATACATCCGCATGGAGGTGGAGCCCGGCTCAGCACTGGCAAATTCTAACATCCTCGGCATCAGCCCCCAGTCCTGGAGAACGCGCGGCGCAAACTTCGGGAACAGCAAGCAGACCCACGCGTTGAAGAAGTGCAGTGGGCACACATACCGGGCCTGCCGCGGGAACTGGTGCGTGCTGATATCCCCCAGGGCCTTGTAAATTAAGCAAAGGGTCGCCGGGCACAGCGACAGCCTGATACCCCACGCCATTTGACATGCCGGGTAGATGGCATCCGGCCGAATCATTGTCTCGTCGCCGTACGGCATGGCGAATGAGCACAGCCAGTACGTAAGGTAGGCGGCGCAGTGGGTCTGGGGGTCCAAGCCCATCGGGTTAGGCCCGCTCCGACGCCCTCTGGACGAGATCTTCACGTCGAGCTTCGGCTTCGCGCGTTTCTTGGGAGCCACGGTAGTACCGATGCAGGGGAACTCCTCGTACCGCTTCGGCCCGTCGAAGAAATACTCCAGCCACAGGGGCATGCGCACCCTCTTCCTGTCCCCGCGGGCGGGCTGTTTCCCCTTGTGCGATGCCTGGTACAGCTCCCGGTACACCTTCATGAGTTACCGATATGAATACCCCAGAGAATAATAACCATCCCCGTTGGTCTCATCCTTGATCAAGTCGGGGAGGCATACTTCTTCATAGGGCTCCCCATCAATAGGCAAGCCACTCAGCTGACTGAGACTCCACAAATCAAGTGAAGTCTCGCCCTCCGCCGTGTAGAAGGTGTTGGTCTCCGCGCTGAATACCTCTATCATGCCGCAGTAGAGACCCTTGGAGATGGGGTAGCCATACCGGGAAGCGTACACGCTATGATAAACACCGACCCGAACCAGCAGCGGAGCATAGTTGAACAGCACGTGCTCCGTAAACTCCACCGCCCTCTCCCGGAAGCTGTGTGCATCCTGAAGCTTCAGCTCCCCAAACCAGCCCAGTGACAGCTCGTACTTGAATCTGATGGCCAAACAGTCCAAGATGAACGGCTCTTCTCTATAGCCCCACTTCAAGGGAGCCAAGAATAGGCCGAATCGAGGCGCCTCGTTGTGCACCTTTCCGGCAGACAGGTCCCATCTTGCCGGAGTAAACTGAGGCGCCCGTACCAGCTTGTCTTCGGTCGGCAGCACCCCCTCGATCCCCAGAACTGGCTTCCACTCCCGAGCTTCGCCCACCAGGTACATCGGAATACTCCGGGGGACGCTGTACAACAAGCTATCCCGGGCCTGCAATATAGCTTGCTCGGCCTTCTTCACGACCCGGAAGTCTCGTCCTTCCCGCGAGCGAAAATGCTTCAGAAATCGAACCAGGTGTCTGTCCTTCGGGAAGTCCTTCCGGTACTCCCCGGTGACCCGGTCAAATGTGAAGCCGCTGTCAACCCTGGCAAGCCTCTGGAAATCCATGGTCTCCCCGTAAGACTCGGATGACCCTGCCAGAGCGGCTATTTCTGCATGCTCCCGATCCAAGTCTTCTACATTCAGCCAGGTAACTGCTGGCACCGGACCCCATGGGATGAGGTCGGCCCCGATAGCAGCAGTAGGGGCAGAGGAACCACTTGGGGCAGCCATTTATCTGCAAAGATACATGAACAGAAGATCAGAATAAGCCACATGCGAAAGGAAGTGAAAGACTGTAAAAGAAGGACTTTACTACAAGTCAAGTGAACATACCAATTTCTGACGAAATTTCGGCAGAGTTTCCCCTAGGCCAGAGGCGTAAGGGAAAACACGGGTGCGCGTCCACAAGGAGTGACGGCCCCAACAAAACATGGTGGGCCCCGAGAGGCAACACCAGAAGTCCGCCGATCGAAAAGTCTTCTTCCCCGGGCCTAAGGCCTATTTGCTGGCTCACTGACTAGTGCCTTCCCCGGCACGCCCTGAAGCTGCCCTCGCCGGCACGCTTCGAGCGGTCTTCCCCGGCACGCCCAGACAGGCCCCTCACCGGCGCGCTCTTGGGCCCCTTTCCCCGGCACGCCCCCAGGCGTCCTTCGCCGGCACGCTCGGTGCATGGCTTCCCCGGCACGCCCCCAGGCGTCCTTCCCCGGCACGCTCGGTGCATGGCTTCCCCGGCACGCTCGGTGCATGGCTTCCCCGACACGCCCAGACGGGCCCCTCACCGGCACGCTCTTGGGCCTCTTCCCCGACACGCCCCAACGGAAGCCCTCACCGACACGCCCCAATGGGAGCTTCACCGACACACCCTCGAGGGGTCCTCCCCGGCACGCTCGGGATCCCGCTTCCCCGGCACGCCCAGTTTAGTGGCTCCCCGGCACGCCCGTTCAAATCCTCACCGACACGCCTCTGCCCTCTTCCCCGGCACGCCCTAAGGGGCCTTCCCCGGCACCATCCCGACCGGCGCGCCCACGCCCGCTCCCAACGGCACCTCCGGCCACCCACGGGGCCGGAGACGGAGAAGAAGAAGGGGGGGGGGAAGGAGAAGAGAACAAGAGGGGGAAGGAAGAGATAGGGAGACGGAGATGGAGGGGGCGAGGGCCTCCGGTCGCCGTCCACTGTGAAGAAGAGAGGGAAGAAGAAGAACGGGAGAGGAGGAAGAGGAAAAGAGAAGGAGGGAGGAAGAAGGCCTCCCCGTGGCGTTACCCTCACCCTAACGGAGAAAGGGCGACGACGGCGGTGGTGCCCACGGCGGCACTCGCGGTCGGAGAAGAGGAAGAAGAATGAGGGGGGGGAGAGTCCGCCCGTTCGGTCACCAAAGGGGAGAAAGAGAGAGGGAAGAGAGGGGGGGGGAGTTCGAACGGGTGGCCGTTCGAATCGCCCCCGCCCCCCCTATTTATAGAAAAAAAAAGAGAAGAAAAGAAAAGAAAAAAAGAGAAAAGGGGGAAAAGAGAAGAAAAAGGGGGGAAAGTAAAAGAGAGGGAGAAAATAAAAAAGGGGGAAAAGAAGAAAAATGGAGGGAAACGAAGTAAAAAAAAAGAGAGAAAAGAAGAAGGAGATAAAAAAGGGGATAAAAAAGGAGAGATGAGGGAGATAAAAGGAGAAAATGAAAGAAGAAAACAAAAAGGGGGGGAAACAAAAATTATTTTAAATATATATATATATATACTTATATACATACATGTATGCACACATACGTATATCCATTCACATATATATATATATATATATATATATATATATATATATATATATATATATATATATATATATATATATATATAGATACTTACGTACGCATGAATAAGGCACAAAAAAAGAAGATCCTCTCGGGGAAAACATCCCATCCCCACAAGCCGGGTCATACGTGCATCCGCACAAGCAAAACAACTTTACCCCTGCACACTCCACCTTTGCGACGGTGCCATTCCTACGCCAACAAACGGGCCCGTCCCCGGCACGTGGCCCGGGCCTCAGCCACCCGCATCACACAACATCGCCATCACGGGCCCTACGCCCGGATCGGCAGAACCTCTATCCTTGCGTTGGCATTAATTCCTTGCCAACGAATAAGTCCCTTTCCGGCGCAAGGCCCCGTGCCCTAGCCACCCACTTCGCACAATATTGCCATTACGGACCCTACGTCCGAATCGGCATAAATTCTCCCGTTGCGCTGGCATTCTATTCTTGCCAACGAGTGAACCTTATCTTCCGGCGCAAGGCTCCGTGCCTTATCCTACACACGCATATCACTCACTCGTCAAAAAAAGAGAGAAAATAAAATGGGGTTAAAAATGGAGATACCCCGCCGGACTTGTCCCTACACTGGAACAAGGGTAAAAATGGCAACAACCCGGCTGTGGCGAAAACCCGAAAGGGCGCTACGGGCAAAATTGGGTACCCCGCCACGTGAAGACCCGAAAGGGCGCGTGGGCAAAAGCAAGAGGGGGCCGGTACCGGCGAAAACCCGAGAGGGCGCTTGTACCGGTAATGTGGCTCAAAAAAAAAAGGGAGAAAGAAAAGAGCAAAGAGATCAACGAAGCACGTCAGTTCCCGGCATCCTATCGGCACTGACAAAGAGACCAAGAGACTAAGAAAGCAACGAAACATGTCAGTTCCCGGCATCCTGTCGGCACTGACGAAGAGACCAAGAGACCAAGAGACTAAGAGACAACAAAGCATGTCAGTTCCCGGCATCCTGTCAGCACTGACGAAGAGACCAAGAGACCAAGAGACTAAAAGACAACAAAGCATGTCAGTTCCCGGCATCCTGTCGGCACTGACGAAGAGACCAAGAGACCAAGAGACTAAGAGACAACAAAGCATGTCAGTTCCCGGCATCCTGTCGGCTCTGACGAAGAGACCAAGAGACCAAGAGACTAAGAGACAACAAAGCATGTCAGTTCTCGGCATCCTGTCGGCACTGACGAAAAGACCAAGAGACTAAGAGACAACAAAGCATGTTAGTTCCCGGCGTCCTGTCGGCACTGACGAAGAGACCAAGAGACAAAGAGACTAAGAGACAACAAAGCATGCCAGTTCCCGACATCCTGTCGGCACTGACAAAGAGACCAAGAGACCAAGAGATCAACAAAGCATGCCAGTTCCCGACATCCTGTCGGCACTGACGAAGAGACCAAGAGACCGAAAGATCAACAAAGCATGTCAGTTCCCGACATCCTGTCGGCACTGATGAAGAGACCAAGAGACTAAGAGACAACAAAGCATGTCAACGCCCGGCATCCTGTCGGCACCGACGAAGAGACAAAGAGACCAGGTCAGTTCCCGGCATCCCGTCGGCACTGATGAAGAGACAAAGAGACAACAAACTACTTCAGTTCCCGGCATCCCGTCGGCACTGATGAGGAGACCAAGAGACAACAAACTACTTCAGTCCCCGGCACCCCGTCGGCACTGATGAAGAGACAAAGAGATCAACAGACCAGGTCGGCTCTCGACGCCCCGTCGGCACTGATGAAGAGACAAAGAGATCAACAGACTAGGTCGGCTCTCGACACCCCGTCGGCATCGACAAAGAGAGAAGAGACTAAGACACCCGCGGGCACCGCCCGGCTCATCCTTCGCCTGCGATACCCACGGGTGGGGGGCATTTGTGGACACCAAAAAATGCATACTTGGATACCCTGCTCGGCCTCGTGTCAGCAACGGCGCTGAGTGAAGGAACCCCGAAGAAATCAGGCACAAAAGGCCCCACAGCTCGTGGGCTTCAAAGAGAATCAAACGGGCCATGACTCGTGCCCACAATAGGCTCAGAACAACCCCGGGTACACACACCCCCTAGGGAGCCCTTCAGCGGCACGCCCGGCCCCAAGGGGCCTCGACGGCACACCCTGGCAAGGCCCAGCGGCACGCCCCGAGGAGCCCTTCAGCGGCACACACCCTCGGGGTCCCAGCGGTGCGGCCTTCAACGGCACACCCCCCTTGGGGGGGGGGCCTTCAACGGCACACCCCCCTTGGGGGGGGTTTCAACAGCACACCCCCCCTTGGGGGGGGCCTTCAACGGCACGCCCCCTTGGGGGGGGTCTCCAGCGGTACACCCCCAAGGGGGCCTTCAGCGACACGCCTGCTGCGAGCTTCAGCGGCACGCCCATTTGGGCTCCCAGCGGCACGCCCATTTGGGCTCCCAGCGGCACGCCCATTTGGCTCCCCAGCGGCACGCCCATTTGAAGCCCTCCAGCGGCACGCCCTTAGAGGCTCTAGCGGCACGCCTGTTCAGCCCGCCAACGGCACAGCATGAAGGCTTTTCAACGGCAGGACGACGTGCAGCCCATGCCCTACGCTTCCTTGGCGCGCAGTGAGCCGTCTGAGGTGGCAACCGTCCATTGGGCCACGTGAGCTACCCCCCCTGACAACCCAGGACGTGGAAGGTCAAAGGCCATCATCACGAGGCCACCTTCTCGCCTTCAACGGCGGTACTCGGAAGGCTTCCCGCTGCTGGGCGTATAAAAGACCCCGGCTTCGACAAACAAAAGGAGGAGAGAAGAAAGAAACATAGAGAAGAGAGGGCAAAAAGAGAGAGAGACACCCACAGATATACAAAGAGGGGAAGAGAGAAAAGAAGAAGAGGCATCCCGGCGTGAGCTCCCTCCGGCGATCACCGGGAAGAAGCAAGAGTAAGAGAGAGAGAGAGCTCGATGTAATGGGAGAGAGAGTTAGGGGCTTTCCTTTGTAGCCGGTTCCTCCCCCCTCCTGTGCCGTTTTCTTTTTTCTTTCATTTCTTTCAGTCCACAGCCTTGTCGTGGGCATTTTCTTTTGCAATGTATGTGTAGGGCTCCGGCCCCTTTTGCTTCCCATGAATGAGAAAATCATCTTCCTCGGGTCTTCCTTGCTATGTCTGATGGCTTGTTCTCGCCTTCACAACGCATGCGGTGCGTGGCTTGTTTTCTTTGTTTCTCCGGTTTCTTTCAAGTCACAGTATCAATATGAGGCCTCCCCTTTGAAGCCTGGCCTTGTGGGTCCTTCACTCACTTCCAGCAACCCTTCCTTGACCTCGAGCTCCCCTTCTTTCCATAGAGCGCCTGCAAGCCCCCAGCCCACACACTTGGCTCCCTTTTAATCCTCCAGCGACATATCTTTCTGGCCTTTGGCCGGCACACCTTTTTCCATCCTTAGCAGCAAGCCCTTTTGGCCTCCGGCCGGTACACTCCACTGGCCTTCAGCGGCACACACATATTGGCTCTCAGCGGCACACCTCATTCTGGCCCTCAGCGGTACACACACCGCCATCCCTGGCCGGCACACCCCTTGGCCGGTACACCCTTTTTTTTTGGTTTGCCTTCAGCGGTACGCTCCCCTGTTCAGCCCTTAGCGGTACACTCTTTTCAGCCCTCAGCGGCACACTCTCCAGCCCCCCCCCTTTTTAGCGGCACGCTCCTTGGCCAGCCCTAGTCCATGCCCCTTTGAGGCCTTCAGTCTGTCGTTTTCTTTTGCGTTTGTCGAGGCCCTATAAAGGTGTTGCTCCTCCGGGGGCCCACCTCCAGTTGTCGGGTTCTGCCACCTCATGTGGGCGCGTTCCCTGTATCTCCCTTACGCCCCGGGTCAAGGGGAGACGCTGCCGAATTTTTGTGAGAAGATAACAAAATAATTAAAAGAGACAAAAGGAGGCAACAAACGAGCAGAATAACCAATGAAACCTTCCAATTCATCAAATCACTGCCTGCACCACGACGAGAACTGAACCGAGCTAACTAACCACCCGGCAGCCCGAGCATCCGACCCGCAAGAAAAGAGATCGAACCGAACGAAGAGAACAAAACACGGGAGGAGTTTTATATAAAACCACACGAAAGTTAAGATAAGAAGAAAAGAAAAGCCTTAAAACAAATAATCAAAAACTGATCGAGCCTCCTTTGGATAGACTTCACACTCCAATGTATAGACTTATCCAGCGTATAGACTTGAGCCAGCCAACGTACAGACTTCATGATGGCCAGTGTATAGACTTGGACAGTGTATAGACTTCACACTCCAATGTATAGACTTATCCAGCGTATAGACTTGAGCCAGCCAACGTACAGACTTCATGATGGCCAGTGTATAGACTTGGGCAGTGTATAGACTTCACACCCCAATGTATAGACTTATCCAGCGTACATACTTTGGGCAGTGTATAGACTTCACACTCAGATGTATAGACTTGGCCAGTGTACAGACTTCGGGCCAGTCGACGTATAGACTTCAAATTGCAACGCGTAGACTTTGCTCCACTCTGCTCCAGTGTACGGACTTTGGGCTTGGCAACGTATAGACTTCGAGCCTGGGGAACGTATAGACTTTATATCACCCCCCTCCTTCACCGACACACTCTCCAGCGGTACGCCCCCTTTGGCCTCCAGCGGTACGCCCTTTGCAGCCCTCACCGGTACACCCCTTCGCCACCCAGCGGTACACCCAATACCCAGCGGTAGACTCCCGTCTCTCCTTCGCCGGCACACTACATGCATGCGTATATACATCACGATAAGGGCATCAACAATAGCAAATAAATCAATAAAAATCACGCTAATTGAAGGACTCCAAATGCGCAATATTGATCATAATAAAAGAGGCGGGAGGGGTGATAAAAAAAATAAATAACAAACCAATGATAATAATAAGAATAATCATGCATAGAAGAAGAGAAATCATCCCGGACAAAGGCACGAATAAATAGTAAACATTGAATCAGAAATCCCAGAAGATATAACTAAGAAAGCCCCAGATAAAAGACGCTAACATCCACACTGCAGCCCTCTCTCTCTCCGGGACCCGGGGCAAAAGGGAATAACGACGCTGCCCTTTCAGGTCAAGCTTGAGTCTCGGGAATTCCCCCGACATGGTCGGGCTTTGATCTAACCTCGGGCCGACACCCTAATCGGACCGGATTTGTTTTCTCGTTCCGGATACCTCCCGAATCTTCATTAAAAATTGCCGCATGCTCGGCAGACATCGGAAGGGATCTACCTCGATTTTCTCATTGTGGCGCCGCCACGGACTTGTGTCCGAATACAAAAGGTCTACGAGTAGCCGACACGGCCGACAGTTTATGGCCTTAATACAACTTTCAGTGTGACCCATCCCTATCTCTCTCGCATAATTAGTGTTACTCCTTTCGGCCGCGGGGCCTCTAATTTCGGTAATTAATCAAGGGTATTCCCTCGTATGAGGGATGTAAATGACGTCGTGACCTTTATGGCGCGACGGGATTCGGTCCCGACACGAACCACACAATCGTCTGACGAAGTCAGATTCTAGCACACCATGGGCTCTTCGGAGCCCGAATAAATTGTCACCCCGGTGACTGGCACGCCCACGCACTTAATAAACCAACGAACGAACCAGATAATTGTTAAATAAAAAGTGCATCCACAGGACCCTAGCGCGACATTCCCTGTCGCGCTAGGTATCCCTAGCGCGATCTGGCTGTTGTTGGGTGTTCCCCTTGGGCCGTGTGTGCGTCCCGGGCACCCCGCGGAGTTCCGTGACCGTGTCTTTGGTGTCCGGAAGTCCCGTTCGCCATGGTCATGCGTTTGGCCGTGGGCGGTGCGTCCGTTTCTTTTCCGACCGTGGTCACCGTGCGATGGTGATGGTACGTGGGATAGCCCCCGTACTTCGTCACGTTCGGACGTCATTTTCCGTTGACTTAAGAGTCTACTCCTTTGTGACCCTCCACTAGTCGTAGCCCACCAGTACGAGGTGCTGGTCTCACCTGGGAGTGGTGTACGGGCACCCACCTTTCGAGACGGTTTGTGGACCGGTCACCGTAGGCCCCTCGTCGGTAGCCAGAGTCCGGCTACGGGGGAAAACCGGTCAGAGAGCCAGACCTAGTGACGCGTGGTCTGTGTGTGCACACGTGGTTGGTGGCAGTTGGACCCACGTCGACGGGCGTGACCCCAGCTAGTTACTTGTTTGTGGTTACTTGTACGGTGTCTGCGCCTCGGGTAGGACCTACCACGTCAGGCGGTTCACCTGCGGTGCGGTGTAAGACGTCAGGGGACGCTACCGGCTGTGCTTCTAGTGGGTGGTACTCCTGTCGAGTACGGAGTGACAGACTGTCAGTCTTGTGTTTCTGACCTTCGGGTTTTGGCGGTTCGACCGTTGGTTTCGGTCTTCTCGTACCGTGGCACGTGTGTCGGTTTGCGTGCCGTAGGGTCTAGTTCTGTAGAGTACAAGGCTTTCCTTTCCGAGGTACTTTTCTACCGCTAGCGTAGTGGTTTCTCGTTTTACGAGGTAGGGTTCGAGTGATCCCTACTGAGTCTTGTTCCGAGACTCATTCCCTGCGTGTTTTCACCGTGTTTCAGGTGAGACGCCACCTTCGGGGAGCGCGTCAGGAGCGCAGCGTGGTGCGGGTGCCCAGAGGTAGTGCCAGAGGTCAGAGCCGGGGTATGCCCCGTGTAGCTGTACTTTTCTTTCTTGTCACTGTACTAGTCGTGGACTACTGTTGTTGTTATTGTCATTTTATTGTGGACCATGTAAAATGTTAATTTATTTCCTGCTTAATATTATAACTGTTTAATTTCTGCAATTATTTATGATGATCGTGTAGTTTCCACACCATCCTTTTAACCCTTCCGAGTCTTCGGGCTCGTGGGTGGCGGTGCGAGTCTCGGGTTATCGGGCCTTCCCGGTAATCGGATTCTCGGGTCGTCACAGCTGGTATCAGAGCACGGTTGTGGAATTACATGAGAATCGTAGGTAATTGTAGTGGTCCACTAGTCCACAGCGATGATGTACAGGTGACACTGGCATTGGGCACCGCGTGTTTATTTTGACCTTGCCGTTTTCGTGTTTTCTGTCTTGTGCTTCAGGAGCGAGTATGGCGCCGAGGAGGAGCTCTCGCTCTCAGCAGGGGCAGTCGGCTGGAGGTCAGGAGATCCAGCAGGGGGTCCAGAGGGACCAGGAGGAGCTTAGCAGAGCGCCACCAGGGGCTACTGAGGCAGCGGATCCGGTGAGAGTTCCGGGGGCCGAGGATTTCTTCCGAGGCATGTATCAGCTTATGTCTCAGCAGTTCGGCGGAGAGGCTGGTGAGGGCTCGTCAGTCAGGGGTGGGCCAGGCCGAGCAGTGAGGGACTTCATGCAGTTCCATCCACCTTATTTTAGCGTCCAGGCAGACCCTGATGCGGCTCGTGATTGGCTTGGTGAGATGGAGCCGGCGTTCAGCTCAGCGAGGAGTGCTGCCGAGGATAGAGTTGGGTTGGCCTCCAACCAGTTGCAGGGTACGGCTCGGAGGTGGTGGTCTTCCGAGTGGAAGACATCCTTTCAGCTTCGTCCACTTGAGCAGGTCGAGTGGGATGACTTTGTTAGTGCTTTCGAGCGTACGTACTGTCCAGATGTTATTGCTACGCAGCGGATGCGGGAGTTTCTGGAGCTGGTGCAGGGCGACATGTCCGTGTTGCAGTACAGGGCCCGATTTGTCGAGCTGGGTCGGTACGCACCTAATATCATGGAGCATGAGAGGGTGAGGACAGCGCAGTTCGTGCAGGGCTTGAGGCTAGAGCTGAGGCACCATTTGATCGCTAATGGGGCCACTGATCTTGAGACAACGTCTCGTGTTGCGATTTCTTTGGAGATGGATATGCAGAGGATTCGAGGACCGATCAGCCAGGGGCAGTCCTTGTCAGGTCGCAGCCATCAGTCGGCCACTCAGCAGCAGGGTTTCTTCCAGTCTGCGTCAGGGGGTTCAGGAGTACCGGCATCGGCAGCTTCGGTGGCAGGATCTGTGTCTTTCGGCTCGAAGGTCAAGAAGTTCTTGAAGAAGAGTTTCCGCAAGAAGCACAAGGATCAGGGACAGGCTTCATCGGGCAGTGTACAGCAGCCGGTTCCTTTACAGCGTTAGGGATCAGTGGGTGGATCGCGAGGACCTTGTCCACGGTGTGGTGGGACCCACCCAGGCAGGCAGTGCACGACGCCGATCATCTATTTTCGGTGTGACCAGCCAGGGCACATGGCGCGTGACTGTCCCCAGAGGCCGCCGCAGCAGCAGGCTCCCTAGCAGCAGAGGCAGCAGCAGCAGCAGGGACAGTATCCGCCGCTACCCAGGTCAGCCAGTGTGGGAGGCAGGCAGAGGGCTCGAGGCCAGATCACGCACTTGACCAGGGCAGAGGCAGTGGCGTCGCAGCTCGTGGAAGGTACCGTTCAGATTTTGGGTTGTGCGGCTCGGGTTTTGTTCGATTCTGGCGCGTCTCATTCGTTTATTTCGGAGGATTTCACGTCGAGCGTCGAGGAGCTGGTGACCCAGTTATCCTGTGATTTGGCAGTGGAGTTGCCTTCGGGTGACTTTATGGTCACTCCGTATTACTTCGATCAGGTTCCGGTGTGGATCGATGGGCGGAGTATGCCAGGCAGGTTGTATGCGTTGCATCTTCGGGATTACGATGTGATTCTAGGCATGGATTGGCTCGAGACTCATGGAGCGGTGGTGGATTGTGGGATGAAGAGGGTCTACTTCCAGCATCCGAGCAAGAGGACCTTCTATTTCCAAGGTATCCGTTCCACCTCTTCCCAATTCCTTATCTCTGCTATTCGAGCCCGTCGATTGCTTGATTCTGGTTGTCAGGGTTTTCTCGCGTCCGTGGTTGTGTCTGATCGGATGGAGCCGAATGTCGAGGACATTCCGGTGGTGTGCGAGTTTCCCGACGTGTTTCCCGAGGAGTTGCCTGGATTACCTCCCCAGTGGGAGATCGATTTCGTGATCGAGGTTGTGCCTGGTACGGGACCTTTGGCGAAGGCTCCCTACCGTATGGCCCCCGCTGAGTTGAGGGAGTTGAGGGCACCGTTACAGGAACTGTTGGCCAAGGGGTACATTCATCCGAGTTTTTCCCCTTGGGATGCGCCTGTGTTGTTTGTGAAGAAGAAGGACGGTAGTCTGCGGCTGTGCATTGACTATCGGCAGCTGAATGAAGTGACCATTAAGAACAAGTATCCGTTGCCGCGGATCGATGATTTGTTTGACCAGCTTCAGTCTGCGCGAGTGTTCTCACGGATTGATTTGCGGTCAGGTTACTATCAGCTGAGAATTCACGAGTCCGATGTGGAGAAGACTGCATTCAGTTCGAGGTACGGGCATTATGAGTTTTTGGTGATGCCGTTCGGGCTCACCAATGCCCCAGCAGCCTTTATGGACTTGATGCAGAGGGTGTTTCATCCGTATTTGGACCAGTTCGTGGTCATCTTCGTGGATGACATCCTTGTTTATTCGCGGTCTGCTGAGGAGCACGCGTACCATTTGGGTGTGGTGCTGCAGACGTTGCGAGGTCACCAGTTGTTTGCGAAGCTCAGCAAGTGCGAGTTTTGGCTCAGTGAGGTGCACTTTCTGGGGCACGTGATTTCTGGTGATGGCATTTCCGTGGACCCCACCAAGGTCGAGGCAGTAATGCAATGGCCGAGGCCGAGGTCGGTGACGGAGATCCGGAGTTTCTTGGGGCTTGCGGGTTATTATCGCCGGTTTATCCAGGATTTTTCTCGCATTGTGACCCCGATGACTAGGCTCACGCGGAAGGATGTGCCTTTCGTCTGGTCTGAGGAGTGTGAGCAGAGCTTCAGGGAACTGAAGAGATTGCTCACCTCGGCTCCGGTATTGGTTTTGCCTTCTGGATCAGGAGGTTTCGTGGTGTGTACAGATGCTTCCGGCGTTGGATTGGGTGTTGTTTTGATGTAGCATGGTAGAGTGGTGGCTTATGCATCTCGGCAGCAAAAGCCCCACGAGGAGAACTACCCTACCCATGACCTTGAGCTGGCGGCGGTAATCTTCGCACTGAAGATCTGGAGGCATTATCTGTACGGTGAGAAGTTCGAGGTGTTCACTGACCATCAGAGTTTGAGGTATGTGTTTGTGGACACCAAAAAATTGCACACCAAACACCCTGCTCAGCCCAGCATCAACAACGGCGCCGAGTGAAGAACCCCCGGAGAGATTGGTCATCCAGACGCCCCCACATATGCACACTACCGTGGAGCCGTCCCCGGAGCCACGACAGCAAAGAGAAACCAACCCTCGGGAAGCTCACAATCCGCAGCCCCCGAAGAAAATCAAACGAATCATAACGCGTGCTCAAAACGGGCCCAAGTCAAGCCTCAGCGGCACACCCCAGGAGGGTCTTCAGCGGCACACCCCCTGGGTGTTCAGCGGCACAACCCTTTGGCCTTCAGCGGCACGCCCTTTGGGCCTTCAGCGGCACGCCCTTTGGGCCTTCAGCACTACGCCCAGCCTGGGCTTCAGCGGCACGGCCCCCAGGGTATTCAGCGGCACACCCTTCAGGCCATTCAGCGGCACGCCCACAAAGCCTTCAGCGGCACGCCCGTTTGGCCCCTCAGCGTCACAGCCCCTGGCCTCAGCGGCACGCCCCATGGGCTTTCAGCGGCACGCCCATTCGGGCCCCCAGCGGTATGCCCTTTTGGCTCCCCCGCGGCACGCTTGTTCAGCCCGCCAGCGGCACAGCGTGAAGCATCTTCAACGGAGCCCATGCCCTACAGATCCTTGGCACGCAGTGGGCCGTCTGAGGTGTCGCCTGGGGAGAGGGCCACGCTGCCTATCCCCCTGCCACCCAGGACAATGGGGTCAACCCCCATTCAATACCCATCGAATCGTTCCGGCCTTTGGACGCTCACCGTGGCGGGGGTATAAGACCCCTCTTCGTCGCTGCAAACGGGGACGGAGGGACAGAAGAGGGCAACAGATACACCCACACCCAGAGAGAAGAGAAGAGGAGAAGAGAAGAAGAAGAAGAGAAGAAGAAAAGAAGAAGAGGAGGGGAGGCTCCCCCCCGGCTACTCCGTCCATCGCCGTCCGCGTGAAGAGAAGAAGAGGAAGAGAAGAAGAGAAGAAAAAGAGGAGGGGAGGCCCCCCCCTCGCTACTCCATCTGCCGCCGTCCGTGCGAAGGGAAGAAGAAGAAGTGAAGAAGAGGAGAAGAGGAGGAGGGGAGGCTGCCCCCCCCCTTTTGCTGTTCCATCCTCCGCCGTCCACGCAAAGAGAAGAAGGGAAAAGGAAAGGAGGGGAAGAAGGAGAAGAGAAGAAGAGGGAAGAGAGGAAGAGAGGGAAGAGGGCCTGCTGCCCCTTCACCTCCCCGCTGCCGCATCTTCCCATTTGCCTGAGGGGAGACGCCCTTCCGTCTCTCCTTGGACACCCAGGCCCAACACCCCTTGAGCCTCTCTCCCTCCTCCTGCCAAGATGTCCTTCGGCCTAGCCAATCAACATCCCCGGTACACTTTTCTCGGCCCTCAGTGGCACACTCCTTTGGCCCTCAGCGGCACACTTCCTTTGGCCCTCAGCGGTACACCCTTTTTGATCCTCAGCGGCACACCCAATGGCCCTTGGCCGGCACACCATCTAGGCCCCCAGCGGCACACCTCTTGGCCAAGCCCTAGCCCGTTGTTTGCCTTCGTGTTTTCCGAGATTTTATAAAGGTGTTGCTGCCTCCGGGCGCCCACCTCCAGTTGTCGGGTTCCGTCACTCCATGTGGGCGCGTTCCCTTTATCTCCCTTACGCCCCGGGTCAAGGGGAAATGCTGCCGAATTTTTGTGAGAAAATAACAAAATATTAAAGGACGTAAAAGGAAGCAATAAACGAGCAAAATAATTAATGATGAAACCTTCCAACTGATCAAGTCACTGCCGGCACCACGACAAGAGCTGGACCGATTGACAGCTCGGCTGACCGAACTTCCGACTTATGGCAAAGAGGCCGAACAGAACAAAATCAAGGAGAAGTTTATATAAAACTACGTTAAAAAAAAATCAATCAAATTAAGAAGAAAAGAAAAGCCTTAAAATAAATAATTGAAGACCGACTGAACCTCCACCACTACGCCCTGATTGGTCATTCGACGATGCACTCTAATCATCTTTCAGTGGCATGCTCATCCAACTCCTTCGCCGGCACACTCCTCCCAGCCGTCAACGGCACGCTTCGAAGCCCCCTCTCCGGTACACTACCTCTTCCCTCCAACAGCCTTTCGCCGGCACACTTTTCCTAGCTTTCAGCGGCACACCCCTTAGACCCCTCAGCGGTACACTCCTACTGCCCTCAGCGGCACACCCCCATTGGCCTTCAACGGTACACCCTTTTGACCCCAGCGGTACGCCCCTTTGGCCCTCAGCGGTACACTCCCAACCCCCAGCGGTACGCCCCCTTTGGCCCTCAGCGGTACACTCCCAACCCCTAGCGGTACGCCCCTTTGGCCCTCAGCGGTACACCCCCATTGGCCCTCAGCGGTACACTCCCAACCCTCAGCGGTACACTCCCAATCCTCAGCGGCACACCCAAAAAAAAATAATGATATTAATAAGGATAATAAGCTAAAAGAAAACATAATAAATAAACAAATAATGATACAGAGCTTAAATAACGATAATAGCAACAAACTCAAAAGAAAATAGAGAAATAATAGAAAACAATAATGTTAAATAAAATAATAAATGATAATAAACCCAATAAAGTGGATAAATAAATAAGAATGATAAAGAAATAAGTAATAATGATAATAAGTTTAAAAGAAACAATAACAACGATAAATAGATAAATAAATGATAACCCAGGATAAATAATAACGACAAACTTAACTAAAAAAAGAAAACGCCAAGCAAACGAATGATAATATAAATGAACAAAAATAATAATAAACCTAATAATAACAATATTAAATGAATAAATCACAAGAAGAAATGAATAAACGATAATAAAGAATTCACCCAAATGTATCTATAAATTAACAAATGGTAATGATAACACTTCTTAAATAATAATAAGACAATGACACCCGCTTCGCAGCCTCGTCTCTCCCGTGACCCGGTGCTGAAGGAACAACAATACCGCCCCTACGAGTTGGGCATGAGCCTAGGGAATCATCTCAAAATGGCCATAGCCTGACTTCGCCTCGGGCTGACATTCCGATTAAACCAGACTCGTTTCTCCGGCCGGATTCCTTCCGAGCCGCTACTGAAATTGCCGCATGTTCGGCAGACATTTGAACGGGTTCACGTCGATTCCCGCCGAGTTCTTAATACGGACCCATGTCCGAACATGAAAAGGCCCGTGAGCGACTTTCAAAGCCGGTGGCTCATACCCCAACATGGTTGTGAGCCGGCATTGCCCTGGGCCAATAGCTCACCAATTCCGACCCGTTCCTATCGGGATTTGCTCCCGCTCTTTCATTGAAATTGCCGTAAACTCGGCATACATTGGTACGGGGTTGCGTCCACCCCCGTCACGCTCTCAATACGGGCCCTTGCCCGAACATGGAAAGGTTCGCAAGTGACCGACAGAATCGGAATAGAACGAGACGGCTCTCGCCACCCCTGGACTCCTCCCTTGGGAATATCAATAAGACCTCCGTGGGCCATATTTAGACCTCGGGCCCGTCCCGATCATGGTCATCGTCTGGCTCATATCTCTGGTCTACAGCCTGTTCCTCTCGAACACGTTTTCAGTTCCGAAGCCTAGTCCCGGGACTTTTCCCCGTTGCCCTCCGACACCAGAAATATTAACGCTGCCCACGCGAGCCCCGTTTGGATCACGGGAGGCGCCCCCGGCATGGTCCCGACTCGATCTCTCACCGGGCCAATAGATTCACGGGTTTCCGGATAGAATAGCCGAGATTCAATCGAACGTTTTCAGTGTCTCGGAATAATAAAACTTGCCGTGTCCCGGCACACATACATTCTCGGTCTTTCTACGACGATTACGATATTCCCAATATCGGACACCCGTCCGAACATTAAACGGTCTCCTGAATGACCGACACGTTTAGAACGCCCGCTTCTCCGGACATAGGGCTTTTCAGCCGATTCAAGGGATATTCCCTCGACGCCCCCTTGGCACCGAAAATATCAATGACGCTCATACAAGTCTTGTTTCGACCGCGGGGGGCCCACCGCAGTATGGTCGCAGCTTGCTCTTGCACCGGGCCAACAGATTTACCGGTTTTCGACCGCTTCAGCCAAGGTTTAGCCGAATGTTTTCCGTTCTTCTGAACAATAAATTGCCATATACTGGCATACATACGCTCCAGTTTTCCCGCGACAACCGCGATTTTATCGAGCCGGACATTCGTCCGAACATTAAATGGTCAACACATGACCGACATGACCGCGAATGGTTTTCTTCTCGCCCTCGTGTGAGGATTTCAATGCCGCGTAATAGACCTTTCATGCAATTAATTTCTTGGCCATGAGGCCCTGAATCTCGGTGATTAATCAAGGGTGTTCCCTCGTATGGGGGATGTAAATGACGCCGTGACCTTTATGGCGCGGCGGGTTTTGGTCCCGACACGAACCACACAATCGACTGACGAAGTCAGATCGAGCGCACCATGGGCTCTTCGGAGCCCGAATAAATTGTCACCTCGGTGACTGGCACGCCCACACACTTAATAAACCAATAAAAGAGCACAATAAACAAATAACCAAAATGGATAAAAAAAAAGGTGCGTCCACAAGTCTGGCACGCCCGGTGGGACCAAACCACCCTTCATCTCTTCGCCGAGATTCAGGGCCTCATGACCCCCTAATAAACGATGTTTGCCTGCTTTGATGAACTGCAGGTGTTGTCTTCGCCAGCCCTATGGGGAGAAAATCCAGACTCGATGCAGCTGCCTTCGCGGCCTCGAGGACGCTGCTTCGAAGCATATGCAACTTCCATGAATCATGGGGGCTGTTATAAAAAAAGAAAAGAGAAGAGAAAGAGCAGAGAAGGGAGGGGGAAATCAAGCCCCCGTTTCCCTCAAGAAGAAAGAGAAGAAAAGAAGAAAAGAAGAAAGAAGAAGAGAAAAAAGAGAGAGAGAAGAAAAAAAAAGAAGAAAAAGGAATTGGCAAGAAGGGTTGTGCGACCACGTCCGTCGAGACCCGTGCTGAACAAAGATTACCGCTGTGGGGTTGATGCGGTGGAGCGAACCACTCATCCCCTCCCTGAGGGGGTGAGCGCTCTCCTGCACCTCCACCCTGGTCAATCATACAAAAAGAAGAGAAGATGAGAAGGGACAAAAAAAAAGAAGAGAAAGAAAAGAAGAAGAAAAAAAAAGAGAGAAGAAAGAAAGCAAAAAGAAAATAAGAAAAGTTGGCCAGCATCGCCAACCAAAAGAGCAAGAAGAAACCCGGCGTCCCGCCCGACTCTAGGAGGCTCCGAGTCTGTGGTGTAATGACCCGGCCTGTCCCTCCTTCCTGCTGCCTCCATCCGATACAAAACGGCCCCCGAGTGGCTGTTAAAAGACCCAGCGAGTCACAATTGTAGCTTGGTGAATAGTTGCCCGCTGCGGGGAATGCTTTATAGCAATGTGGCCAAGCACGGCCGCCACTTCCGAAGAGAGCATGCACATACCCCGCCATGGGGGATGGGAAGAAGATATATACCCTGCTATGGGGGCATAGGAGGCAAAAAAAAAAGAAGAGGAGAAATACACCCCATTACCAGGGGCACATGAAGAGAATCCGCCCTAGCTGAGGGGCACACAAAGCAAAAGCTACACCCCGGCTTCGGGGCATTTGAAGAAGTGAATCCGTCCCGACCTGGGGACGTAAGAAGAAATAGAACTGCACCCCAGCTTAGGGGCATTTGAAGGGGAAATACACCTCGATATGGGGGCACCTGAAGCAAAAGACATACCCCACCATGGGGGGACATAAGAAGAAAAGAATTCACCCCGGCCTGGGGACACTTGAAGAAAGAAGCACATCCCGCCACGGGGGCATATGAAGAGAACTCCTCCCGCCTCGGGAGTATAAGAAAGAGACGAATACACCCTGGTCCGGGGGCTTTTGAAGAAACAACACACACCCCCCATGGGAGACAAAGCTACACCCCGACCCGGGGACACATGCAGAGCATCCACCCCGCTCAGGGGGCACAAAAAAATACGCTACGCCCCTGGCGCATAAGAAACAGAAGCATCTACCCTGATCCGGGGCACAGAAACGAAGAGACATGCATCCCGATCTGGGAGCATAAGAAGAAAGATATACTCCGCCCAAGCGGCATTTGAAGAAACAACATACCCTGCTTCCGGGGCACAGAAGCTGTAAAGAGATACACCCCGGCCTCAGGGGGGCATAAGAAGCAAAAGATACACCCCCGTACCAGGGGCATATGAAGAAGAAGCATACCTCGCCTCGAGGGCCTAGAAGCTATGAAGAACACGTCCCGGCTCAGGGGCATATGAAGAGAAGTCCACCCTGGCTTAGGGGCATATGAAGAAGAAACATACCCCGCCTGGGGGCATAGAAGCCGTGAAAAGTACACCCCGGCCTAGGGGGACATTTGAAGAGAGCTACACCCCGTACTAGGGGCATATGAAGAAGAAACATACCTCGCTTCGAGGGCCTAGAAGCTATATAGAGCACGCCGAGAAGTCCACCCTGGCTTAGGGGTATCTAAAGAAGAAACATCCCCCGACTTGGGGGCATCTGAAGAGAGCTACACCCCGCCTAGGGGGCATTAAAAAAATAATAATAACACACCCTGGTCTTGGGACATAGAAGCCAAGAAATATACACCCCGCCTGGGGGACAGAAGCAAAGAGGCAAAACACACCCCTCGAGGGGGGATGCATACCAAGTGAAGCTACACCCCAACCTGGGGGCACATTAAGAGAAATACACTCCAACATGAAAGCACTAGTGAGAAAAGAAGAGCAGAATAAAAAAAAAGACACATGAGGCAGACGTGGTCACTGAACCCGCCTCTTTACACAGAAGAAGAGAAGAAGAAAAAAGAGCAATTATGAGGCGAACACGGTCTTTGCACCCGCCTCTCCACACAAAAGAAGAGAAGAAAAGGAAAGAAGAGGCACATGAGGCAGACGTGGTCTTCGAGCCCGCCTCTTCACACAAGAAAAGAAGGAAGAGCAGAATCAAAAGAATGGACATGAGGTAGATGTGGTCCTCGGGTCCACCTCATCACGCAAAAAAAAGAGAAGAAAAAAAAAGAGACACGAGGCAAACACGGTCTTCGTACCTGCCTCCCTACAAAAGAAGAAGAGAAGAAAAAAAAAAGATATGAGACAAACATGGTCTTCGTACCTGCCTCCCTCAATAAAAGAGGAAGAAAAAAAAAGAAAAGAACAATCATGGGGCGAACATGGTCCTTGCACCTGTCTCCCCACAAAAGAAAAGAAGAAAAAAAAAAGACATGAGGCAGCCGTGGTCCCCGAGCCCGTCTCATCACACAAAAGAAGAGAAGAAAAGGAAAAGAAGACATATGAGGCAGACGTGGTCCTCGAGCCCACCTCATTACATAAAAGAAGAAGAGAAGAAAAAAAAAGAGACATGAGGCGAGCATGGTCCCTGCACCCGCCTCTCTACACAAAAGAAGAAGAGAAGAAAAGAAAGAAATGATCACGAGGCAAACATGGTCCTTGCACCTGCCTCTCCATAAAAAAGGAAGAGAAGAAGAGAAAGAGCAATCATGAGGCAAACATGGTCTCTGCACCTGCCTCTCTATAAAAGAAGAATAGAAGAGAAAAAAAGAGACATGAGGCGAACATGGTCCCTGCACCTGCCTCTCCATAAAAGAAGAATAGAAGAAGAGTCACGAGGCAGACGCGGTCTTCGCACCCGCCTCTCTACACAAAAGAAGAAGAGAAGAAAAGAAAGAAATGATCACGAGGCAAACATGGTCCTTGCACCTGCCTCTCCATAAAAGAAGAAGAGAAGAAGAGAAAGAGCAATCATGAGGCAAACATGGTCTCTGCACCTGCCTCTCTACAAAAGAAGAATAGAAGAAAAAAAAAAGAGATGAGGCGAACATGGTCTCTGCACCTGCCTCTCTACAAAAGAAGAGAAGAAAAGAAAGAAAAGACATATGAGGCAGACATGGTCCTTGCACCCGCCTCTCCACAAAAGAAGAAAAAAAAGACACATGAGGCAGACGTGGTCACTGAACCTGCCTCTTTACACAGAAGAAGAGAAGAAGAAAAAAGAGCAATTATGAGGCGAGCACGGTCTTTGCACCCGTCTCTCCACACAAAAGAAGAGAAGAAGAGAAAGAACAGCAGCGAGGCAAACATGGTCTTTGTACCCGCCTCTTCAAAAAATCTTTATGAGGTAAACTTCTACCTCCGACCTCCAACCATCAAACAAATAGAAACCAATCAGCATTCCGCCGACGGGGCGTTAAATCGACTAGACCTTCCGCCGACGGGGCGTTAAACCGACTAGACCTCCTACCGACGGGGCGTTAAACCGACTAGACCTTCCGCCGGCGGGGCGTTAAACCGACTAGACCTTCCGCCGACGGGGCGTTAAACCGACTAGACCTTCTGCCGACGGGGCGTTAAATCGACTAGACCTCCTGCCGACAGGGCGTTAAACCGACTAGACCTTCCGCCGATGGGGCGTTAAACCGACTAGACCTTCCGCCGACGGGGCGTTAAACCGACTAGACCTTCCACCGGTGGGGCGTTAAATCGACTAGACCTTCCGCCGACGGAGCGTTGAACCGACTAGACTTTTCACCGACGGGGCGTTAAACCGACCAACCCTAATCATCGGCTCCTAGCCGACAGCTACCTCATTATCGGCCTTCGGGTCGACAGCTATCTCATCATCGGCTCCTAGCCGACAGCTACCTAATCATCGGCTCCTAGCCGACAGCTACCTCATCATCGACTCCCAGCCGACAGCTACCTAATCATCGGCGCCTAGCCGACAGCTACCTCATTATCAGCCTTCCGGTCGACAGCAATCTCATCATTGGCCTCTGAGCCGACAGCTGCAACCGACCAACCCTAATCATCGGCTCCTAGCCGACAGCTACCTCATTATCGGCCTTCGGGTCGACAGCTATCTCATCATCGGCTCCTAGCCGACAGCTACCTAATCATCGGCTCCTAGCCGACAGCTACCTAATCATCGGCTCCTAGCCGACAGCTACCTCATCATCGGCTCCCAGCCGACAGCTACCTAATCATCGGCGCCTAGCCGACAGCTACCTCATTATCGGCCTTCGGGTCGACAGCTATCTCATCATTGGCCTCTGAGCCGACAGCTGCCTCATCATTGGCTCCTAGCCGACAGCTATCTCATCATTGGCACCCCAGCCGACAGCTGCCCAGTCAAGAGAATAAACCTTTCGCTTTGGTCCGGACTCTCCCCCGACCAGAGAACAAAAGAGACCCTTCTCCTCGACTCTCACGTCCCACTACCCAACGCCCCTCTGCAGGGCCATTTCGGCCGGGGCCCACTAGCAGGATTAATCCACCCGTCCCACTACGCTCTCCGATATCTTTTGGCTTCGCAGCCGACTTCTAACATCCCTCGGCTCTTGCAGCCTGCTTCCCAGAATTCAGCCTTCATGGCCTGCTTCCCAGAATTTGGCCTTCACGGCCCGCTTCCCATAATTTCGGCTCTTACAGCCTGCTTCCCAATATCCTTGGCTCTTGCAGCCTGCTTCCCAGAATTCGGTCTTCATGGCCTGCTTCCCAGTATTCGGCCTTCACGGCCCGCTTCCCATAACTTCGGCTCCTGCAGCCTGCTTCCCATAATTTAGCTCTCGCAACCCGCTCTTCTCGACTTTTGGCTATTGTGGCCTACTTCCAATATCAACTTCAGGTTCTATAGCCCGCTTCCCTAATATCCTTTCAGCCCTTTTGCGGTCTGCCTCCCTAATATCTTTACTACCACTACACTTATACATAACAACAATATTTTCTTATGAAAAACAAACAAACAAAAACACACAGAAAAACAAACAAACAAACAAACACATACGCAAAAAAAAAAAACAAACAACAAATAACCAAAAAAAAATAAAACAACAAGACAACAACGCCAAAAAAAAAATAAAACAAAACAAAAAAGGAAGAAAATTGAAACAAAAAGAAAAAGAGAATGCATGATTGCCCTGCTTGCGTGGTTGCTTAATATAGAATAATACACCTCCTTGGAATTTTCTAGGACCGTGTTTCTTTGCTAAATAATATCGCCCTAATTCCGGATGCACGCACGTCGCGGCGCACGCTCGAAGGGAACCCAATTATGGCAGGTGCACACGTCAAGGGGAAGAGTCATGGCTGAATCGCTAAGCCCAGCTCACAAAATAAACCCGGGGCAACGCTCCCACACTTCGCACTTAATGTGTCCAAAAGCCTTCAACTATAGGGATTGCCCGAATTTCTTTTAGCACTCTACGGAGACTTGAATTCCTGCACTCGCGTGAAAGGTAATCGTGAGGAAAAAGCTGCCTACCCCCACTGTTAAAAAAAAAGAAGAGAAAAAAAAAGAGAGAAAAAAAAAGGGAAGAGAGAGAGAAACGTGAATCCAAGTAGCCGGGAATCCCCATTGAGACACATGAGGAGACTCGCGCGAAACGGTGAAGCGAATTATAATAAAGATGAATCCTAGTAGCTGGGAATCCCCATTGAGACACATGAGGAGACTCGCGCCGAACGGTGAAATCCGCTACAAAATAAACAGATGGGGGCTGTGTGAAGCTACCGAAAGTCGAAAACCTGGAACTAATGTGTAGGCGCTAGAGTGATACTCGAGTGTCACCAGGAAAGCCTGCATATCCCTATGGTTAGGGCCCTTTGTTCACACATTTGCACTGCCACACCACAGAGAATTGCCTCGGGTGAAATGCGTGAATTTAGGCTATGCATGCAAGACATGCGATATCCTCTTGACAGGCGCACCACCCATCAGTTGTGCCCTGTGGCCCGCGCCGCGTCTACGAATTATGGGCAATGTCCCTATCCTATCCCCTATAGAGGAGCTACCTTACTTATATTTATGTTATGCCTACTAATGAATGCTTGCATGATTAAAAAGAAAAAAAGAAAAAAAATGATGATAAATATATATAAAAAATAACAACAACAACAACAAAAAATATAACAAAAAAAAACAAACAAACAACATAAAAAAAATAACAATAATGAAAATAATAAAATAACAAGAATGTGCGTATGCAATAAACTCAACTTTGGCTATTACAGCCTACTTTCCCAGCTCCGGCTCGTAGAGCCCAATATCGGCCACCTTAGCCTACCTCTTGCCCTCGCGGCCCATTAATCTCCCAACTTCGGCTCCCGCAGCCTGCTTCCAGCCACGGCTATTTTGGCCTCCCTCATCGGCCTTCGGGTCGACATCTTTCCAATTATTGGCTCCCATGCCAATAGCTTTTCAATCATCGACCTTCGGGTCGACAGCTTTTCAATTATTGGCTCCCATGCCAACAGCTTTCAATCATCGGCCCCTGAGCCGACAGCTTTCAGTCATCGACCTTCGGGTCGACAGCTTTTCAATTATTGGCTCCCATGCCAACAGCTTTCTAATTATTGGCTCCCATGCCAACAGCTTTTCAATCATCGACCTTCGGGTCGACAGCTTTTCAATTATTGGCTCCCATGCCAATAGCTTTCAATCATCGGCCCCTGAGCCGACAGCTTTCAGTCATCGACCTTCGGGTCGACAGCTTTCACTTGTCGGCTCCCACGCCAACAGCTTTCAATCATCGGCCGCCGTGCCAACAGCTCTTATATCATTGGCATCCACGCCAGCAGCCACCTGGAGTTGTTCAAAAAAAAAGAGAAGAAAAAAAAAGAGAAGAAGAAGAAAAAAAAAGAAAAAAAAGAAGAGAGACAAAACAACAACAAAAGAACCAAAAAAAAAGAGAGATGACAAAAGGAGAAGAGAAGGAAAAGAAGAGAAGAAGAGAAGAGAGAGAAGAAAAGAAAGAGAAAGAGACCAAGAGAATAGCAGACCAGGCCAGCTCCCGACGCCCTATCGGCACAGGCGAAGAGACAAAGAGACAACAGACCATGCCAGCTCCCGACACCCTGTCGGCACTGGCGAAGAGACAAAGAGAACAACAGACCAGACCAGCTCCCGACACCCTGTCGGCACTGGCGAAGAGACCAAGAGAACAACAGACCAGGCCAGCTCCCGACGCCTTGTCGGCATTGGCAAAGAGACAAAGAGACAACAGACCAGGCCAGCTCCCGACACCCTGTCGGCGCTGGCGAAGAGACAAAGAGAACAACAGACCAGGCCAGCTCCCGACGCCCTATCGGCACTGGCGAAGAGACCAAGAGACCAACAGACCAGGCCAGTCCCCGACACCCTGTCGGCGCTGGCGAAGAGACCAAGAGAACAACAGACCAGGCCAGCTCCCGACACCCTGTCGGCACTGGCGAAGAGACAACAGACCAGGCCAGCTCCCGACACCCTGTCGGCGCTGGCGAAGAGACCAAGAGAACAACAGACCATGCCAGCTCCCGACACCCTGTCGGCACTGGCGAAGAGACAAAGAGACAACAGACCAGGCCAGCTCCCGACACCCTGTCGGCACAGGCGAAGAGACAAAGAGACAACAGACCAGGCCAGCTCCCGACACCCTGTCGGCACTGACGAAGAGACCAAGAGACCAACAAACCGGGTCAGTTCCCGGCACCTTGCCGGCACGGACAAAGAGAAGAAAAGACAAACAGACCATGGCGGCTCCCGACGCCCTGTCGGTGATGATGAAAAAGAGAAGAAGAGACCAACATGCTACGGCAGCTCCTGACGCACTGTCAGCACTAACGAAGAGAAAAAGAGACCAACAAGTCAAGTCGGCTTCTGACACCCCGTCGGCATCGACGAAGAGAAAAGAGACAAGTACACCCACGGGCACTGCCCGGCTCATCCTTCGCCTGCGCTACCCGTGGGTGGGGGGCATTTGTGGACACCAAAAAATTGCACACCAAACACCCTGCTCAGCCCAGCATCAACAACGGCGCCGAGTGAAGAACCCTCGGAGAGATTGGTCATCCAGACGCCCCCACATATGCACACTACCGTGGAGCCGTCCCCGGAGCCACGACAGCAAAGAGAAACCAACCCCCGGGAAGCTCACAATCCGCGGCCCCCGAAGAAAATCAAACGAATCATAACGCGTGCTCAAAACGGGCCCAAGTCAGGCCTCAGCGGCACACCCCAGGAGGGTCTTCAGCGGCACACCCCTTTGGCCTTCAGCGGCATGCCCTTTGGGCCTTCAGCGGCACGCCCTTTGGGCCTTCAGCACTACGCCCAGCCTGGGCTTCAGCGGCACGGCCCCCAGGGTATTCAGCGGCACACCCTTCAGGCCATTCAGCGGCACGCCCACAAAGCCTTCAGCGGCATGCCTGTTTGGCCCCTCAGCGGCACAGCCCCTGGCCTCAGCGGCACGCCCCATGGGCTTTCAGCGGCACGCCCATTCGGGCCCCCAGCGGTACGCCCTTTTGGCTCCCCCGCGGCACGCTTGTTCAGCCCGCCAGCGGCACAGCGTGAAGCATCTTCAACGGAGCCCATGCCCTACAGATCTTTGGCGCGCAGTGGGCCGTCCGAGGTGTCGCCTGGGGAGAGGGCCACGCTGCCTATCCCCCTGCCACCCAGGACAATGGGGTCAACCCCCATTCAATACCCATCGAATCGTTCCGGCCTTTGGACGCTCACCGTGGCGGGGGTATAAGACCCCTCTTCGTTGCTGCAAATGGGGACAGAGGGACAGAAGAGGGCAACAGATACACCCACACCCGGAGAGAAGAGAAGAGGAGAAGAGAAGAAGAAGAAGAGAAGAAGAAAAGAAGAAGAGGAGGGGAGGCTCCCCCCCGGCTACTCCGTCCATCGCCGTCCGCGTGAAGAGAAGAAGAGGAAGAGAAGAAGAGAAGAAGAAGAGGAGGGGAGGCCCCCCCCTCGCTACTCCGTCTGCCGCCGTCCGTGCGAAGGGAAGAAGAAGAAATGAAGAAGAGGAGAAGAGGAGGAGGGGAGGCTGCCCCCCCCCCCTTTTGCTGTTCCATCCTCCGTCGTCCACGCAAAGAGAAGAAGGGAAAAGGAAAGGAGGGGAAGAAGGAGAAGAGAAGAAGAGGGAAGAGAGGGAAGAGGGCCTGCTGCCCCTTCACCTCCCCGCTGCCGCATCTTCCCATTTGCCTGAGGGGAGACGCCCTTCCGTCTCTCCTTGGACACCCAGGCCCAACACCCCTTGAGTCTCTCTCCCTCCTCCTGCCAAGATGTCCTTCGGCCTAGCCAATCAACATCCCCGGTACACTTTTCTCGGCCCTCAGCGGCACACTCCTTTGGCCCTCAGCGGCACACTTCCTTTGGCCCTCAGCAGTACACCCTTTTTGATCCTCAGCGGCACACCCAATGGCCCTTGGCCGGCACACCATCTAGGCCCCCAGCGGCACACCACTTGGCCAAGCCCTAGCCCGTTGTTTGCCTTCGTGTTTTCCGAGATTTTATAAAGGTGTTGCTGCCTCCGGGCGCCCACCTCCAGTTGTCGGGTTCCGTCACTCCATGTGGGCGCGTTCCCTTTATCTCCCTTACGCCCCGGGTCAAGGGGAAATGCTGCCGAATTTTTGTGAGAAAATAACAAAATATTAAATGACGTAAAAGGAAGCAATAAACGAGCAAAATAATTAATGATGAAACCTTCCAACTGATCAAGTCACTGACGGCACCACGACAAGAGCTGGACCGATTGACAGCTCGGCTGACCGAACTTCCGACTTATGGCAAAGAGGCCGAACAGAACAAAACCAAGGAGAAGTTTATATAAAACTACGTTAAAAAAAATCAATCAAATTAAGAAGAAAAGAAAAGCCTTAAAACAAATAATTGAAGACCGACTGAACCTCCACCACTACGCCCTGATTGGTCATTCGACGATGCACTCTAATCATCTTTCAGTGGCATGCTCATCCAACTCCTTCGCCGGCACACTCCTCCCAGCCGTCAACGGCACGCTTCGAAGCCCCCTCTCCGGTACACTACCTCTTCCCTCCAACAGCCTTTCGCCGGCACACTTTTCCCAGCTTTCAGCGGCACACCCCTTAGACCCCTCAGCGGTACACTCCTACTGCCCTCAGCGGCACACCCCCATTGGCCTTCAACGGTACACCCTTTTGACCCCAGCGGTACGCCCCTTTGGCCCTCAGCGGTACACTCCCAACCCCCAGCGGTACGCCCCCTTTGGCCCTCAGCGGTACACTCCCAACCCCCAGCGGTACGCCCCTTTGGCCCTCAGCGGTACACCCCCATTGGCCCTCAGCGGTACACTCCCAACCCTCAGCGGTACACTCCCAATCCTCAGCGGCACACCCAAAAAAAAATAATGATATTAATAAGGATAATAAGCTAAAAGAAAACATAATAAATAAACAAATAATGATACAGAGCTTAAATAACGATAATAGCAACAAACTCAAAAGAAAATAGAGAAATAATAGAAAACAATAATGTTAAATAAAATAATAAATGATAATAAACCCAATAAAGTGGATAAATAAATAAGAATGATAAAGAAATAAGTAATAATGATAATAAGTTTAAAAGAAACAATAACAACGATAAATAGATAAATAAATGATAACCCAGGATAAATAATAACGACAAACTTAACTAAAAAAAGAAAACGCCAAGCAAACGAATGATAATATAAATGAACAAAAATAATAATAAACCTAATAATAACAATATTAAATGAATAAATCACAAGAAGAAATGAATAAACGATAATAAAGAATTCACCCAAATGTATCTATAAATTAACAAATGGTAATGATAACACTTCTTAAATAATAATAAGACAATGACACCCGCTTCGCAGCCTCGCCTCTCCCGTGACCCGGTGCCGAAGGAACAACAATACCGCCCCTACGAGTTGGGCCTGAGCCTAGGGAATCATCTCAAAATGGCCATAGCCTGACTTCACCTCGGGCTGACATTCCGATTAAACCAGACTCGTTTCTCCGGCCGGATTCCTTCCGAGCCGCTACTGAAATTGCCGCATGTTCGGCAGACATTTGAACGGGTTCACGTCGATTCCCGCCGAGTTCTTAATACGGACCCATGTCCGAACATGAAAAGGCCCGTGAGCGACTTTCATAGCCGGTGGCTCATACCCCAACATGGTTGTGAGCCGGCATTGCCCTGGGCCAATAACTCACCAATTCCGACCCGTTCCTATCGGGATTTGCTCCCGCTCTTTCATTGAAATTGCCGTAAACTCGGCATACATTGGTACGGGGTCGCGTCCACCCCCGTCACGCTCTCAATACGGGCCCTTGCCCGAACATGGAAAGGTCTGCAAGTGACCGACAGAATCGGAATAGAACGAGACGGCTCTCGCCACCCCTGGACTCCTCCCATGGGAATATCAATAAGACCTCCGTGGGCCATATTTAGACCTCGGGCCCGTCCCGATCATGGTCATCGTCTGGCTCATATCTCCGGTCTACAGCCTGTTCCTCTCGAACACGTTTTCAGTTCCGAAGCCTAGTCCCGGGACTTTTCCCCGTTGCCCTCCGACACCAGAAATATTAACGCTGCCCACGCGAGCCCCGTTTGGATCACGGGAGGCGCCCCCGGCATGGTCCCGACTCGATCTCTCACCGGGCCAATAGATTCACGGGTTTCCGGATAGAATAGCCGAGATTCAATCGAACGTTTTCAGTGTCTCGGAATAATAAAACTTGCCGTGTCCCGGCACACATACATTCTCGGTCTTTCTGCGACGATTACGATATTCCCAATATCGGACACCCGTCCGAACATTAAACGGTCTCCTGAATGACCGACACGTTTAGAACGCCCGCTTCTCCGGACATAGGGCTTTTCAGCCGATTCAAGGGATATTCCCTCGACGCCCCCTTGGCACCGGAAATATCAATGACGCTCATACAAGTCTTGTTTCGACCGCGGGGGGCCCACCGCAGTATGGTCGCAGCTTGCTCTTGCACCGGGCCAACAGATTTACCGGTTTCCGACTGCTCCAGCCGAGGTTTAGCCGAATGTTTCCCGTTCTTCTGAACAATAAATTGCCATATACTGGCATACATACGCTCCAGTTTTCCCGCGACAACCGCGATTTTATCGAGCCGGACATTCGTCCGAACATTAAATGGTCAACACATGACCGACATGACCGCGAATGGTTTTCTTCTCGCCCTCGTGTGAGGATTTCAATGCCGCGTAATAGACCTTTCATGCAATTAATTTCTTGGCCATGAGGCCCTGAATCTCGGTGATTAATCAAGGGTGTTCCTTCGTATGGGGGATGTAAATGACGCCGTGACCTTTATGGCGCGGCGGGTTTTGGTCTCGACACGAGCCACACAATCGACTGACGAAGTCAGATTGAGCGCACCATGGGCTCTTCGGAGCCCGAATAAATTGTCACGTCGGTGACTGGCACGCCCACGCACTTAATAAACCAATAAAAGAGCACAATAAACAAATAACCAAAATGGATAAAAAAAAAGGTGCGTCCACAGTGTTCTCGCAAAAGGACCTGAACCTCAGGCAAAGGCGTTGGATGGAGTTCATGAAGGACTATGACTTCACCCTGTCTTATCAGCCGGGCAGGATGAATGTCGTTGCTGATGCCTTGAGTCGGAAGGTTGCGGTCAGTGCCTTGATGTTGAGGAAGTGGAGGCTCTGGGAACAAGTGCCCGAAGTATCTTTCAGGCTCAAGATTCCCCAGGAGCCAGGGTTAGCGGTGCTTGCGAGTCTGACTGTCACTCCTGCTATCCGTCGTCAGGTGACAGAGGCTCAGCATGCAGACCCTGAGTTGCCTCGGATTCTTGTGATGGCTGATGTGGAGCTCGGCGAGGACGGTGCTGCGAGGTTTCGTGACAGGTTGTACGTCCTAGCCGAGGAGCAGATTCGTCGTGCGGTGCTGCGTGAGGCTCATGGGAGCAGGTACACCGTACACCCGGGTGCGACGAAGATGTATCGGAACTTGCGGAGGCAGTTCTGGTGGCCTGGCATGAAGAGAGATGTTGCCGAATTTGTGGCTAGGTGCCTGATCTGTCAGCAGGTGAAGGCGGAGCATCAGTGACCAGGCGGTACTCTCCAGCCCTTGGATGTTCCTGCTTGGAAGTGGGACCACGTGACCACGGATTTTGTGGTGGGGTTGTCGAGGACCCCGAGTGGACAAGACAATATCTGGTTGTTGGTTGATCGGCTGACGAAGGTGATGCGGCTGTTGTCGGTCAAAGTCAGCTGGAGCGTGTCCAGGTTGGCTCGTCTTTATGTGGAGCGGATCGTGCCGTTGCATGGGATTCCTATTTCGATCGTGTCGGATCGGGATCCGCGCTTCACGTCTGGATTCTGGAGGAGTTTCCAGTGAGCTCTTGGCACGGAGTTGGCGTTTAGCTCGGCGTATCATCCTCAGTCAGATGGTCAGTCCGAGAGGACTATTCAGACTTTGGAGGACATGCTGAGATCCTGCTGCCTAGAGTGGCAGGGGAGTTGGATTCATCACCTACCGTTGGTGGAGTTTGCCTATAACAACAGCTATCATTCGAGCATCGGCATGGCTCCCTATGAGGCTTTGTACGGGCGTCCTTGTCGGACTCCACTCGATTGGTTCGAGGTGGGTGAGCGTGTTTTGACGGGACCGGAATTGGTGCGGCAGTGTGTGGATGTTGTGCACCTGGTTCGTCAGAACATGTTGGCGGCCCAGAGTCGGCAGAAGAGCTATGCTGACCGTAGGAGGCAACCTCTCTAGTTCGCCGTGGGCGATCATGTGTTCTTAATAGTTTCTCCGATGAAGGGGGTGATGCGTTTTGGACGGCGTGGGAAGCTGAGTCCCCGCTATATTGGTCCTTTCGCGATTGTAGAGCGCATCGGTGAGGTTGCTTACCGGTTGCAGTTACCTCCTGAGTTGGCGTCGGTGCATGACGTGTTCCATGTCTCGATGTTGCGGAAGTATATGCCCGATGACTCTCATGTGCTCGAGTTTTCTGTTTGGCCTGAGGTGACTCCAGATCTTTCTCTCCCAGAGTTTTCGATCCGCGTGGAGGATAGGCGAGAGCAGCGCCTGCGGAACAAGGTCATTCCCTTGGTAAAGGTCGTGTGGCAGCGACACTCTGGTGGTGAGGCTTCGTGGGAACGTGAGGACGAGATGCGTCAGCAGTTCCCGTATCTGTTTGAGTGAGTCTTCCTCTTCTTTCCCCTTTGGTTGTTCTCAATTTCGAGAACGAAATTCCTTAAGGGGGGAGGGCTGTAATATCTCGGACCTTTCGGATCCTTCTTCGTGGGTCCCGGATCTGGTTTTCGGAGCGTCCAGCTCTGTTGTGTCCAAAATTTCGTTTCGGACATCTTTCGTGTTCGGATCGGCGCGATCCGGAGTCGTTTCGGAGGCCCGGAGGCGTTCCGCGGCTTTTCCGCGTGTGTTTTCCGATTCTCGGTGTGTGTTTCGGCTTTTCCTTTGGACGCTCGCTGCGGGTTAGCTGGGCTGTTCACCCGGGCACGAGTGGTACCGTTATGATCGGTGCGTTCCGAGGATTCCGGAAATATATTTTTTTATTTTCCGGTATTTTTCCGAAAATTTGGATTTTCTATAAAGCCCTAATTCTTTTTCTTTTTCTTTTCTCCTTTCTCTTTCTTCTTCTTCTTCCTCCTTCCTTCCCCAACCGTGAGCGCCCTCCTCTCTCTCCCTCTCTCCCATTCAGACGTGGCGGTCCCCTCTCCGGCTACGGACGGCAGCGGGGCGATGTGGACACCAAAAAATTGCACACCCAGATATCCTGCTCGGCCCAGCATCAGCAACGTCACCGAGTGAAGAAGACCTGGAGGGACTGGCCATCCGGACTCCCCAAGTATGCACACTGCCGTGAACCATCCCCGGAGTCACGACAACGAAGAGAAATCAACTCCCAGGAGCCCCACAATCCATGGGCCTCGAAGAAAATCAAATGGGCCACAACTCGTGCTCACAACGGGCTCAAAATTGCCCATTTAGCCCTTCAGCGGCACGCCCTTGTGCCCTCTTCAACGGCACGCCCTGAGGCATTCGGCGGCACGCCCCATGGCCCTTCGTCGGCACGCCCTGGTGGTGCTTCAGCGGCACGCCCCAAGGGGCGCCCAGCGGCACACCCCCAGGCGCCCAGCGGCACACCCCCAGGCCGCTCAGCGGCGCGCCCCCTAGGCGCCCAGCGGCACGCCCCCAGGCCGTCCAGCAGCACCCCCCAGGCGCTCAACGGCACGCCCTCAAGCCCGTTCAGCGGCACGCCCTGGCGGCTCTCCCAGCGGCACGCCTTGGCGGCCTTCAGCGGCACACTCCCTGTGCCCGTTCAGGCCTTCAGCGGCACGCCCGTGCTGGCCCCAGCGGCACGCCCTTGCTGCGCCTCGCCGGCACGCCCTTTGGGCTCTTCAGCGGCACGATTGCCATGTCTCCCAGCGACACGCTGATAACGCGAAAGTTCGTCATTTAAAACACGCGTATCAATTTTAAAAATTCCAACTCGCACTAGATGAAAGAGAGACGTAATATGGTGGCGAGAAGGGTCGAATCCACAAGGAAGAAGAGATTTTTAGAGTTAAAAACTTTGGACTCATTTGGAAAATATTTATGATTTGATTTTTTGAAGAAAAATGATGAAACAAAGAACGATTCTAACACTTAATTAAAAACACCTATGATTATGCGCCTATGCTATAGAAATTAATTGCATGAAGTGAAAAGAAGAGATAGAAGAAGGGGGTAGAGATGGAAGAAGATCAAAAACTAGATCAAAAGAATAACTCTCTTCATTAACTTAAAAGAAAAGGTACGTGAAGTGCAAGACAAGCTTACAACAAAGAGGTAACAAGATTACAATGAAGTAACATAACATAAAAGTAATGACAAAAAGAGGGGCCTGAGATATGAAGATAGTAGTAGCAATGGTGATGACGCCGTCGTCTCCTCCTCGCCGAGCTTTGGAGAGGATCGCTCCGCCTTGAAAGAGATCACCGTGTACACCGGGAGGAAGTCGCCTTTATTGTTGAAGCTGCCTTTGGAGGGTGAATAACTTTGAACCCAAGAGGAATTAGGGGATGCCCAAGAAGAAGAAGTTGAAGAGGAGGGATATAGGAAGAACTTTGATGAAGAACTCAGATAGAAAAGAAGAGCAGAAGAGCTTCAAAATGGAGACATAACCGAAGGTAGCACCTCGGATGAACAGTGAAATCACATGACAGCAAGTTGAAAAACGAGAAATAGCTTCAAAACCAGAAGGAATTAGAAGATGAGCAAGAAGAAGAAGTTGTAGAAAACGTAAAAACCAAGAACTTTCATGAAGACAGCAAGAGCAGAAAATGACTAGAAGAGGGAGAAATAAGGGAAAGAACAGAGAACAATACTGGGTCGCAGATGAACAGGACAGAGCAGTGAAAAACACAAAATATCTTGAAAACCAGAAGGAATTAGAAGTTGAGTAAGAAGAAGAAATTGTAGAGGACTTAAAAATGAAGAACTTTCATGAAGAACACAAAAGGAGAAAACGAACTTACATGGGAGAAACCGGAGGCCTAAGGTTAGGAGAGAAAGAGGGAGAGTGAAAGATTGCTAAAAAAAAAGACCCCTTTCCTCCTCCTTACCATGGACTATTTATAGGGAAAGTTTGGTAGATAGAGGGTGGAGATTATATCAAAAGGAGATGAATGGCTGAGATTCAAATAGAATATGATGCATGGGGAAGAGTAAAAGTAGGTGGGCACCCCCTTTCTTGGACTTTAGGCACCCCATTTCCCAAGGCTCATCATGTCTCTCCTTTAATTCAAACTTTGAATGTCCTTTTCCTCCTTTCCAAACTTAAAGTTTAGATTCCTCCTTTTCAAACTTTGAATTCGAAATTTTGAACTTTCCTTTCCCTCCAACCAAAATAATTTGAATTCTTTATTTGACTTGGTCAAAATCGTGATGACCCTTTTACCCCCGGCTTCTTTTGTAATTACCTTCGGTGTCCTACACACACATAATTGCACTTTAGTCCATAAAAATTACCACAATGTGCACATCAATCTCAAATGCTCATGATTATGTAATGGAGAATTAATGCTCATGGTCCTCAACTTTAATTTATTATTAAATAAGACAATCGAATTAATCAATTTACGTGAAAGCTCCAATTTAAATGCGGAGTTGAGGTTAACTATGAAATATGCATAATTACCTAATTATATGCACATAAAATGGTGTACATGCAATGAATTGTCATAAGAAATGGATACTTATCACACCCCCCCAACTTACTCATTGCTAGTCCCTTAGCAATACCAATAAATGGAATTTTAGGACTAACAAGAGTTTGCAAAATTCATGCTCTCATATCTAGTTATCCCTTCATAGAATCAACCAAAGATTAGGAATCCGGAATCATTAATGCACACTAGCCTTATGTAGGAACTTACTTGTACATGATTTAAGAATTCAAATTAAAGCTCAATAGCACTTGTGCATGTGTAACTACCAAATCCACAGCTTTAGACAATTCCATCCCCCATTCGTTATTCCAAGCAAATGTATTCAACTCTGCACCTCTTAGATCAGAGCATTAAGTATATTCGCTTTTGTCTGCCTTATTATTTTATCCCTTTGGGATCTTTTATACCACACATGATGCTGCACTACCCTTCGCTGCCCAACGTGAACCTCGACTCTTACCTTAGGAGAAGCAGACCCAGTTTCACAGATCCAGGTTCCCTTTTCCGTTTTACGCGAACCTCAACACGTCTTAGGTGAAGTAGACCCGGTTACTAAGATTAGGGGCATTTTTCATGTGTATTTTTTTTCTCTTTTTTTTTTCATAGTGCCATTGCACTTATTTGATAGATAATTTGGCAGAAAACTTTGTATAAAGATCTCTTTTCTTAAGAAGTGCAGAATATTAGACAATATACCTAAAATAGCAGAGGGCTTGTCTTGCTTGTTTCATTAGTGTGTAAATAAAATTTTTTTTTTAGTGCACATGAACTTTAAAGGGATTCTTATATCAGTTTTCCATGGCTAGATTGACTAAATTTTCCATCATCCTTCTCCTTAGCCTTTTCTATTCCAGAATTACTTTTAATTTAAGCATGAATCAAGAAACTCAAAATGGGGTTTACATCTTTATGCAAGACAGAACTCCTATCAAGTTGTATTATATGCAGCATGAAAATTTCTCTCCCCCCCCAACTTGAAAGATATTGTCCTCAATGGCATGTAGAATTGAAAGCAAAAGAATAATGTATCAATAAATACTTCTGAGTGGGAAAGAGACAACCGGATATGCGGGATGAAACCTCCATCAATGTCATAGGCGGCGATGACTTCCTCTCCTTGGCCTTAACCTGACTACTAAAACACACTCAAATAAAACGTCAAAACAACAAAAAACTTTGGGTTGCCTCCCAGAAGCGCTAAGTTTTCCGTCTTCAGTCAGACGCATGAGAGCTCATGAAGATTTTATTCCAGATCACTTAGAACAATGGATTCTTTTTGCAACTGATCATTTTCCACATAAGATTTCAATCTTTGACCGTTGATAGTGAAAATTTGACCATTTTTAGGATTCAAAATTTTGACGGCACCATGGTCAAAAACTTTGACAACTACAAACGGTCCGTCCCATCTGGACTTGAGCTTTCCAGGGAACAAGCGTAGCCTAGAGTTAAAAAGCCATACTTTCTGATTTGGTTGAAAAGTTTTCCTTTGAATATGCTTATCATGGAAGGCTTTCATTTTGGCTTTATAGATTTTTGAATTCTCATAGGCTTCATTTCTTAATTCCTCCAATTCATTGAGTTGTAGAGCTCTTTGGGCCCCGACTTGAATGAGATCAAAGTTGACCTGTTTGATGGCCCAATATGCCCTATGTTCAAGCTCTACAGGCAAGTGGCATGCTTTTCCAAAAATGAGGCGATAAGGTGACATGCCAATGGGAGTCTTAAATGCAGTTCTGTAGGCCCAGAGTGCATCATCTAGTCTCTCGGACCAGTCTTTTCTATCTGGCCGAACTGTCTTATGCAGAATGGTTTTTATCTCCCTATTTGACACTTCTACCTGGCCACTGGTTTGGGGATGGTAGGGTGTAGCGAGCTTGTGAGTGATGCCATATTTGCGAAGTAGAGCTCGGAATTGAAAATGAATAAAGTGAGAGCCCCCATCACTAATGATAGCTCTAGGACAACCAAATCTAGAAAAGATGTGTTTCTTCACAAACTTCTTCACAACTTTGTGATCATTTGTCCTAGTAGCAACAGCTTCAATCCATTTTGAAACATAGTCCACTGCCACCAAAATGTATTCATTGCCAAATGAAGGTGGAAATGGTCCCATAAAGTCTATTCCCCAAACATCATAAATTTCTACTACTAGAATGGGACTGAGTGGCATCATATCTCTTTTTGAATTGTTTCCCACGGCTTGGCACCTTAAACATGTTTTGGAAAATTCATAAGCATCTTTAAATAATGTGGGCCAATAGAATCCGCTCTGCAACACTTTCGCCGATGTTTTCTTTCCTGAAAAGTGTCCCCCACAAGCAAGATTATGACAGAAGTTCAAAATAGATTGTTGCTCCTCCTCGGGGACACATCTTCTTATTATTTGATCTGGGCCCATATGAAATAGCTCCGGGTCATCCCAAAAATAGTGCCTTATCTTGGAAAAGAATCGATCATTCTCCTGTCTAGACCACCCTTCGGGAATCTGGCCTACTGCCAGGTAGTTGACTATATGAGCGAACCAAGGGGTTGTCGTGTGAGAGATGGAAAGAATTTGCTCATCAGGGAAGGAATCAGACATAGGGGCACTTTCAAAAATTACAATCCTTGACAAGTGATCAGCTACAACATTTTCCAACCCCTTCTTATCTCTTATTTCCAAATCAAACTCTTGTAGTAATAAAATCCACCGTATGAGACGGGGTTTGGCTTCCTTCTTAGACATCAAAAATTTTAATGCTGAGTGATCAGAATAAACAATGACTTTCGCCCCTAACAGATATGATCGAAACTTTTCGAGAGCAAACACAACAGCTAGCAATTCTTTTTCCGTGGTGGTGTAGTTCATTTGGGCATCAGCGAGGGTGCGGCTCGCATAATATATCACCACAGGCTTCTTCTCAACTCTTTGACCTAGGACAGCTCCTACAGCATAGTCTGAGGCGTCACACATGATCTCAAAAGGGAGCGACCAATCAGGAGATTGGAGAATAGGAGCTTGTGTGAGGGATGCTTTCAAAGAGTTGAACGCCTTTAGACAGGACTCATCAAGATGAAAGGGAGTGTCCTTGGCAAGTAGTTGTGTGAGTGGTCGAGCAATGGTGGAGAAGTTTTGAATGAATCTGCAGTAGAATCCTGCATGGCCAAGAAAGGAACGGATCTGTTTGACCGATGAAGGGGGAGGAAGATTAGAAATTAAATCTACCTTTGCTTTGTCAACTTCTATTCCCCTCTCTGAAACTACATGCCCTAAAACGATCCCTTCTCTTACCATGAAGTGGCTCTTCTCCCAGCTCAACACTAGATTTGACTCAATGCATCTTTTCAATACCCGAGTCAAATTTCCCAAACAATCATCAAATGAATCACCAAACACTAAAAAGTCATCCATAAAAACTTCCAAGCATTCTCCCACCATTTCAGAGAAAATGGACATCATACACCGCTGGAATGTGGCAGGAGCATTACACAGCCCAAATGGCATTCTTCTAAAAGCAAATGTGCCATATGGACATGTGAACGTTGTCTTTTCTTGATCTTCCGGGTAAATAGCAACCTGGTTGTACCCGGAATAGCCATCCAAAAAGCAATAATACTTCTGACCTGCCAGTCTCTCCAAAATCTGATCTATGAATGGTAGTGGAAAATGATCTTTCTTTGTAACTGAATTTAATTTTCTACAATCAATGCAAATTCTCCACCCTGTTGGTAATCGTATAGGAACTTCTTCTCCTTTCTCATTTGTTACAACTGTTAGCCCTGACTTCTTGGGAACAACTTGAGTTGGGCTCACCCACTTGCTATCAGAAATGGGATATATGATCCCGGCATCCAACCATTTGACCACTTCTTTCTTCACCACCTCTTTCATACTTGGATTCAGCCGACGCTGCATCTCTCTGCTCGGCTTGGCATTGTCCTCTAAGTAAATGTAATGCATACACACATCCGGACTGATACCCTTCAAATCCGCCACAGACCAACCTATCGCCCTCTTGTGCTCCTGAAGGATATCTAGGAGTTGGGATTCCTGAGTAGCAGTGAGGTTGGAAGCAATGATTACGGGTAAAGTTTGGTTAGGACCTAGATAAACATACTTCAAAGGATCTGGTAGAGCCTTCAATTCTAGACTGGGCGGCTGATCCAAAGATGGAAGAATAGGTTCAACTTGAAGTGGAGGGAGTGGCTCTACTCTAGAGTGGGGTGCACTAGAAAGTGGAGAATCCTGGAGCATGCTACCCTCTTCTAGACATTCCTCATTAACTTCTAAACTTTCTTCAATTAGTTCTTCAAAAACATCAATGACATTACATTCCTCCTCATGGTCTAGATATTGAGATGCTTTGAATACATTCAGAGAAACCTTCTCTCCTCCAAAGGAAATATCCATCATCCCCGTGGCACAATTTATATTGGCCTTGGCCGTAGCAAGAAATGGACGTCCCAAAATAATAGGTGTGTGCTTTAATTCCTGGGACGAGGCCATATCCAGAATAAGAAAGTCCAACGGGAAATAACATTCATGCACCTTCACAATCACATCTTCCAATAGTCCCCTCGGGGTCTTTACAGATCGATCTGCTAGTTGAAGGATTATAGATGTGGGTTTCAACTCCCCTAGATCAAATTGTTCATATATAAAGGTGGGTAACAAGTTCACACTGGCTCCAAGGTCCAGCAATGCTCTATCAAATGTAATTCCACCTATATCACAAGAAATCAGTGGAGCTCCGGGGTCCTTCAACTTTTTAGGTAAATGATTCATAACAACTGCACTAACATCTTCAGACAGACGGACCTTTTGTGTTACTGCCTTTGGTTCCCTTTTTGGTGTACAGAGCTCTTTCAAAAATTTTGCATACACCGGCACATGTTTGATCGCATCCAATAGTGGAATATTGATGTTCACCTGTTTAAACAATTCCACTAGTTCTTCTTGTTGGACCGGCTTTCTCTTTTGAGCTTTTGGCTTCAATGCATCAGGGAATGGGACCTTAGGAACATACTCTCGGGGTCCTTCATCAACCTTTGATTTTCCTTTGTCCAGCTTGTTTTCTCCCCCCTCTTGTCTCTTCTTTTCTTGCATAATTACCGGCTCCTCATCTTCACTATCACTCTCCTCGTGGGCATCTTGGCCCGAACTACTACCTACATCCCTAGCCTGATAAGGGTCATTAAGAATTTTCCCGCTCCTAAGGCTAGAGATGGCTTTGGCATTCTCGAACTGAGGACCTATAGGAGGGGGCAGCTGAGGTTGGTTTGGCTGATTGTGTTGAGGAAGAATAGGAGCTCTTGGAGGGAAGCCTGGAGGTTGTTGATTGCGGGGGTTGGCCACCGGTTGGCTACGGAGCTGATCTACCTCTCTTCTCATATTATTGGCAGCAAGTTGTCCTATCTGGTTCTCCAACTTGGAAATGGATTGTGCTTGGGTAAGGATGAGTTGTTGGAGTTGTTCAAACTTGTCATCAAAAGTAGGCTGAGTAGGAGGTGGTTGAAAATGTGGTTGATGTGAACGATGTGCAGGAAATTGTTGAAATTGGCCCTGAGTAAATTGAGCTTGAGGATATGGGGCCTGAGCTTGATGGAGAGGTGATTGTTGATGGAAAGGAGGCTGATAAGAGAGATTTTGGTTTAACTGGCTTGGCATGGAAAATGATTGTTTTGAATTTGGATGGTGTGAGGGATGAGATTGGGTGGATGGACCTTGATTGGATTTCCAAGAAAATTTGGGTGATTTCTCCAGCCTGGATTGTAGGTGTTTGAGTAAGGGTCATATGCGGGCTTGGAGACACCTTGAGCAGCAAAGATTTGTTCTTGGATAAACGGGGGAAGTTGGGCTGCTGTGGGACACTCACTCACAGAATGGTTAGGACTAGAACACAAAGCACATATTTCTTCTTGACTTGGGGTTGAAAATTGTTGAGGTTGAGGGGCAGAAGGGAAAGAGGGTTCCTGTCTAGACATGGACAACAACTGATCTAGCTTTTGGGCAACCATGTCGACCTTCTCTATCTTTTGCGCCAACAAATCCATTTTATTCAACTTTTGGTTTATGACATTAATATCCATCTTGTTCTCACACTCACCTTGGCTCTTAACTTCATAAAGTCCACCCCTCTTAGAAGGCCCAATCATTCTTTCATATGATGAAAGCGAGGTATGGCTTATGGAATTTTCACTAAGCATTTCGAATAAATCATAAGCCTCATCCTCGCTCTTACTCATGAATGCTCCCCCACATGATGCATCCACCATCTGTCTATAATTCTCCGCCAAACCCTCATAGAATGCCTGTACAATTTACCATCTTGATAACCCATGGTGGGGGCATTTCCTCAATAAATCTTTTAGTCTATCCCATGCTTCATGGATATGTTCCCCTGGGTTTTGTGTGAATCCAGTAATTGCTCTTCTCATGGTATTGGTTCGTCCTATAGGATAGAACTTTTTCAAAAATTCTTTTTGCATTTCTGCCCATGTATCAATGATTCTACCCAAGGCTCCTAACCAATATTTGGCTTTATCCTTGAGAGAGAATGGGAAGAGAGTTAGTCGAAGAGCATCATCAGAGAAATTCTGGATTTTAACTGTGGAGCAGATTTGAAGGAACTCATCAAGATGTTTGTAAGGGTCTTCATTAGGATTTCCATAGAAAGATGGCAACATTTAGATTGTACTAGACTTGATTTCATAATGAACCGCCTGGTTCTGAGGTGCTTGGACATAGAAGGACGGTTGGTATTGATTCGGCAAGAAATAGTCCTTCATTTGCTTTGGAGGATCGGGATTTTCGGCCATTAGATTTTGTTGGTGAGGTCCTTGATTTTCGGCCATGAGATCTTGTTGGAGATCGTTCCCTGGATACAAGACTCTCTCAATTTCTTGAATGGGTCCTAGTAGGTTTGGATGTTGAGATCGTCTACCTTGCATGAACTAGGACGAAGAGAGAGATGATTTTAATTTTTTTATTTTTCTTTTTTTCTTTTTTTTTTGATTTTGATACAAACTAGGACGAAGAGAGAGAAGATGAGATTTTTTTGTTTTTGTTTTTGTTTTTATTTTTATTTTTTTTATTATGTAAACACAAACAAGTTATCACACAAATTACTTACTGCCCTAGATGTGATCTAGACCTACAAATTGGGTTTCACAAAATGACTAAAGTGAAACTTAAGTTCACCCTCAATATTTCCACCGGCCAGGTAAGGGGTGGGGCAGTGGGAGGTTCCCCCTACTTTCGTAGGGACCTAATTATGCCAAACCACTAGCCCGCTTAAGGCGTTTGCCGTCCGACCGTCTTACCTTAGGCACCGGTTTTCACAAGAGGGTAAGCCCAAATAACACAAGAACCACAGTGTGAACCTAGGGTCAATGTCTACTGAATTTTATTTAAGGTCTAGGTGATGCAAAGATGCAAGGGAATTATGGTTTGTGGGCTAAGGAAGGGTGATGAAATCCCCACCTTATCTTGTTTATGGGTGTTGCCCTTAAAATATTTTAGGAATGATATGCAACCAACCAAGTTCAAACAAGGGGTTCTATGCAAGTATGGAAATGCATGAGCATACTTTTGAAAAAAAATAGAGTACTCACCTTGCCTCCCGCAATCTTCAATAATGCAATTAACAATAATTAAACAACAAGGAAAAATAAATTCTATCCTAAATGATGCATGGCCTAAAACATGGAAGTGTGGGTTTTACTCTTGCAATGAACATTTTTATTGAAGTTCAAGTGATGCTTTTTTTTTGTTTTTATTTAATGAACCTATCTAACCACAAGATATGAAATGTAGAGAAATGAAATTGACATGAAAGAGGAAAAGTTTGGATACTTACTTGAAAAGCGTTCCCTCATTCCTTTTTTTTTAATGAAATGACAAAAAAATGAAAGAAAGAAATACAAACTTACCTCTTTTTTTTCTGATTTTTTTTAACCTGTAAAAAAAAAGAAAAGAGAGCTTTATTAGTACACTATATACACAAGGAAAACAAAGTTCTTAAATCAAAAATCATCATTCCTCCCCGGCAACGGCGCCAAAAATTGATAACGCGAAAGTTCGTCGTTTAAAACACGCGTATCAATCTTAAAAATTCCAACTCGCACTAGATGAAAGAGAGATGTAATATGGTGGCGAGAATGGTCGAATCCACAAGGAAGAAGAGATTTTTAGAGTTAAAAACTTTGGACTCCTTTGGAAAATATTTATGATTTGATTGTTTGAAGAAAAATGATGAAATAAAGAATGATTCTAACACTTAATTAAAAACACCTATGATTATGCGCCTATGCTATAGAAATTAATTGCATGAAGTGAAAAGAAGAGATAGAAGAAAGGGGTAGAGATGGAAGAAGATCAAGAACTAGATCAAAAGAACAACACTCTTCATTAACTTAAAAAAAAAGGTACGTGAAGTGCAAGACAAGCTTACAACAAAGAGGTGACAAGATTACAATGAAGTAACATAACATAAAAGTAATGACAAAAAGAGGGGCCTGAGATATGAAGATAGTAGTAGCAATGGTGATGACGCCGTCGTCTCCTCCTCGCCGAACTTTGGAGAGGATCGCTCCGCCTTGAAAGAGATCACCGTGTACACCGGGAGGAAGTCGCCTTTGTTGTTGAAGCTGCCTTTGGAGGGTGAATAACTTTGAACCCAAGAGGAATTAGGGGATGCCCAAAAAGAAGAAGTTGAATAGGAGGGATATAGGAAGAACTTTGATGAAGAACTCAAATAGAAAAGAAGAGCAGAAGAGCTTCAAAATGGAGACATAACCGAAGCTAGCACCTCGGATGAACAGTGAAATCACAGGACAGCAAGTTGAAAAACGAGAAATAGCTTCAAAACTAGAAGGAATTAGAAGATGAGCAAGAAAAAGAAGTTGTAGAACACGTAAAAACCAAGAACTTTCATGAAGACAGCAAGAGCAGAAAATGACTAGAAGAGGGAGAAATAAGGGAAAGAACAGAGAACAATACTGGGTCGCAGATGAACATGACAGCACAGTGAAAAACACAAAATATCTTGATAACCAGAAGGAATTAGAAGTTGTGCAAGAAGAAGAAATTGTAGAGGACTTAAAAATGAAGAACTTTCATGAAGAACACAAAAGGAGAAAACGAACTTACATGGGAGAAACCGGAGGCCTAAGGTTAGGAGAGAAAGAGGGAGAGTGAAAGATTGCTAAAAAAAAAGACCCCTTTCCTCCTCCTTACCATGGGCTATTTATAGGGAAAGTTTGGTAGATAGAGGGTGGAGATTATATCAAAAGGAGATGAATGGCTGAGATTCAAATGGAATATGATGCATGGGGAAGAGTAAAAGTAGGTGGGCACCCCCTTTCTTGGACTTTAGGCATCCCATTTCCAAGGCTCATCATGTCTCTCCTTTAATTCAAACTTTGAATGTCATTTTCCTCCTTTCCAAACTTAAAGTTTAGATTCCTCCTTTTCAAACTTTGAATTCGAAATTTTGAACTTTCCTTTCCCTCCAACCAAAATAATTTGAATTCTTTATTTGACTTGGTCAAAATGGTGATGACCCTTTTGCCCCCGGCTTCTTTTGTAATTACTTTCGGTGTCCTCCACACACATAATTGCACTTTAGTCCATAAAAATTACCACAATGTACACATCAATCTCAAATGCTCATGATTATGTAATGGAGAATTAATGCTCATGGTCCTCAACTTTAATTTATTATTAAATAAGACAATCGAATTAATCAATTTACGTGAAAGCTCCAATTTAAATGCGGAGTTGAGGTTAACTATGAAATATGCATAATTACCTAATTATATGCACATAAAATGGTGTACATGCAATGAATTGTCATAAGAAATGGATACTTATCACACGCCGTTCGGGCTCTTCAACGGCACGCTCCGGCAGGACGACGTGATGCCCACGCCCTATGAATCCTTGGCGCGCAATGGGCCAGCTGAGGTGTCGGCTGTGGAGAGGGCCACGCCGCCTACTCCTCCTGCCACCCTGGACGAGGGAGTCAACTCCCATTAAATACCCTCCGGCTGCTTCCCGCCTTCGGAGGCTCCCGCCGCCCGGGGTATAAAAACCCCTCTTCTTCGCTTCGAAAGAGAGGGGGCATCCACACAGACAGACACACAGAGGGAGAAGAGAAGAGAAGAAGAGAAGAAGAAAAGAAGAGAAGAAGAGGAAGAGAGGAAGAGAGGGGAGAGGGCTCCCTCCTGCTACTCCGTCCACCGCCGTCCGTGCGAAGAGAAGAAGAAGAAGAGAAGAAGAGAAGAAGAAGAGGAGGGGAAGCTTTCCCCCCTGCTGCTCCATCCTCCATCGTCCGCGCGAAGAGAAGAAAAGAAAGAGAAGAAGAGAAGAAGAGGGAAGAGAAGAAGAGAGGGGAGAGGGCTCGCCGATCCACCCACCGCTGTCGCCTGTGCGAAGAGAGAGGAAAGGAAGAGAGGGGAGAGTGTTGCCGCTCTACTCGCCGCCACCGCCTGAAGAGAAGAAGAAAAAGAAGGGAAGGAAGAGAAGAAGAAAAAGGGGGAGAGGGCCTGCTGCCCTTCCACCTCCCCACTGCTACTTCTGCTCATTGGCCTAAAGGGAGACGCCCTTCCGTTTCTCCTTGGACACCCAGGCCCAACGCTTCTATCCTGAGGCCCCTTGAGCCTCTCTCCTTCCTGCCAAGATTTCCTTCGACCTACCTAACCAACATCCTCGGTCCACCCTTAACCCTTCTGGCCGGCATGCCCAGCCTTCCACCTTGACCGGTGCGCTGTGGTTCCACCAACCCGACACACGTTGAACCCCCAGCGGCACACCTTGGTGCCCCCGTTCACCGGCACAACCCCTGGGTCTTCCCCGATACGCCCAGCGGCCCTTCGCCGACACACCCCCTAACCTTCAGCGGCACACCCTCCTGTGCCCTTCCCCGGCACGGTCCTTTGGACCCTTGCCCGGTACACCCTGGCTAAGCCTTCAGCGGCACGACCTCCCGTGCCTTCCTTGCCCGGCATACTCGCCCCTCCTTCTTGCCCGGTGCACTCCTTCTTTGGCCAGTCCTAGGAGTGGTCTTCCACTCACCGGTCCCTCCGAGTTTTTCGAGGTTTTATTAAGGTGTTGCTGCTCTCGGGCGCCCACCTCCAGTTGTCGGGTTCCGCCACTCCATGTGGGCGCGTTCCCTGTATCTTCCTTACGCTTGGGTCAAGGGGAGATGCTGCCGAATTTTTGTTAAAAACGATAACATATTAAAAAGATAAAAGGAAGCAACAAACAAATGAAAAGAACAATAACAAAACGCTTCGACCAAGGCAAGGGAACCGCAATCAACTCAAAGAGAGCCGAATCAAATAACAAGCAACTCGAACATCGGAGAAAAGAATGAAAGATTAATCAAGAGAAGAAAAGAAGAAACCCATGCAAACTTTATAAAAATCAGAAAAGAAGAAAAGAAAAGCCTTAACAGAACTAGAGGGAGAGTGGGCCTTCACCGGTACACCTTTTTTTTGCCCTCAGCAGCACACCCGCCTGGCCCTTCGCCGGCACACTCGGCCATACCCTTCGCCGGCACACCCCCCTGGCCCTCCAGCGGTACACCCCTTGGCCCTCAACGGCACACCCTTTCAACCCTCCAGCGGTACACCCCTGGCCCTCAGCGGCACACTCTTCTAGCCCTCCAGCGGCACACGCCCCAGGCCCTCCAGCGGCACGCTCCCTTAGCCCTCCAGCGGCATACCCCCAGGCCCCTCAGCGGTACACCCTCCTAGCCCTTCAGCGGCACGCCCTCAGCCCTTCAGCGGTACACCCCTTTTAGCCCTCTAATGGCCCATTCTCTCTCCAGAAAATATGAGTAATGATAATAATAATAATAATAATAATAATAATAAATAATAACAAATCAAAAAAATGTATAAATAAATAAGAATAATAAAGGAACAAACAATAATAATAATAAGCTCCAAATAAATAATAACAATCATAATAATTAGACCAATAAAGGATAACAAAGATGAACGAATAATAATAACAAACTCAATAAGAATGAATGATAAATAAATAAATGATAACTAGAATAAATAACGATAACAAACTTAATAAAACACGACACGCAAATGAATGATAATAAACGAACAAAAATAATAACAAACCTAATAACAACAATAGTAAATGAATAAATCACAAAAGAAAAATGAATAAACAGTAATAAAGAACTCACTCAAAGATATACATATATAAATTAACAAATGACAATGATAACATTTCTCAAACGATAATAAAACGATGGTAAAATCCGCTTCGCAGCCCCGTCTCTCCCGTGACCCGGTGCCGAAGGAACAATAATACCGCCCTTGCGAGTTGGGCCTGAGTCTAGGGAATTATCCCGAAATGGCCATGGCCTGACCTCGCCTCGAGCTGACATTCCGATTAAACCGGACTCGTTTCTCGGGCCGGATCCCTTCCGAGCTGCTACTAAAATTGCCGCACGTTCGGTAGACATTTGAACGGATTCGCCTCGATTCCCGCCGCATTCTTATTACGGACCAACGTCCGAACATGAAAGGACCCGTGAGCAACCAATATGGCCGACGGCTCCCTCCGACGTGGTCGTGAGCCGGCGTTGTTCAGGGCCGATAGCTTGTTAAATCGGATTCATTTTGACGGGATTCGCTCCTGCTCTTTCATTGAAATTACCGTAAACTCGGCATACATTTGTACGGGGTCGTTTCCACCCACGTCGTACTTTCAATATGGGCTCTTGCCCGAACATAAAATGGTCCGTGAGCGACCAACAAAATCGGAATAGAACGAGATGGTCCTTGCCACCCATGGACTCCTCCCATGGGAATATCAATAAGACCTCCGTGGACCATACTTTGACCTCGGGCCTGTCCTGATCATGGTCATCGTCCGTCCCATATCCTCGGTCTACAACCCGCTCCTTTCGAACATGTTTTCGGTTCTGGAATCTAGTCCCGGGACTCTCCCCCGTTGCCCTCCGGCACCGGAAATATTAATGATGCTCGTGCAAGCCTCGCTCGGACCACGGGAGGCGCCCCCGGTATGGTCCTGACTCGATCTCGCACCGGGCCAATAGATTCACGGGTTTCTGGCTACACTAACCGAGATTCAACCGAATGTTTTAAGGGTCTCGGAATAATAAACTTGCCGCATCCCGGCATGCATATGTTCCACGTCCTCCCGTGACGATTATAACATTCTCAAGCCGGACTCCCGTCCGAATATTAAACGGTCTCCCGAATGACCGACATGTTTCGAACGCCCGCTTCTCCGGACACAGGGCTTTTCGGCCAATTCAAGGGATATTCCCTCGTCGCCCCTTGGCGCCGGAAATATCAATGACGCCCATGCAGGTCTTGTTTCGACCGCGGGGGCCCCACCGTAGTATGGTTGCAGCTTGCTCTTGCACCGGGCCAACAGATTTACCGGTTTCCGACCGCTCTGACCGAGATTTAGCCGAATGTTTTCCGTTCTCCTGAACAATAAATTGCCATATCCTGGCATACATATACTCCGGTCTTCCCGCGACGATCGCGCTTTTCCCAAGATGGACACTCGTCCGAACATTAAATGGTTAGCACACGGCCGACATGATCGCGAATGTTTTCTTCTTACCCTCATACGGGGGTTTCGATGCTTCCTAATAGACCTTTCGTGCAATTAACTTCTTGGCCATGAGGCCCTGAATCTCGGCGATTAATCAAGGGTGTTCCCTCGTATGGGGGATGTAAATGACGCCGTGACCTTTATGGCGCGGTGGGTTTTGGTCCCGACACGAACCACACAATCGTCTGACGAAGTCAGATCGAGCGCACCATGGGCTCTTCAGAGCCCGACCAAATTGTCACTTCGTGACTGGCACGCCCACGCACTTAATAAACGAATAAACCAACGAGAGAATAACAAGTGAATAAAAAAAAGTGCGTCCACAGGCGACGGCGCGGACGTGTGGGCGGCGGCGAGGCGAGCTCGTGGGCGTGTGGCGAGCGTGGGAAGCGTGGGGAGTTCGTGAAGCTTAAGGCGTTCTTCGTGATTCGTGATTGATTCGGCGGAGCATTTGCTCCATTGAGGTAGGGTGACGTTCCTTAGCCTCATGCCGATCTTTTCCGCGATTTATAGGCTGCGGGGAGGCCGAGAGGGGATCGTTTGGGCGTTTTTGGGTTTTTCCATGATTTGGGTAGAGCTCGCCCGATCTGTGGATTCGATGCATGGATTCATGTTTTGATGGCCTAGAATCATGCTAGGGGTCCCCAGGGGTCTTCCCCTTTGTTTTCCCCCTCTCCTATGGAGGCATGGGGGCGTGGTTGGATTTTTGGGGCGTTTCTACCGTTTTCGGCCGCGGACTGAGAACGCGCTATACTCCAGTAGCGCGTTCTTGAGTGTCGCGCTGCCCCGACCGAGCGCGTTCATCGGAGAAGATGAACAGTAGGGCGGTTCGTGTCACGCTATGGGGTCCTAGCGCGATCATCCTTGTCGCGCTAGGAGGACCTAGCGCGATGGTCCTTGTCGCGCTAGGGTTCCCTAGCGCGATCATCCCTGTCGCGCTATGGAGATATAGCGCGACATCCCTTGTTGCGCTAGGGGACCCTAGCGCGACATTCCCTGTCGCGCTAGGTATCCCTAGCGCGATCTGGCTGTTGTTGGGTGTTCCCCTTGGGCCGTGTGTGCGTCCCGGGCACCCCGTGGAGTTCCGTGACCGTGTCTTTGGTGTCCGGAAGTCCCGTTCGCCATGGTCATGCGTTTGGCCGTGGGCGGTGCGTCCGTTTCTTTTCCGACCGTGGTCACCATGCGATGGTGATGGTACGTGGGATAGCCCCCGTACTTCGTCAGGTTCGGACGTCGTTTTCCGTTGACTTGAGAGTCTACTCCTTTGTGACCCTCCACTAGTCGTAGCCCACCAGTACGAGGTGCTGGTCTCACCTGGGAGTGATGTACGGGCACCCACCTTTCGAGACGGTTTGTGGACCGGTCACCATAGGCCCCTCGTCGGTAGCCAGAGTCCGGCTACGGGGGAAAACCGGTCAGAGAGCCAGACCTAGTGACGCGTGGTCTGTGTGTGCACACGTGGTTGGGGGCGGTTGGACCCACGTCGACGGGCGTAACCCTAGCTAGTTACTTGTTTGTGGTTACTTGTACGGTGTCTGCGCCTTGGGTAGGACCTACCACGTCAGGCGGTTCACCTGCGGTGCGGTGTAAGACGTCAGGGGACGCTACCGGCTGTGCTTCTAGTGGGTGGTACTCCTGTCGAGTACGGAGTGACAGACTGTCAGTCTTGTGTTTCTGACCTTCGGGTTTTGGCGGTTCGACCGTTGGTTTCGGTCTTCTCGTACCATGGCACGTGTGTCGGTTTGCGTGCCGTAGGGTCTAGTTCTGTAGAGTACAGGGCTTTCCTTTCCGAGGTACTTTTCTACCGCTAGTGTAGTGGTTTCTCGTTTTACGAGGTAGGGTTCGAGTGATCCCTACTGAGTTTTGTTCCGAGACTCATTCCCTGCGTGTTTTCACCGTGTTTCAGGTGAGACGCCACCTTCGGGGAGCGCGTCAGGAGCGCAGCGTGGTGCGGGTGCCCAGAGGTAGTGCCAGAGGTCAGAGCCGGGGTATGCCCCGTGTAGCTGTACTTTTCTTTCTTGTCACTGTACTAGTCGTGGACTACTGTTGTTGTTGTTGTCATTTTATTGTGGACCATGTAAAATGTTAATTTATTTCCTGCTTAATATTATAACTGTTTAATTTCTGCAATTATTTATGATGATCGTGTAGTTTCCACACCATCCTTTTAACCCTTCCGAGTCTTCGGGCTCGTGGGTGGCGGTGCGAGTCTCGGGTTATCGGGCCTTCCCGGTAATCGGATTCTCGGGTCGTCACAGTGTCCACCTCTTATTTTAGGTAATCCCATAATGAAATCCATTCCTATGCTCTCCCATTTCTATTCCGGAATACTTAAGGGATGTAATCTTCCTGCAGGTCTGAAATGTTCCGCCTTAACTTGTTGGCAAGTGAGATAGCGAGACACAAAATCAGCTACTTCCCTCTTCATATTGGGCCACCAAAAGTTTCTTTTGAGATCCTGATACATCTTCGTACCTCCTGCATGAATGAAGTATTTTGATTTATGTGTTTCTTCTAAGATCAATTTTGTTGTATCTTCATGATCCGGTATACACATTCGTCCCTTGAATAGCAATCTTCCATCTTCGGAAATAGTAAAATCCGGTCTCTGTTCAATATTGGCCTTAATTTCCAATAAAATTGGATCATTCTCTTGTAACTTGGCCAAATCCTCTATCAATGTAGGTTGAGCTCGGATATTAGCTATGAAGCAATCTTCTCCTTAATGTCAACATCTAAATTCAACTGGGCAAATTGAGGAATAAGGTTAGTCACACTAATCATGAGACTTAATAACATACCAATTGGTTTTCTGCTAAGTGCACCTGCTACAGCATTCGCCTTGCCAGGATGATATTGAATAGTAAAATCAAAGTCCTTAAGATGTTCTAACCACCTCCTTTGCCTCATATTAAGCTCCTTTTGAGAGAATAAATATTTCAAGCTCTTGTGGTCTGTGTAGATCGTGAACTTTTCTCCATAAAGATAATGACGCCAAATTTTCAAGGCAAAGATAACTACTGCCAATTCTAAATCATGTACAGGATAATTTTCTTCGTGACACTTCAATTGTCTTGAAGAATAGCAAATCACTTTTCCATTCTGCATAAGGACACACCCTAAGCCAATTCCAGACGCATCTGTGTATACTTCAAATCCACCACCCTCCATTGGTAGTGATAAAATAGGTGCTGTTGTAAGATACTTCTTAAGACTTTGAAAACTCTTTTCACAGTCCTTCGACCAAACAAAAGGATTTTCTTTCCTCGTAAGTCTAGTTAAAGGAATCGCGATCTTTGAGAAGTCATTTATGAATCTTCTATAATAACCAGCTAGACCCAAAAAGCTTCTTACTTCAGATATAGTCGTTGGCCGACTCCAATCTCTGACAGCTTCTACCTTAGAAGGATCTACAGCAATACATTCTTTAGAAATAATGTGGCCTAGGAATGAAACTTCCTTGAGCCAGAACTCACACTTATTGAGCTTAGCATATAGCTTGTGTTCTCTAAGTGTTTGCAAGGCTATCCTTAGATGCTCTTCATGCTCCTCTTTTATCTTGGAGTATATTAAGATATCATTAATGAAGACGACAATGAACTGGTCCAAGTATGGTTGGAAGACACTGTTCATAAGTTGCATGAATGCTGTTGGAGCATTAGTTAATCCGAACGGCATCACCACGAATTCATAGTGGCCATAACGACTTCGAAAAGCTGATTTATAAATATCTTCTTCTTTGATTCTAAGCTGATGATAACCAGATCGAAGGTCAATCTTAGAGAAATACTCAGCTCCCGAAAGCTGATCGAAGAGTTCATCAATACGTGGCAATGGATATTTGTTCTTGATTGTAAGTTGATTCAATCGCCGATAGTCAATGCATAACCTGAGAGAACCATCCTTCTTCTTGACAAATAGAACAGGTGCACCCGAGGGGGATGTGTTAGGTCTGATAAAACCCTTGTCTAGAAGTTCATGTAATTGCTTCTTTAGTTCCTTGAGTTCTGTGGGGGACATCCTGTAAGGGGCTATAGAAACAGGTGCCGCACCTGGAATGAGTTCAATGGTAAAGTTTACTTTCCTCTCGGGCGGTAAAGTAGGTAGTTCAGATGGGAATACGTCTGGGAATTCATTTGCGATAGGAATGTTTGCTAAGACAATTTCCTTAGATTCTGTAACAATGACTGAAGTAAGAAAAGTTTCACATCCTTGCGAGATAAGTTTGCAAGCGTGAAGAGAAGATATAATGGTAGGATGTTTCTTGTATTTGATGCCAAGAAAGGAAAATCTTGGAAGACCGGGCTTTCGAAAAGATATAATTCTATTTCGACAGTTGATATAAGCATCATGGTCTACAAGCCAATCTACCCCTAAAATGACATCATAACCTTTCATATCAAGGCATACTAAGTTTACGGGGAGATTGTGTCCCTCTACCACTACTTCACAATCAGGATAATAGTTGGTAAGCTTAGTTCCAGATCCTAAAGGTGTAGTGATAGCAAGATCTGAAGGTAGGGGAACTGATTCAGTTGCTAAGGTGTTTGCAAAAGTGGTGGAGATAAAAGAATGAGAAGCACCAGTATCAAATAGCACGAATGCAGGACGAGAACAGATTTGAAGAGTACCTTCTATGAGTCCATCATTTTGATCCCTGGGCGCTTCTTCTTCATCTATAACTACATTGAGGCGAGCCTGCCTCCTACGTCCTCCATTATTTGATTGATCCTTCATAAGGGGGCAATCCGGCATGCGATGCTCCCTACTTCCACAGCGCAAACAAGCACTGAGGCGCTTCCAGCATTCTTCAGCCGATTGGCCGAATTTTTCACAAAAGGTGCATGCCGTGGCGACTTGCTCCTTCTCTTCCTTAACCTTTTTGTGATTCTTCTGGGAACTTCTGCCGTTCCCGTTCCCGTTCCTTGATCTTTTCTTATTATCACGGCTTTTGTAGGGTACCGTGATGCTAAACTTCTCTTTCTTATAATGCCGATCTGAGCACCGGCTTGATTCTTCTCCTTTACCTTTCGACCTTCTCCAAGGTCCTTTCGCATAAATATGTCCTTTGAACCATCTCCGCATAAGTGCGGATATTCTGTGTCCCCAGTTGCTGAATAAAATTGGGCCATAATCCGTCCATAAATCGGTTTGCTTTTAATAATTCTGTACTAATCAAATGTGGTGCTTACGGTGCTAGTATTGAGAACTGCAACTCATACTCTGCTACTGACAACATCCCTTGACGAAGGGAGGCAAACTCCATAGCCTTCCTTTCCTTAACATGTTCGGAAAAGTATTTGGAACAGAATAAGGTGAGAAAGTCATTCCATGTGTGAGGTGCATCGGCCGGAGGTGTCGGAACCGACTTCCACCAAGTACAGACGTCCTTATTTAATTGGAACATAGCTAGACGGACTTTCTCCCGATCAGTGCATTGAATAACATCAAATATCCTATTCATCTCGTCGATCCAATTTTCTACTTCGTCTGGATTGGAAGATCCATAGAAACGCGGAGGATTTAGACTCCGGAAATTGCGGTGAAGGTCTCCTGCCCTTGCCCCTGCACCACCTTGTGCTATAGTTTGCAGTGCCTGGGTGAGGCCGACAACAGTTTGTTGCATACCGTCCCAATCTACGCGATGAGCCATGATAAGAATAATAAGGTACTTGAGAGAGAAAAATAACACTTGTTATTTATCATGAAAAATAAAATCTTAAAGCTAATCAATTATCTTATCCCGGGCTCTACCCAATTCTCTCATGGGTATGAAAATTTCTCCCTTAGTTCATAGGTAGAGGTCCTCAACCTTGGACTTATCCTATGACATGACTCTTTTCCCTAAGTCCTGAGACTTAGGCTCTGATACCAACTTAACTGTCACGTCCCGAGCCTTTAATTACAGCGGAAGACTTGCTCGGAGAGCGCGAACAGCCGGCAAGGTAAGTCTCTTGCAAGTAAGAATCAATCAGAGCGCGAAACAATCATACATATAAATGTAATTGCATAATAATATTCAAACTCTAACTTTATTTCATAAATGATCAATCTTCAAATGCAATAGCCTCAACTTCTCAATTATTTGACTCAAGAAATAGGAAAAATTACATTGACTCAATCTAGACATTATAACTTCCTATGTCTTCACTCTCATCTTTATAACACTTTCACTCGCTTCCGGACCCGCTACTAGTATAGCCCGAATCCGAATTCGAACCACTTCCATCTCCTGTAAAACATTGAAAATAGGTAATGAGCACACATGCCCAGTAGGTATCTTCGCATCAACATGAAGGTATTATTAAAGTAATTAATATTTTAGCTCTAGAGAAATAAGGTAAAATCATGCGAATGCGAATCAATCATGCGATCAAACCAAAGTAACGAGATAATCATGGAAGATAGAATGATCAAGAATGAACTTAGCAAGAACATGATATTTGGCCTTTCACGAGCAAGCAAGTAACGAGCAAGCAACATATTCATCACACTAGTCTCGTTTGAGTACATAGTTCGTGAATTTCTGTGGAATATCAAGTAAGAATGTCATGTACAAGAATGTCATATAGTGCCGTATCGTATCGTTGATCTTCACTTATTTATAGTAATAGTACTCCCAGCGCAATGCGACGCCAGTAGCATCATACCCCATGGTTTATAAAATAGTATGTTTCCGACAATCAGCCGAGGGGACTAGCATAGAGCCCTTGTGTAATGCCCTACAATTGTATAGCATTTTATTTAATATTTAAAAAAATTACATGTTTAAAGGGTTAAATTTTACTAGTTTATTATATGATGGTAAAGAAAAAAAAATTAACAAATAGAAATTTAACAAATATTTGAAAGTTAGTTATTTGAAATAGAAAAAGACAGGATTAAAAAAGTCATAAACTTAAATAAAATTTTTTGAAGGTCAAAAATGAAAAAACATAAAAAAAAATTTGGGCGGACACCGCCCACGCGGTCGCCCGTTTGCGCCCCCGCGCGTGCGCCCCGGCGCGTGCGCGCTCGCAGGCGGGCGGGCGCCCCCCCCCCCCCCTTTGCCGCATTTGCGGCTTAAACAATTTTTTTTTAAACCTTGTTAATTAGTTAGTTAATGAATCTTCTTTCTTTAGTAAAAAAAAACACATGTTATATTAAAAAAAATGCAAGTTAGTGAAAAGGAGGTTAGGTGGATAGTAGGTGGTGTTTGAATGTCAAAATTTCAATAAAAGAATCTTTGAGTAAATGTTTAAATCCTAACCATTGATTTAAATGGAGGGTTAAGATGGATTAGGCCAAAACTACTATAAATAGATGGGTTAGGGGCTTCATTTGCATCCTTTAGAAGCTGGGTACGTGAGGTGCTGAGGAGAAGGTCCAGAGCCTATTAGGGAGGTGTTAAAGCATCATTAAGGTAAGGGATTAATACGTATTCCCCTAGATTAGCATGTATTAATATATTAAATTGATTTATAGTATGAAATCAGCATCTATATAGGTATTTAACTTCATAGATCATGGTTTATTAATCTGTAATTTTATCTGGGTCGGATTAGTATTTAATCATTTAGTTAAGGCATGTGATTAAGGGGATAATTAAATGTTTAATATCTTAAAATTATCAACGGTGTGTGATAAATTAATAGTGCTTCCAGAATCATGATAAATGATGTCATGAACTTTCTTCACAAATTTCCATGTCCAATTTAATTTATTTTTACGTTTATAGATATTTTAGAATTACTCTAAAGGTGTTTAAATTACACAAAAATACCAAAGTAGTATATTAAATCACAATAAATTGTGGGAAGATATCTTACTATGAGTTTCACTTGTAGAAAAAAGTTTCATACTTTCTGGATCATAATATTTATTTTGAACGAATTTTCATACATGATAAAATGTATAAATATTTGTATAGAAATTATGAAAATTAGAAATAATCTTCCCAAAGGTCTTAAAATTTTACAATATGATCCTGACATTTAGTATGATGAATTCTGATAATATCAATAATAACTGATATCTGAAAGAAATATTAGGTAATTTTTGATATTTTAATAGAAGTGTAAAATTTTGAGAAAAATATAAATAATATATAAAAAATCTTACAACTTTATCAAAAGACTAAAATACTTGTTAGAACTAATTGATGAAAGCTTCATCTCACTATGATAACAGAATCATCACTGGTATAATTACTAATGTTTAAATAATTAATTAAAAAATTTAGATAAATATAAATATTCTGTGAAAAATCAAAAACAATCACAGGAGTGATGTTTTGATATCTGTAAATTAATTTTCAGTATAGTTAGGCCATTTTAAGTATTCTGTATAATTTTCTCTAATTAACAATTATTATTGTAAATTCTTATACATTTTAGAAACTGATATAAAAATTTCGTAAATAGACATACTGAATGAAAAATAACACAAATTTCTACATATGATACATCTGACTGAAACAACATTTTGAAAATTTTTGAAAGTTATCTGATCATTTTGGATATATTTAATTGATTTATTATTCATGATATCTTTTTCTCACTTATTATGAAAAATAGTAACATAATGGGAAAAATAGTAATACAGCGTGACAAATAACGAAAAATTGTAAGAATGATAATTCTGTTATGAGTGATAGTTTGACAAAGTATGGTGAATTTTAGAGTGTTGTAGATATATTTAGTTCATTTTAATATATTTTATAATTCAAATAATTCTTTAAAAATTATTATTCCTGCATGACAAATTATGAAACTTTTACTATGCAGTATTACAGACAATGTTAAGTTTCTGTAAAAGTTTCATGATCCTATGAATTTATTAGTTAAATTTTAGTCAATATGTTACATTTTAGAGTATAATCAATTTCAGAAAAAAATATAATTACTATCTGAAAGAAAATGAAAATTTTATGTTCTGATCTTTACTGTAAAGGTATTAGATTCCTGAAATTTCAATATATTCAGAGTTTGGATAAACTGAATTATAAAATTTTGATGTATAAATGGACTATAGATAATTCTGTAAAAAATATTAAATACTTTCTAAAAAAATTGAAAATTTACTGGTTTGATCATTTCTGTAACTATATTGATTCCCTGAAATTTTAAGGCATTCTGATATCTATAAGTAGATTTAGTAATTTTTTCTATATAAATATGTCATTATAATTGAATAACTTGAAATTTTAGAAAAAAAGAAAAATAATTTTCAGTATTAGTATATTAATATTCACAGCATGAATTTTGGGTGGCATGTGTCCATTTCACATATGCAATATTTATATTTTTACCGTACCGTTAGTAATGCCAAACGGACACTGCCACCATAGGGGGAGACTGGAACTAAACTGTAGAAATGCCCCTATGGGGAGGTTCACACTGTACTGGCCCCGAGGGTAACGGGGATTGAAATCCTGGAGGTGGACAAGTACCACTGGTTAAGGTGGAGAGGACTACTCCCGGTTCTGCGCAGTAACCAAGACTCATCACTATTTACCTAGGTGATCGAATACCGACTGACTGTCCTTCTAGTGGTGGTTTGGGCACTGTGTCTGGCTATTTATACCACTGTTTACTGTTTACTGTTTACTGAACTGAAATTGAATGAATGTCACTGCCTACTGAATTGATATTGAACAACTTTTACTGTTCATTGAGTCGTTAGTTATACGACTATCACTGTTTACTGAATCAATATTGGAACTATTTTTACTATTCACAGAAACTATTGTTACTACTCATTTAACTAATATTGAATTTGCTATTGTTACATTTTACTGTTACTGTATGGTAAATAATTACTGCTGATGAATCTCCAGTATATAGAATGGTGATTTGGAAAAGGGCAGATTACGTCTGTCTGGATCCTTTCACTATACGTGAGACTACTCCGCCTAGTACTGAAATCATTAGTTAATATGGATAAATGATGAATCCTTATTTACTTTGTCATGGGTAGGATAAATTTTAATGTACATGCTTCCTTTGTTAAATGATAATAGAATTAATTATGAAATAAATTTCTGTAAATCATTTTGAATATGTTGATACATGTTTTGACCGGGGACTATGCTTAGTCTCTTACTGGGTCTATTCGTAGACTCACCCCGTTGAACAATTACAGGAGAAGCGGTAGAAGAAGGCGAGAGGTGATCTCGCAGTGTTTGACCACGACTCGGATTTTACTACCAGTCTTTATCTTAAGTAGTTATGTTATGAATTATGTCTTATGTAAAAGACCAAAAAAAAGTGTGTAAAATTTGGTTATGTAATAAAGACATGTGAAATTGTTATCTTTATTTCTATCTATGTGGATGTAGTCTTTGACTATAAGCTGATGAATTGAGTATTTTCATTTCCGCTGCAATGATATCTCAGTGTTTATGTGTAATTCTCAATTTTCATTGTACCGCTTGGGTTGTTCCCACTGTGACGTCTCGACCGCGATCCGACGCGAGTCTTTACGACTGGACCGGGTCTCTGAGTCGGGGCGTCATAGAGAGTGGTATCAGAGCCCAAGATTGAGAATTTACATAAATAGTCATCGGCTTAATCCACATTCTAAAAACCCTAAATTAGTAGGGAATTATGATGAAAACTTGACCAAATATTTGTATTGTTAGACCATGGCGGGAGGAGGTCGTCGTGCAGCTCAGAATGACGATGCTCAGGAGGAGCCGAGAGGACCCCCAGCTCCGCCCCCACCACCTTTGGTGGACTATGGGATGTTCATGCAAGGCCTGGTTGAAGCTATGCAAACTCAGGCTCAGACACAGGCGGCACTTCAGGCTCAACTACAAACGCAAGCCGCATCACCTCGGGAGCAGGACTTTGGAGGGGTGACCATGATGGAGAGGTTTCGGCGGATGTCATCACCTTCTTTTAAGGGGGAGAGTCAGCCAATCATGGCCAAAAACTGGCTCCGGGAGATCGAGAAGATTTTCCGGGTCATCCGGTGTGCGGATGAGGACAAGACAAGTCTGGCGGCGTACATGCTACAGGAGAGAGCGGACGTTTGGTGGGCATCTGTTCTAAGGAATCAGCCAGACAGACTAGAGCAGGATATTACTTGGGAAGAATTCACGGAGCTGTTTACGGCAAAGTACATACCGGAACATGTGCAAGACAAGCTGGAGCAGGACTTTCTGGCCCTAACTATGGGGTCGAAGACCGTACTCGAGTATGAAGCAAAGTTCGCAGAATTGTCAAAATATGCACCACATATTGCTACAGATGAAAGGAGGAAGGTGAAGAAATTTGTGGCGGGTCTTCGACCGTCGCTTCGGACCCGCCTAGTTGCATTAGATCTGGCTACTATGGAGGGGGCTCTTGGCGCGGCATGTCGTCAAGAGAGTGATATGGAGTTATATCAAGAAGAGAAGAGGACTTCGACAAAAAGACCATCAGCACCCTTTCACCGGAATGATAAAGGTAAAAAGGTGATGACCAATCCGTCATGACCTTTCGTGGCAAGGAAGACCACACCACCAGTTTGGAGCAACAACAAACCAGAATGCAAGCAATGTGGCAAGCGTCATGGCGGGGAAGTATGCTGGATCGCCACCGGTAGATGTCTCCGTTGTGGTGACAAGGGCCACATGATACGAGATTGTCCAAAGATGATGCAACCTATTGCGGCTCGGCCAGTAGCAGCAACAGCAGCTCCAGTGGTAGCCAGACCAGCAATTGTAGAAGCCAGACCGGGAGCAGCGAGACCCACAGGGAGACCCCGAGCGCCAGCTCGGGTATTTGCACTTGCGAGAGAGGATGCGGAACAGGCGGAGGATCTCACTGAAGGTACTATTTCTATCAATGATATTCATGCTAGAGTATTGTTTGACACTGGTGCCACAAATACTTTCATCTCTAAGAAGTTTGCTAGTCAATTACATGAAGAATTTGGAATTGAATCAGTAGAACTAGACGTGCCTCTGTTGGTACACACACCTGCAGGAGTAGTGTCTACCAAGAGACACATCCCCTCACTATCTATCAATATAGAAGGAAGAACTCTGCCTGGTTGTTTTTGTTGTTTACCTATGCAAGACTTTGAAGCTATCTTAGGACTGGATTGGTTAGAAGAGCATTACGCTCTGAAAGATTGTCGAACGAAGAGGGTAATTTTTCGCATCCCTAAAGAGAGAGTTTTCTCATCCCTTACTGAAGCATATGGCTGGGAAGAAGCTTGTAGTTTCAGCAATGAAGACTGTACGAATGTTGAGGAAGGGCTACGATGCATTCTTGGCAAGCGTAGTCACAAAGTCGGATGTTGACCAATCACCGACCGTAGCAGAGATTGAGGTTGTTCGGGAATTCCTTGATGTGTTTCCAAAGGATTTGCCCGGGTTCCCACCTACAAGGGAGTTTGAGTTTGCCATTGACTTGTTACCTGGCACATCACCTGTCTCTAAAGCACCCTATAGAATGGCCCCAGCAGAATTGTCAGAGTTGAAAAAGCAACTTCAAGACTTATTAGATAAGGGGTTTATCCGTCTAAGTGTGTCATCATGGGGAGCTCCAGTCCTATTTGTGAAAAAGAAGGATGGTTCTCTTAGGTTATGCGTTGACTATCGTAAACTTAATGAGGTGACCATTAAAAATAAATATCTTTTACCCCGCATTGATGACCTGTTTGAGCAGTTGCAAGGAGCCAAAGTCTTCTCAAAGATTGATCTACGTTCGGGATACCATCAGTTGAGGATAAAGAAAGAAGATACATCCAAGATGGCGTTCCGGACGAGATATGGTCATTATGAATTTTTGGTGTTACCTTTTGATCTGACAAATGCCCCAGCAGCTTTTATGGACTTAATGAATCGGGTGTTTAGACCGCATCTTGACACCTTTGTGGTTGTCTTTATTGATGTCACGCCCCGAACAAGGCGGAAATATCGGGACGTACAGTTAGGGACACGCTGGCATGAGAGAGAACTAATCTAAAATAATACACAAGTGCTACAAGATGGAAATACTAAATGATCATTAACAAATCACAACTGATACAATAACCTCAAGTTCAACTTAATACAACTGGAATAATCAACCACTAAAACTCAAAGACATAACTGACACTAAATGCTCTCCAAAACACAACTAGAACTGATACACTCAAGACATCACTCCTGCCCTTCCCCATCGGTAAGCGCGTCACCTGAAAAGCCTGAAAGGGGGGAAAACACAACTATGAGCTGACGCTCAGTAGGAAATAACAGACAGGTATAAGTGATTAACAGTTTAATTACCTTTTTAAAATGTCATGCTACGAATGATAAAACACTAAAAAGATAACGATGATAACACGAAACAAAATTCGAAGATCTTGCAAGGTCAAGAAATATAATGAATAGAATAGTAAGACAAGAATTTACTACAGGAGATAACGATAAGAAGTTGGCCATATCAAGTCAATTCAAGTCATGTCAAGCACGCATGTAATTTCATTTCCACGTCCAAGTAATAAGCCAGTAAAGTAACCACAAGTAGAGTATAGAACAGTGAAGAGTGGAAAGTGAAAAGTAGTAGAAAGTAATGTAGAGAGTAGTGGAGAGAGTAGTGGACAGTCCTAGATTTAACACATGTCATAGTACTGGTGCCAAATGCCACACCTAGTCATTCACCTCCCCGGGGGTACACGTAGTGTTCGGGCGCTCTTCCCAGGACCAGACCGAGCCCTTAATTGTTTGCCAGGCATTGATTTCTTTGGATCAAAGATCCCACGAATCTAGACTTCCACAGTTTATGGCCAGAATTCTAAGGTTTAAACTAAGTAGCAATAACAACTTCAAGTAGGAAAGAGATTCATTTCCAGAATTTCAAGGTAAGTATAATCATCAAGGAGATCGAAACCAAGTCATAACAAGAGTTAATCGTGCTGCGCTACTGTAAAACAGCAGCAATCAAACAAGCTAATCAACATATTAATCCTAATCACCAAGTTAAGATATCATGATTAACCATTATCATTTGCATTAAGACAATTGTCAAGAAGCTGATTCAAGATGATAAGTAAAGAACAAGCTCACAGGAATGAAATAGTATGTATTAACAGAGATTTAGTTACACCATTAACCACTAATTATGTGGGTTTCTATTTAATCTTGTATGCATTGCAATGAAGATGATAAACGGTGTGTTTTTGTACTATGTTTGCAAGAAAAGACCAATGCAAAATTTAAAATCAAGAGGGGTACAAGAATAGGTCAATTGTTCTTCAAAAATATAATTTCAGTGGGTCTAAATTAAATGGGTTGATTCCCCACTGACTCGGATCCATCTCGGGTCGCAAAACGATGAAAAACTGGTTTTCTGGTGTATGGGTCGACCCCTTCAGAAATGGGGTCTGCCAGTTGGATGGGTCGACCCCTGGGGTCGACCCCCACCTTTCTGGCTGTATGGGTCGACCCCTGGGGTCGACCCCTACACTCTGGCTGCATGGGTCGACCCCAGAACCCCTACACTCTGGCTGCATGGGTCGACCCCAGAACCCCTACACTCTGGCCGCATGGGTCGACCCCTGGGGTCGACCCTCGCGCCTGGGCCAAATGGGTCGACCCCAGGGGTCGACCCTCGGGCCTGCCTGGGCTGCCAGATGATGGGTCGACCCCTGGGGTCGACCCCTGCAAGAACAGCAACGGCTGTTGCTTCCGGAAAACGTGAAATCTCACCCAATTGAAGTCCAATTGAGTTGAAATTAAAGCCATATGATCTAGGAATGTTAATGGACATTCTAGGGTCATAAAACTACAATTTTGAACCACGAATTGTTACAGAAATTGATTGAATCTCAACTTATATATGATAAATTCATGAAAACCCTAGTTCTTGACCTACTTCTACTAAATCATGCAATTCTCTTAACATACTCAACGGAATTTAGAGATTTTGGTGTCAAAAGAAAGCTAACTCGATCATGAATCCAACCATATATGATATGCAACATGAAGATCAAGTTACAGAGCTCAAAAGTAGCCCGAAATCAAGCTCTGGCCTAAAGGAAACTATATGAAACATGTTCTAGATATGCTCTTACAAAAATTCAAAATTCACGATGCATGCTCAATGGAATTTGGGGCTTTCTAAGTTAAATGAAAGATAATAACATGCTGATTACTTCATGTGAATTAATTAAAGTTTGGTTGTTAGATCCTACCTCAAATCGGAGAGAGAAAACTCAAACCCTAGGATGAAGAACACTTGGACAGCACCTTACAAAAAGCTCGATTTCTCCACGGATACCTAATGAAAATTGGGACTTTTGCCACCAATGGATAGAGCTCGATGAGAGGAACAATTTGCTATACTCATGATCAAGATTTGGTTGAGAATTCCTACCTCAATCGATGGATCAAAGAAGGATGAAGGGAAGCCAACGGCTTGCTGACCCACCTCCACAAATCGAGCTAGATCTCTCCAGATCCGAATTTTCAGCGAACCCCACAGCAGCCAAATGAAAGAAGACTCGTAGGGCTTCATTTTGATAGCTCATAGAGCTTCTGGAGCCTTCGGAATTGGGAGTATTCGCTGCTGCAAGCTACATGTTTAGAAACGGCGCCGAAATCCTTGACTTGACCAAACTAAGTCGGCAGCACGTTTTGGGGCTAAGTTTACCTCAAATTGATTGAGAGTAAATGTTCCTTACATTGTGGCCTTCAATTGCCCTTGATTTCAGATCATTTGGTTGAGAATTGAGGTCGAATTTCATGTTTTAATCTAAGGGTTAGGTATGGGTCAAAAGTGTGCACTTTTGGGTTTAAACTCTAAATAGATCTTACCACGGATTTACAATGGCTTAATGGCAGAAAGAAAAGTTGTTATCTACCTCGACCTTAATCTGTTTACTATTTTTACAGATTTTTCTGAGGTAGTCGAATTATTACTTATACTATTCCGTAATTAATTAAATGTTAAGTTCGGAAGACTACGTTCACTAATTCCGGCATAATAAATGATTTTCTTAGGCTTAAATGAAGAAGACAAAGTTGCTAAACAAAATTAGTTCTACAAGATGTGATTTTTGGGGATTTTTATAAAATAGTTAAAAAATGACTTATTCTATTAATTAATTAATTAATCTAATTAATTTGGATAATTCTCATTAATTCGAATAACTTCAAATAAATTCCGAATAATTACAAATAACTTACTAAATAAATTTCTAAAGAATTTGGGGTCTTACACCCTCCCCTACTTAAAGGAATTTGGTCCTCCAAATTCACTGCACTAAAACTGAGAGTAGAAAAAGATCGCTCACCTAGAATAGATCGGGATACCGCTTTCGCATAGTCTCTTCAGACTCCCATGTAGCTTCTTCGGTCCCACGCCGACTCCACTGAATCTTGACCATCGGTATCGAACGATTCCGGAGTTGCTGTTGCTTCCGATCTAGAATCTTGACAGGTCTTTCCTCATAGGTCAAATCTTCCTTCAGTTCAAAATCCACCTGCTGAATGATGTGAGTGGGATCGTACACATATTTCCGCAACATAGACACATGGAAAATATTATGTACGCCAGACAAATGCGGTGGTAAAGCCAGTCTGTATGCCACCTCTCCCACTCTATCTAGAATCTCGAATGGACCAATGTACCTCGGATTCAGCTTGCCATGGATGCCAAATCTTCGGATCCCTCTCGTCGGAGAGACCTTTAAGAACACATGCTCGCCAACCTGAAATTCCAATGCTCTCCTTCTGTTGTCGGCATAACTCTTCTGTCTCGACTGGGCTACTTGTAACCTGTCTCGGATAACACGGATGTTCTGTGATGATTCCGAAACAAGATCTGGTCCAAGCCACTGTTTCTCACCTACCTCGTCCCAACACAACGGGGAACGACAACTTCTACCATATAGTGCTTTAAAAGGAGCCATCTGAATGCTAGACTGATAGTTGTTATTGTAAGCGAATTCAATTAATGCCAAATGCTCACTCCAATTACCACCGAAATCAATCATGCAAGCTCGCAGCATATCTTCCACTATCTGATTGGTTCTTTCAGTCTGTCCATCTGTCTGTGGATGAAAAGCAGTACTGAAATTCAGACGAGTACCCAAAGACTCTTGCAGTCCCTTCCAGAAATGTGAAGTAAATCTGGGGTCTCGATCAGATACTATATTCACTGGAATACCATGCAATCTCACCACTTCCTTTATATACAAAGCAGCCAATACATCAATCGTCCACTTGGACTTAATTGGTAAGAAATGAGCCGACTTTGTCAATCGATCGACAATCACCCATATCGCATCAAATCCACCACGAGTCCTACGTAGACCCATAATGAAATCCATGCCAATACTTTTCCACTTCCATTGGGGTATGTCGAGTGGTTTCAATTTCCCTGCTGGTCTGAAATGTTCGGCCTTAACTTGCTGACATACCAAACATCTGCTCACAAAATCTGCAACTTCTCTTTTCATATTTAGCCACCAAAAGGACCTTTTCAAATCTCGGTACATCTTAGTACCTCCAGGATGAATGGTATATCTGGATCTATGAGCTTCCTCAAGAATCTTGTTCTTTATTGTAGCCTCATCCGGAACACAAGTTCTGCCTTTAAATAATAATCTACCATCATCGGCCAACATGAAGTCAGGTCTGCTGCTCAAGTTTCCCTTGATCTCTACTAACTCGGGATCATTATCTTGCAAGGACTTGATCTCAATCAATAATTCAGGTTTAAGTTGAATCTGAGCAATCAAGATCCGATCGTTGTCAATATTGAGATCCAGACTAGATAATTGTTCCATCAATCTCCATTCTTGTAACATGAGACTTGACAGTCTAGCTACCGGCTTCCGGCTTAATGCATCTGCCACAACATTACCTTTGCCAGGATGATACTCAATCGAGAAGTCGAAGTCTTTCAAGTACTCCAACCATCTCCGCTGCCTCATGTTGAGTTCCTTTTGAGAAAATAAATACTTCAAACTCTTATGATCCGAAAACACTGTAAAGGTTTCTCCATACAAGTAATGCCTCCATATCTTCAAAGCAAACACGACTGCAGCAAGTTCCAAATCATGAACATGATAATTATCTTCGTGCTTCCTCAACTGCCTAGAGGAATAGGCAATCACATTCCCATGTTGCATGAGTACACAGCCTAAGCCAATACCTGAAGCATCAGTATAAACAACAAATCCTCCTTCACCAGAAGGTAAGGCCAAAACAGGTGCAGTAGTCAAACACTCCTTCAGAGTCTGAAAGCTTCGCTGACAATCATCAGACCAATCAAACTTATTCTCCTTGCGGGTTAATCTTGTAAGAGGTACCGCAATCTTAGAGAAATCCTGGATAAATCTTCGATAATAGCCTGCCAGGCCTAGGAAACTTCTGATTTCAGTTACACTAGTAGGCTGCTCCCAATTCTTCACTGCCTCAATCTTCGAAGGATCAACTGAAACACCTTCCTTGGTGATAATATGTCCGAGAAAGGACACCTCTTGCAGTCAGAATTCACACTTACTGAACTTAGCATATAGTTGATGATCTCTCAACAGTTGCAATGCCATTCTCAGATGCTCAGCATGCTCCTCCTCATTCTTAGAATAAATCAGGATGTCATCAATAAATACCACGACCCACTGATCAAGATAGGGCCGAAATACATCGTTCATCAACTGCATGAAAGCTATTGGAGCATTCGTTAGACCGAAAGGCATAACGACAAATTCAAAATGACCATACCTGCTGCGGAAAGCCGTTTTATAAATATCCTCTTCCTTAATCCGCAACTGGTGATATCCAGATCGAAGATCGATCTTAGAAAAATATTGAGCTCCTGCTATCTGGTCAAATAACTCGTCAATCCTCGGCAAGGGATATTTGTTCTTGACAGTCTGCTGGTTTATTTGCCGATAGTCAATGCACAACCTCATCGAACCATCTTTCTTCCTGACGAATAACACAGGGGCTCCCCACGGAGAAGTACTAGGATGAATAAAACCCTTCTCAAGTAATTCCATCAGTTGCTGCTTCAATTCCCTCAGTTCCGCAGGAGACATACGATAAGGAGCCTTAGAAATAGGAGCTGTGCCAGGAATAAGATCAATAGAAAAGATAACTTGCCGCTCAGGCGGAAGTCCTGGTAGTTCTTCTGGAAAGACATCAGGAAAATCTCGGACAACAGGAATGTCCTTGATCTCCATCTGCTGCTCAGGAGTTGCACAAACAAAGGCTAGAAAAGCCTCACTCCCATGCCTCAAAAGCTTATCAGCTCGAAGAGCCGAGATGAGCGGTACAGAGTTATGGTGCTTGACTCCCGTAAAAGATAAACCAGAATGTCCAGTAAAAGTCACTGAGCTAGAACTACAATGAACATTGGCCTCATACTTGGCCAACCAATCTGCTCCTAGGATTACATCATAATCCTTCATATCTATGCAGACTAAATCTGCTGGTAAGTTCTGTTCACCAATCATAACCTTACTAGAAGGATAGAAATACTGGATTGTTGATCTAGTGCCAATAGGGGTTGAAATCTCTAACGGAGTATTCATCAAAACAGGTTCCACAGCTAATAACTTAGCAAATCTCCGTGAAATAAAAGAATGTGTTGCACCAGTATCAAAGAGAGCAAATGCGGGCTTATCGATTATAGTAAGGGTACCTTCGACGAGTCCGCCATCATCAGAAATCCCAGTTTCCTCTGCATGTAAAGCTTGAAGCTTGCCTTGTGGTTTCTTGAAGACTAGAGGTTTTGCCGGTGTAGCTTGCTCCGATATGAGAGGACAATTGGGGATACGGTGCTCCTTGCTTCCACATCGTAAACAGGCGCCTTGCTTGCGCCAGCACTCCTCTATCTTGTGACCCGGAAGATCACAATAGTTGCACACGCCCTTGAATGGAACAATAGGGCCAGGCTTCTTGTCTTCATGCCTCGGCATCTTGCCCTTCCACGATCCGGACCCGCTCCACGAACCAGGTCCACTAACAGGCCTCTTCTTGGTATACCCGGGTTTGACACTCCCGGAACCCGTAGGTAATTCTTTCTTGGTGCCTTTCCCACTGATTCTCTCCGTCATTTCAAGAGTATCCTCCAGAACTTGCGCTTTCCTTACCATCTCAGAATAAGTGGAAATCTCCATCGGTGCCAATTGGTTGATATAATGAAGCTTCAAACCATTGAGAAAGCGCTTCGCCTTCATCTTCTCGGTGGAAATGAGATGAGTAGCGTAACGAGAAAGCCGTGCAAATTGAGCCTCATACTCTGCCACGGACAAACCTCGCTGTTTCAAGGTCGCGAACTCTGCCGCTTTCTTCTCTTGCACTCTATCAGAAAAATACTCGCTGTTTTAAGGCCGCGAACTCGGCTTACCTAGATCTATGATGGGTAATGATGCTATATGGGTGATCGTGGATCGATTTTCTAAGTCCGCACATTTCCTTCCTATGAAGGTAAAGCAATCGATGGAAGTTTGACAAGATTCTATGTTGATAACATTGTCAGACTTCATGGGATTCCAAAGTCGATCATCTCCGACAGGGATCCCCGGTTCACATCCAGACTGTGGCAAGGGTTGCATGAAGCTTTTGGTTCGCGGCTCAGGCTCAGTTCAACTTTTCACCCACAAACTGACGACCAGTCTGAAAGGACGATTCAGACACTGGAGGACATGCTTCGGGCTTGTGTTCTTGATTTGAAAGGCGATTGGGAGCGACATCTACCTCTCGTGGAATTCTCTTATAATAATAGCTTCCACGCGAGTATAGGCATGGCTCCATTCGAGGCACTATATGGTAGGCCTTGTAGGTCTCCGTTATGTTGGGAGGAAACATGAGACATGCAGTATGTGGGTCCAGAAGTTATCCAAGAAACTACAGAAAAGATCAAGCTGATCCGACAGAGACTGATGACAGCACAAGACCGACAGAAGAACTATGCTGATAACCGGAGGAAGGAGCTGTCTTTCGAAGTCGGTGATCACGTCTTCCTCAAGGTGTCTCCGTCAAAGGGAATCGTTCGATTCGGCAAGCATGGAAAATTAAATCCACGATTCGTCGGACCATTCGAGATTCTAGAGAGACTAGGAAATGTGGCATATCGACTGGTTTTACCTCCGTCTCTGGAGGGAGTACATCCGGTGTTCCACGTGTCCATGCTGAGGAGGTACGTGCATGATCCGGCTCATGTGATCAGTTCTGAGCAGATGCAGTTCTAACAGAACCTATCCTATGAGGAACAACCTATTCGAATTCTGGACCACAAAGAGCAAGTGTTAAGGAATAAAGTCATCACACTGGTGAAGGTAATATGGAGGAACTTCTCGCATGAGGAGGCCACGTGGGAACCAGAGAAAGTAATGAAGAAGAAGTACCCTCATCTGTTCGGTACGCGATCTAACCCCAACTTCGAGGACGAAGTTTTCTTTAAGGGAGAGAGGGTGTAATGCCCTACAATTGTATAGCATTTTATTTAATATTTTTTTAAAAATTACATGTTTAAAGGGTTAAAATTTAATAATTTATTATATGATGGTAAAGAAAAAAAAATTTAACAAATAGAAATTTAACAAATATTTGAAAGTTAGTTGTTTGAAATAGAAAAAGAAAGGATTAAAAAAAAGTCATAAACTTAAATAAAATTTGTTGAAGGTCAAAAATGAAAATAAAATAAAAAAATAAAAAAAATAAAAAAAAATTGGGCCGGCGCCGCCCGCGGGCGGGCGGGCGGGCGCGGGCGGGCGCTCCCCCCCCTTGCCGCATTTGAAGCTTAAACAAATTTTTTTTTAAAACCTTGTTAATTAGTTAGTTAATGAATCTTCTTTCTTTAGTCAAAAAAACACATGTTATATTATAAAAAAAAGAAAAAATACAAGTTAGTCAAAAGGAGGTTAGGTGGATAGTAGGTGGTGTTTGAATGTCAAAATTTCAATAAAAGAATCTTTGAATAAATGTTTAAATTCTAACCATTGATTTAAATGGAGGGTTAGGATGGATTATGCCAAAACTACTATAAATAGATGGGCTAGGGGCTTCATTTGCATCCTTTAGAAGCTAGGTACGTGAGGTGCTGAGGAGAAGGTCCAGAGCCTATTAGGGAGGTGTTAAAGCATCATTAAGGTAAGGGATTAATACGTATTCCCCTAGATTAGCATGTATTAGTATATTTAGATTGATTTATAGTACGAAATCAGCATCTATATAGGTATTTAACTTCATAGATCGTGGTTTATTAATCTGTAATTTTATCTGGGTCGGATTAGTATTTAATCATTTAGTTAAGGCATGTGATTAAGGGGATAATTAAGTGTTTAATATCTTAAAATTATCAACGGTGTGTGATAAATTAATAGAACTTCCATAATCATGATAAATGATGTCACGAACTTTCTTCACAAATTTCCATGTCCAATTTAATTTATTTTTACGTTTATAGATATTTTAGAATTACTTTAAAGGTGTTTAAATTACACAAAAATACCAAAGTAGTATATTAAATCACAATAAATTTTGGAAAGGTATCTTACTATGAGTTTCACTTGTAGAAAATTTTTCATACTTTCTGGATCGTAATATTTATTTTTAACGAATTTTCATACATGATAAAATGTATAAATATTTGTATAGAAATTATGAAAATTAGAAATAATGTTCACAAAGGTCTTAAAATTTTACAATATGATCCTGACATTTAGTATGATGAATTCTGATAATATCAATAATAACTGATATCTGCAAGAAATATTAGGTAATTTTTGATATTTTAATAGAAGTGTAAAATTTTGAGAAAAATAGAAATAATGTATGACAAATCTTACAACTTTACCAGAAGACTAAAATACTTGTTAGAACTAATTGATGAAAGCTTCATCTCACTATGATAACAGAATCATCACTGATATAATTACTAATGTTTAAATAATTAATTAGAAAATTTAGATAAATATAAATATTCTGTGAAAAATCAAAAACAATCACAGGAGTGATGTTTTGATATCTGTAAATTAATTTTTAGTATAGTTAGGCCATTTTAAGTATTCTGTATAATTTTATCTAATTAACAATTATTATTGTAAATTCTTATACATTTTAGGAACTGATATAAAAATTTAGTAAATAGACATACTGAATGAAAAATAACACAAATTTCTACATATGACAAATCTGACTGAAACAACATTTTGAAAATTTTTGGAAGTTATCTGATCATTTTGAATATATTTAATTAATTTATTATTCATGATATCTTTTTCTCACTTATTATGAAAAATAGTAACATAGTGGGAAAAATAGTAATACAGCGTGAAAAATAATAAAAAATATTAATAATTATAATTCTGTTCTGAGTGATAGTTTGACAAAGTATGGTGAATTTTAGAGTGTTGTAGATATATTTAGTTCATTTTTAATGTATTTTATAATTCAAATAATTATTTAAAAATTATTATTCCTGCATGACAAATTATGAAACTTTTACTATGCAGTACTACAGACAATGTTAAGTTTCTGTAAAAGTTTCATGATCCTCTGAATTTATTAGTTAAATTTTAGTCAATTATGTTACATTTTAAAGTATAAGCAATTTCAGAAAAAAATATAATTGCTGTCTGAAAGAAAATAAAAATTTTCTGTTCTGATCTTTACTGTAAATGTATTAGATTCTTGAAATTGTAATATATTCAGAGTTTGGATAAACTGAATTACAAAATTTTGATGTATAAATGGACTATAGATAATTCTGTAAAAAATATTAAATATTTTCTAAAAAAATTTAAAATTTACTGGTTTGATAATTTCTGTAAATTAATTGATTCCCTGAAATTTTAAGGCATTCTGATATCTGTAAATAGATTTAGTAATTTTTTCTATATAAATATGTCATTATAATTGAATAACTTGAAATTTCAGAAAAAAGAAAACTGATTTTCAGTATTAGTATATTAATATTCACAACATGAATTTTGGGTGGCATGTGTCCATTTCACATATGTCATATTTATATTTTTACCGTACCGTTAGTAATGCCAAATGAACACTGCCATCATAGGGGGAGACTGGAACCAAACTGTAGAAATGCCCCTATGGGGAGGTTCACACTGTACTGGCCCCGAGGGTAACGGGGATTGAAATCCTGGAGGTGGACAAGTACCACTGGTTAAGGTGGAGAGGACTTCTCCCGGTTTTGCGCAGTAACCAAGACTCATCACTATTTACCTAGGTGATCGAATACCGACTGACTGTGTCACGCCCCGTACTCTATACCGTCGAGGTATTGTCCGCTTTGGCATACCGGCCTCACGGTTTTATCCTTTTTTAATAGTGATAGGCTCCAGAATGGGGGACTTCCCGGGTTGGTCACCCATCCCGATACTACTCCCCATTAAGCACGCTTAACTTCGGAGTTCTTTCTAAGAACTGAGCCGATACTTGAAAAGGCGCCTCGATGATATAGAGTACAACTTTACTATATTTGAGGGTGTTACAATCTACCCCTCTTATATAGGCGACGTCCTCGTCGCTGGGCACATATAGCACGCAATCACGCAATCAAGCCCCCAGGCAGGTAGGACTCTAGAGGTGGCCCCTACAGGCTCAAGAGGTGACTCCCACTATGTAGCACTTTGCTCCATTACGAACTCAAGAGGTGGCTCCCATAGCGTAGCACTTTGCCTTGCATGGCACTTAGTTCCTACACTTCCGGCTAGGGTATAGCTCTGATACCATTCTGTCACGCCCCGTACTCTATACCGTCGAGGTATTGTCCGCTTTGGCATACCGGCCTCACGGTTTTATCCCTTTTTAACAGGGATCGGCTCCAGAATGGGGGACTTCCCGGGTTGGTCACCCATCCCGATACTACTCCCCATTAAGCACGCTTAACTTCGGAGTTCTTTCTAAGAACTGAGCCGATACTTGAAAAGGCGCCTCGATGATATAGAGTACAACTTTGCTATATTTGAGGGTGTTACAGACTGTCCTTCTAGTTGTGGTTTGGGCACTGTGTCTGGCTATTTATACCACTGTTTACTGTTTACTGAACTGAAATTGAATGAATGTCACTGCCTACTGAATTGATATTGAACAACTTTTACTATTTATTGAGTCGTTAGTTATACGACTATTACTGTTTACTGAATCAATATTGGAACTGTTTTTACTGTTCACCGAAACTATTGTTACTACTCATTTAACTGATATTGAATTTGCTAGTGTTACATTTTTACTGTTACTGTATGGTAAATAATTACTGCTGATGAATCTCCAGTATATCGAATGGTGATTTGGAAAAGGGCAGATTACGTATGTCTGGATCCTTTCACTATGCGTGAGACTACTCCGCCTAGTACTGGAATCATTAGTTAATGTGGATAAATGATGAATCCTTATTTACTTTGTCATGGGTAGAATAAATTTTAATGTACATGCTTCCTTTGTTAAATGATAATAGAATGAATTATGAAATAAATTTCTGTAAATCATTTTGAATATGTTGATACATGTTTTGACCGGGGACTATGCTTAGTCTCTTACTGGTCTATTCGTAGACTCACCCCGTTGAACAATTACAGGAAAAGCGGTAGAAGAAGGCGATGGGTGATCTCGCAGTGTTTGATCGCGACTCGGATTTTACTATCAGTCTTTATCTTAGGTAGTTATGTTATGAATTATGTCTCATGTAAAAGACCAAAAAAAAGTGTGTAAAATTTGATTATGTAATAAAGACATGTGAAATTGTTATCTTTATTTCTATCTATGTGGATGTAGTCTTTGATTATAAGCTGATGAATTGAGTATTTTCATTTCCGTTGCAATGATATCTCATTGTTTATGTGTAATTCTCAATTTTAATTGTACCGCTTGGGTTGTTCCCACTGTGACGTCTCGACCGCGATCCGACGCGAGTCTTTACGACTGGACCGGGTCTCCGAGTCGGGGCGTCACACCTTGAACACAATTAGTGCTCGATCGCATCTTCAATTATAAATTAAGCTACTTCCACGCAATATAACAATAAAGTATGGCCAATAATGTACAATTCAATAATTTCATGATAACTATAATCAAATGAATGAATGCTTCAACATAGGAATGTAGGAGTCAAGAAATAGACTTTAAACAAGGTCATGCTCATAGCATAACGGTACCTTCTTTTAATCTTCATTCATTACATTTAAGTTTCTTGATCCATATTACAAATTCTAGACTATCATTAGTCCATCTAGAACCTTGGAAATCAACCCTTGGGTCAAACCTTGGATTAACATATATCAGCAGTGTGACGGTCGTTTACTGGGCCGTTACATCGTGTGACGCGCCAATAATGGGCCGTTACAGTAACCAGAGTCCAGAATACTAATTTAGACTCAGAAGAATGTGATGGTCGGGCATTGGGCCGTTACATGAGCCTGATGGTCCAGTACAAGGCCGTTACATTACTAGAATCAGAAGCAACGATAGTGTATTCTAGCTATTGGGCTTTAAGGGTACAACCAACTCGACGTCCTAGTGAGAATCCAAGGTTCGCGGAGAATTACGGAGGCCTTGAAACAATGATTTCCTAGTCCATTGGAAGGAATATCCAATAGAGATGTCCTCATGTCCAAGATTATGTTCCTATAGTGCAAAGTGTGAACTAATGACAACATACCGGAATGTGTGCCATGTACTTATAGAAAAGACTCTATTGATAGAGAGAGATGTGTATAATCAATGTGGAAATCATGATGAAAGCTCTGTCAATACAATGTTAAAAAGTCATACTTTATAATTCAAAACTATAGAATTTGGCTTCATTGAAATTAATCATAACTCAAGTAAAAGTGAGATAACAAACCATGCAATACCTATCATGAATAATCAAATAACCTTAGAATCACAAGATTAGGATAAAACTTAGGTAACTAGGCTTAATAATAAGCAAAATTGGCAAGTTATATTCTGTCTAGGGTTGACAGAGCATAGACTATAACGGTCTGGAGATGGAGCGTCATAGTGAATGTGACGGTCAAGATCCAGCCGTTACATGAATGTAACGCGTCTGTCCAAGCGCGTTAGAAACAATAATGTAGTTCAAATACCACAGAGTTTGTAACGGTCTGTCGTAGGGCCGTTATGAAAGTGACGGTCCTTCTGTGATGCGTTACAGTATCTGTTTACCGAAAACAGCTATAGAAACTAAGAGATCAACTCACATCATGTCTTTTATCAAAACATCATGAGTTTCTAGACATGTTTAACGAAGTAGAAGCCATCTATATGCATAGGTAATCATGAATAGATGAGTAGTCATGTTTTAATTTCTTAATTTGGCTAAGAGGTGTATGATATGCATAGAACCAATAAAACATGAAATTGATGATCTAGCATGCATGAAATCCAATCAAAACAGAGGGTCTTAGTCCTATCAAGTTGTTTTTACCGTTCATGAGATAACCTACCTCTTACTTAGACTGTAGTTCCTGAATTTGGTTGAGAACCTTGCCCTAGTTCTTCTCCTCCTCTTGTGACTTTTCCAGCAACTTCTTTAGGTTCTAACTCCACGACCTCTTGACCTAAAGATGTGAAATTTGGAGGGGAGTTAGTTTAAAGTATTATAAACAATTACTTCTAAAGAACTTACCTGAGATAATGACTCCTTACCTTACTTCTTTACGTCCAAAAAGTAAGGGTCGCACAGTTCAGAACTATGCCCTATTTATAAGGTTTAGACTATGGTTTGAGGATTAGATCGAGTTTAGAGTCCTTATTTCATCAAATCCTAATCTCTAAGAGTTCTTAGCAAGATTACAAGTCTTCCCAAGTCGATCCTTTGTGGCTAAGATCATCAAATTCTGATCTTTCTACTTGTTCTTTCTTTTACGGAACTCTCATAAGGTAACGGTTGACGTCCAGTGCGTTAGAGGTATGTAACGGTCTCACGATAGATCGTTACATTACTCGTTACCAGAGTTCAAAAGAAATCAAACTCTTCAGTGTTTTTAGGGTTCATAGAGTGATGGTCAAACTTTCACGCGTTACTTGGATGTGACGGTCGCCCGTTGGACCGTTACAATCAACGTGGATAGAGTTCTAAATTGATCAAACTCTTCTATTCATTATCCGCCTAATTATCTATATTAGGTGGTGTTTATCCTTATAATTCCGAGGATATGCTTAATAACATTCTAGAATATGGGCCAACTTAACGGACTTGAGTTAAAACCTTTTGGACTTTAATTAGGTGGGTTGGGTTAATTGATTAACACCATTTGGCCTTATATTGATTTATAACTTCAAATTAGTCTATTTAATTGCTAATAACACCAGAAAATTATCAAATAAATTCTGGGGTACTACATCGTCCCAGCCAAAAATCGAGACAACTGATACGTGAGACGTAACCGGAATACTTTATATATTATTGTAAATTTTTATAACAAAAATATTTTGTAGGTCAATTGGTTGATGATCTCACGTTTGAACGTGAGATCTCCGGTTTGAAACTCACATTTTACATGTTTTTTGTAACCAACTGAGACACAAAGGCGTTTGAGTTACATTATTCTATAATATATATATATAATATAATTTTTATATCTCAATACGTAATGAGACAGACCCATCCCGTCTCGTATCAGTAAAAAATCGGGACGATCAGTACGACCGATCTGACAAACCCTAGATCAAGTAGCCATGGTTGGCATTCATGACTCCGGATTCAATTATGTTTAAGTTTTGCAATTTGTTCAAATTTGTTTAACTAACGAGAATATAATACAACAAATATATATTTGTGTACGTTTTGTATTACATTTTTAAAAGTAATCGATTATCAAATAGGACTAATAGGGCCTCTTTGACAGCGGAATAAGTTACGGAGAAGGCATCGATCGGTGGCAAAGACATCATGGGATGGCGGGCTTCCTTCCACCAGAATATGACACTAATTAGCACGAGCAGGATAATATGGAGGAGTTCTCTGGAGTATCGTGCACGATCCTGCAAGGGCAAGCATGGTTCCCATTGATCACATTTACTAGCCAGGAGCGAACTGCTATGATCCATTCTTCTAATAAGGAAGTGGATGGCCAAGCATAATTTATTACATATATAGTACTTGCATTTCAAACTTCTTAAGAAAACAAAATCCTACAAATTATGAGATCAAGACACATTATCAGTGCATTCTCTTGGCAAAGCATATATATTTTAAAGTGGCATATATAATCATACACATGACGTTCTTGATTAGGAACTAATTATAACCTCTTAACCTTCGAATAAGATTCTTGAATCACCTGAATCTCTTTGACGACAACTCCCATCGGCATGCGCTCTCTTGGTGCTTCTTTGGAACAATTTAGACCAAGTTTCATCAACGAGATCAAGCAATCTTCTATTATTTCTTTGGAAGACACACCTTCATTATTATCCTGGGCAATATTGATCAGTAATTCTGCTACGTTATTTGTTGAAAAAAGCAGTACTGGATCAACTATGTCCATCACCTTCTCTGGAAGTGCAATTTCAACATACTTTTGTAGACTCAATCCATCCTTGAACATGTCAGCCATCGGTCTCGTGGCAGTAAATATCTCCAATAGTAGAATTCCAAAACTATAGACATCACCGCACGTGGAAACGGGGCTTCCCACTCCGTATTCTACAAAAAAAGAATACTTACTATTTCATTGAGAGTAGTCCACTACATAGTTTAATATGTCCAGTGACATAATTTTCTTCGTACATATTCACATAAAATAAAAGAAATTACATCAATATCACGTTGAAAAGAGATAATTGTAACTATGCTATATATTATTAAAGGAAGTTCAAAAGGATATTTGCATGAATAATGTTTAAAAATTTTATTTAAATAAAAATATGCCTTAAAATTGATATTCCATAAATACCCTGAGCCCCTTTTAATCGTGTGAATATATATTATTCTCATAGGAGCATAGTTTTTATATATACCTTTTCACTCTATATTCTACACAAATACAGAAGAAAAGAATAATTACTATTTCCATTAGGACAAGGCCACTATACACACAATGAAATAAATTACGTTAGTATCATGTTGAAAAGAGAGAACTACGACTGTGCTATAGATTTTTTGAGGGTTTTAGGAAAATATAATCAAATTAAGGTGTATATATTTAAATGAGTAATCTTTGTAGATTTTTATTAACATAAAAGTATATCGTAAAAATTACAAATTAAAGTCCATAAACAACCTCCTTAGGGACAGATTGTTATGAAACCCCTTTTAAATTACATGAATACTAGTTTTACAGCATCATAGTTTGCACATATATATACCGTTTGAACAATGACAAAAGAGAAGAATTAATCATGACACTTTTTGCTTCAAGAAAGGGTATCCATGTAATCGTGACCTTTAAAAGTATCTTAGGAAGAAATATTAAAGTTATTCATGCAAAAAATATCAAATGCACTTCATTATAATCTGCCTTTACTGCTTTGTATGTATCAATAATTTTGTAATGAGGAGTGCGTGAGAAAATTACCTGGAGCAACGTACCCAATGGAGCCCTTTAGACCAATTGTGCTACTCTGATTCTCAATGTTCTGACTTGATGTATTCGAGATAAATCTTGCTAAACCAAAATCTCCGACATGAGCTGTCATGTTCTCATCAAGAAGAACATTACTCGGCTTTAAATCACAGTGAACAATTGGTGAATGACTGTGATTATGTAGATAATCTAGTGCAGATGCAACATCAGCAACTATGCTCAATCTTTGGGCAAAATCCAAGGTTAACATCTCTGCTGCTTGTTCTGAATGCAACCATTTCTCTAGGCTTCCATTTGGTAAGAACTCATACACCAAGGCTTTAAAATCCTGGCCGCTGAAGTCTATACTGGAACAGACGCTAATGATCTTTACAAGGTTGCGATGTCTAATGCTTCTCAAAGCCTCACATTCAGATTTGAAGCTCTTTAAGGCTCCCCGTCTTTGAAAATTCATTACCTTGACTGCAATTGTTCTTTCACCATCTATGATCCCTTTATATACAGACCCAAAGCTTCCCATGCCAATGAGATTGTTCTGAGAGAACCCCTCTGTAGCTTTGAAAAGATCATTATAAGAGATCATTTGGAGTTTGCTTTCAAACAAAGATTCTGATGGCTTCTTTTCTTTTGATTTCCTCATCCACCGGAATGAACTGATGAAACCGACAAATATAAGAATGCACAGTCCTACAACAACCACTGCCACGACCATTACTTTGGTTGAATGAGCACCCTTCCTTCCGTTCTCTTCGTGGAGTGGGCATGGAGGTAACCGCAGTTCAGATATCCCCCCACAAACCTTTTGGTTCCCAAGGAGTGAAATAGCACTTGCATTCGCAAAAACTCCACCTCTGGGAACTTCACCTATGAAGTTGTTGAATGACAGATTCAGAGAACTTAGAAATTTCAGGTCCTCAAGGAAATCTGGTATCTTCCCGGTCAAGTTGTTTAGGGAGAGGCTTATCCGTTCAATGCCTTTCAGATTTTTGAAGGAAGGTGGAATGGTTCCTTCGAAGGAGTTATTATATAAAGAAAGCCTCTCCATGCTTTGGCAATCACCTAGTGTTGCGGGAAGGGAGCCTGACAATCTATTGCATGAAAGATTCAAAGTGCGTAAACCGAGCAAGCGGCCCATTCCTGACGGGAGGGGACCCTCCAAGTAATTATCAGATAAGTCAAGTTCCACTAGGGTGGGGATGGTTAAAAGCTCCTCGGGTATGCTACCATTGAGGATATTATCAGAAATATCCAGCGTCTGGAGCTGTTGGCACCGACCAATGCTTATGGGTATACTGCCAGATAGATCATTCACAGACAAGAAGAGTTGAGACAGCTGTGTAAGGTTCCCAATTGCTTCTGTTGGAATTTCACCTGTGAATTGATTTGATTGTAGTGCCAACAGGACCAGCTTGTTGAGCTTCCCCAAAGTTGGAGGAATACTGCCAATAAACTGGTTTCGGCCCATACCCAGCCCCGTGAGACTTACGAGGTTTCCAATGCCCAAAGGGATCCTTCCTGATATCTGGTTTCTACCCACGGTTAGGTGTTGTAGGGTGGTTGAGAAATTGGCTATCGAATTGGGTAACGCTCCACGCAGCTGATTGTATGTCAAGGACAACGCACGTAGGCGTGTGCAGTTGGTCAAGGAGGTGAAGAAGTCCCAATCTTTGGGCTCTCTTGCTTCTAGTCTGTTGGTGTTGACAGCGAATATGTCTAGTTCTTTCAAAGTCCCCAGGTTATCCGGTATGGTCCCCTTGAACATGTTGATTGACAGTTGAATTATTTGAAGTGAGGAAGCATTTGACAGGGAGGTAGGGATGTTTCCTTCGAATAGGTTTCCACCCACAAGTAAGTGAGTGAGCTTAGGAAGAGTGGTGCCGAGGTCTGATGGGAGGGTTCCCGATAGTTGGTTTAGTAGAACTTGAAAGACCTCAAGGTTAGATAGGTTGTAGAGAGAAGGGGGTAGAGTACCTGAGAGATTGTTTTCACCCGCTGTAAAAAACTTCAAGCTCTTGAGACGACCCAGCTCGCTTGGGATACCTCCAGTGAGTGCATTGTCTTCGAGATAGAGGAGCAGAAAGTGATCAGAAGAGAGGTTCCCCAGAGAAGGGGGGATGGCTCCAGTGAGCTGGTTGCGTTCAACGATTAGATGTACGAGTTTGGGAAGGCTGCCAAGAGCAATGGGGATCTCCCCCACGAGCTGATTGCTATCTAAGCTGAGGCTCCTGAGTTCTGAACAGCGGCTCAAGTTGGACGGGATCTTCCCACTGAGGGAGTTGTTTTGCAGAACCAGAGACCTCAGCCGAGACAGAGCCCCGAGTTGAGGAGGGATGGCACCGCGAAGTTGATTGTGGCTGAGGTCCATCTTCCTAAGGAACGTGAGGTTCGCTAGGGATGGAGAGATGTGGCCGCTCAAGCTGAGGGAATTGAGGTTCAGGGCAGTCACTCGGTCGGGGTGCCGGCGGCCACAGGTGACCCCTCTCCACTGGCAGTAGTGGAGGCTGTCGTTCCAGGACCTCAGAGCTCCGGTGGGATCGCCAAGGATGGCGTCTTTGAAGGAGAGCAGAGAAAGACGGTCGGTCTCGTTACCAGAATGACCACCAGCAGCAGCAACAACGGCAACTACCCCGGCGGTGTGGAGTACTGGAGGGTTGATGAAGGAGAGGAGGAGGAGGAGGAGGAGGGTGGCGTATGAACACCGAAGCCAGGAACGAAGCTGGTTGGAACAGGGCGGAGTAGCGCATACTGGACTCATAATAATGATAATAGTAAGAGGCTCCATTGTTGATCTCTGATTGGTATTTGTTCATGTATCCATGGCGTTCCCTACTAGGTAGAGTTAACGGGTGTCCAACTTACCTTATATAATGGGTGGATGGTGTGCAATTAAATGAACAAGTCAAGGCTTGGTCCACGAAGAGATTAATTGGGACGGATTGATGGCCATAATGCATGCATGGCAGTTGGAAGAGGAGAGCTTAATTAATTGATTGCTGAAGACTCGCGAGTCCGCGGGAAGAAAATATTAGACATGTTTATATATATATATAATAGGTTTTCACAATAAATAAATAGAAATGAATAAACTACTGTGGTGGAAGAGGACAGGAAGTACGTAGTCGCCGGTGGGATTTTCTTCATGGACTAGGTCTAAACATACAAGAGCACGTACTGTCGATTTTTTTAAGTCCTCGGGTGGGCAGGACCTCGTCCATGCAATGGCCAAAACATTCTCGGTGGCATCCTTCCACACCCAACTCTTTCAACGTCATCGCCGGCTGCCACTCCATGAATTTAATTTGCGGCCGGCCACTGTGCTGTGCTCGCAAGCTCATCGCTAACAAAGCACGTAACGTTAGCTCATTTGAATAGCCTGGTTTTGAAAATTGGATTATATTTCTGCGTTCACCATGACCTAGCATTTAAACAACGTCTTTTGCTGGGGATACGTACGTTGAGATAAATTGTTGGGTTCTTTACGTTCATAACCTGTCATATATATTCAAAACTTTGACAAGTTTAGGGGTTCATTATAAACAAAAATATCAGAACCTTATTTTTAGCAGTTTCAATTGGAGTTGACGGTGTTTAATCAGTGGGAATTAAGGGTACAACCAAATACATTTGTGTTTATCAGCAAGCCCGCCCTTCACTTGTTTTCTTCACTACAGCCGGCCATCGTTTTATATTAATGTATATGGTGACAACAGGTACTTGGACATCGCATACGCAACGTGTTTATTTTATTAGCAAGCCCTTCCATCACCCCTGGCCATCAATTTGCTGCAGGTCCTTAATTTATACACTGCGCCATCCTAACATTAATCCCCAACTCTCTCAGATCTCTAGCTAGTGAGAATAATGGAGCTTCTTCCAACATGCACACCCTCCTTGCTCAAGCTTTGTTTCTGGTTATGGTACAGTCCATGTGCCATCCTTCTCCCGTGCATGGGCTCTACATTCCAGACCGCCGGGGTTGCTGCAGCTGCTTCGGCATCCGGTGGTGGTGGTCTTCCTGGCAACCAGACCGACCGGCTCTCTCTGCTTGCCTTCAAAGACGCCGTCTTTGGCGATCCCACCGGAGCTCTGAGGTCATGGAACGACAGCCTCCACTACTGTCAGTGGAGGGGGGTCCTGTGCAGTGCCCGCCGACACCCTCAGCGGGTGACGGCCTTGAACCTCACTTCCCTCAGCTTGAGCGGCGTCATCCCTCCATCCCTAGCCAACCTCACCTTCCTCAGGGAGATAGATCTCAGAAACAACCAGCTCCGCGGTGCCATCCCTTCTCAACTCGGGGTCTGTCTCGACTGAGGGCTCTGATTCTGAGCAACAACTCCTTCAGCGGGAGGATCCCGTCCAACTTGAGCCGCTGTTCAGAACTCGTCAGCCTCAGCTTATATTACAATCGGCTCATGGGGGAGATCCCCGTTGCTCTTGCCAACCTTCCCAAACTCGTGTATCTGGACGTTGAATCCAACCAGATTACTGGACCTATCCCCGCTTCCTTGGGGAACCTCTCTTCTAATCACTTTCGGTTCCTATATCTCGGAGACAATGCACTCACTGGAGGTATCCCAAGCGAGCTGGGTCGTCTCAAGAGCTTGAAATCATTTAGAGCTGGTCAAAACAATCTCTCAGGCACTATATCCCCTTCTCTCTACAACCTATCTAACCTTGAGACCTTTCAAGTTCAACTAAACCAACTATCAGGAACCCTCCCATCAGACCTCGGCACCACTCTTCCTAAACTCAAGCACTTACTTGTGGGTGGAAACTTATTCAAAGGAAACATCCCCGTCTCCCTGCCAAATGCCTCTTCACTCCAATTAATTCAACTGTCAATGAACATGTTCAAGGGGACAATACCGGATAACCTGGGGACTTTGAAAGAACTTGACTTATTCGCTGTCAATACCAACCGACTAGAAGCAAGAGAGCCCAAAGATTGGGCGTTCTTCACCTCCTTGACCAACTGCACGCGCCTACGGGAGTTGTCCTTGACACACAATGAGCTCGGAGGAGTGTTGCCCAATTCAATAGCCAATTTCTCCACCACCATGCAAGACATAACTGTGGA